>JAAWXA010000044.1:215296-347676 GCA_038090715.1 Florisuga fusca
GCGAGGGAAAGGAAGGGAAGGGAAGGGAAGGGGAAGGGGAAGGGGAAGGGGAAAGAAGGATGGATTGAAACACCATTTGAAAGAAAAACATGGTGGTATCATACAGCTTCTCCCAGGGAAAAAAAAATAAATAAAAAGGCCTTGTTTAGGGATGCTCAGGTGAGACAAAGAACAAGAGGGAGATGAAAGAGAAGCCACCTGGGGTTTTGGCACCAGAGGATGCACCCATCAGAAACTCTCCTGAAGCTTTTCTTCCTGCAAACTTCCTGCCTCTTCCTGACTGCTGTCACAGAGGAGCTTCTACAGCTGGGAAGTTTTAACATCCTCTGTTTGACCTCTTCTGCTGTTTTATCTTAAGGCAAACGAGAGGAGGACAATCTCAAGAGCAAACAGTGAAACCGAGTGAACAGAGATGTCACTAAAAAACACCTGATAACATTTATTAGAAGAAGCACGGTTTTCAAGTACCTTTGGACACTCGTAGGTGCTGCCAGAGCTGCAGAAGGCAGAATCACAGGTGACACTGCAGACAGCTGCACTGCATTTATATTTCTTGTTTTCATTTTCAAACAAACCACAGCCGCCAAGCTCGTAAGCTGCAGTTTAAGGTGGGAAGGGAGGAATCTGAAAGCAAGGAGGCTGGGCTGTGTTACAAAAGGAGGAGCAGGAGGCCACAGAAAATTCCCTGCTTGCACAATACAAGCCAGCGGTTACTGGGGAGCTGAAATCCCGGCTGGCGTTTCGATGGCAGGAGGCGGGGGTGGATGTGACAGCAAGAAACAGAAAACCAGGGCTCGGCAAGGCACAGCAGTGCCTGGAATGGGTCACCTCTGCAAGATGGACAGGAAAACGCTTGCAGGGGAATTAAGTGCTTTCCAGCCAATGGAAGGGCAGCTACGTGAGCAGGGTCCCAGGCTTTAACCACGGCTGCTTCCCAATCTGGATGCTGCTGGAGAACGGCTCACTCCAGCTGCCAGAAAGGAGAAAGGCAAGGAAAAAATGGAGCAAGAGAAAAACTGATCAAGTCCAGGAGAGCAGTCAAGTTTAAAATGCCTTTTGTTTCAAGCTGTTGAAAGCCAGTTGCCTTCTTTACAACTTCTAATTAACTTCTAGGTCTGTGTGGGCTATAGGGCATTCTCAAAGCATCTGTTCAGCAAGGTTCGTGGGTCACGGGAGGTTGTCACAAGGATTAGATTCTGCTTCAATTTTCTCCAACATGAAATCAGAGCAATGCTTCTGCAGCCAGTGAGTTTGCTGCTCACTGATACCAGCAAGAGTGAGATAAGCAACTGTGAGTTTACTAATGACACATATATCTGTGATACAGGCTGCAAGGATTATGATAAAGCATCATCCTGCAGAGCACACACCCCCAGCTCAGGAGGGGACCAAATGGCTCCTGCCTTGTCCTCTGCAGCCAGGACAGGTGAGCCTCCCAAGTACCTAAGGGAGGCTGGACTTCCCTGAGGGGGATCAGTGACAAATCCCTTGCTAAAAGCAGGGTAAGCTGTTGATCTTAGTGCCAGGTACAGCTTTGGTCAGTGTCTGTGGCTCACCATCGCTGATTTGGGATACAGATTCTTTTTTACTTCAGTATAGAAAAAAAAAATCAAGACATACTGATGAAGTCTGTAGGTGGAATGTAAATATAATCAGAAAGCGGCCTTCGCATCAAACCATATACTTCAAAGACCTCTACTCAGCTCATAGTCTGGTTTATATTCAATGCCACATAGCAGAAAGCCCAGTAGCACAAAAAAGCAGCATGAGTCCACATTTTTTACCACTCCTACAGACACAGAGCCAGGCTGGCCCCAGGGGAGCCCCTGGACCCACCCACTCTAAAGCTGGAGGAGTTGACCAAAGTCCTGCAGCTGTGTCAGGCTTACTCAGAGGGCCCTATGCACAGCCAAAGCTTGGGGACAGCACAGCTCCTGTCACTGGCTGCGGGAGCAGAGCAGGTGAATGGCACAGAGGGTAAAAGCCACACTACTCCAGCACCCATTCCTCAAACAGGAGCTGTGGGAGCACGGCGGAGCAGCGACCTGTGGGGCAGCTGGGAGATGCCCCATGGGGACAGGACAGAGTCTGCAGGAGAGCACGTGATGGCTGCCATGCTGCCTCCTCACCCCGGGCAGCAGGTTCACTGAGCAAGGATTGCCCCCTGGCAGCCTTAGGCAAGTCAGGTGAAGAGAGGGAGGCTGCCAACCCCCAGTGCTGTAGCTCAGCTGCCTGCTGCTGACCCCAAGGGGTTAGGGAAAGGTGGGCAGCAGAGCAGCTACCCTCTGAGCTGCCCTCTGAGCCCACAAAAACCTCCTAACCTCCGCAGTAGCTAAAATACGAACCTTGCGGTTTCTTCTCTGGGGCTGCCACACTGAGGCAGAAGAACAGAAAAGCCAGCACCTCTGGTAAGCATCATCTTCCAAAGTCTGTGATTCAAAGGATGGAGAGCAGTGCAGGGTCCTTGGCAGCACACTGCTCTAGGCATTTCTAGTCAAACTCCTCCAGACAGGCACAGCCTGCCTAACCTCCCAAAAGCACAGCCTGGGGGCACTTGCTATCAGTGATGAGAAATGGGGAACACAGGGAAAAGTACTCACACAAAACTCTTCCAAAAGTAAGGTGAGGTTATGGCAGGATGTGTTGCCTTATGCCTCCCAGCACAGAGGATGAGGGGAGCCAGCAGTTCATTTGGCAGAGCTGGGTGTGTGGCACACAGATGTGTGCACTGCCATGGTAGAGCAGATGAGCAGTGCTGGACAGGCTGCCCATCACCACTGCCTCCCTCATCAGTCCACACAGGGAGCCCAGCACCCCACATTCTGCTCAAATGCAAGCTGGAGACCTACCTAGCTGACCCTGGGCAGGCTCAGCCATCTCCAGTTGGTGCCCAGGACAAGGCACATCGGGTGAAATTGGGACAAGCAGAGGCATGTGCAGACAATGACTCAAATAATGTTGCAGCCCCTTCCTAGCAGTGCCTTCTGCAACCCAATGCGATGCATCTGCTTCCCACCTGCACCCTCCGAGACGCAAGGTGTCTGCTCTCCAATTCCCTATAGCCCTGCCCGGGAGCATGGGCAGGTAGAGATAGGGCACAGGGCTCATCAGCCTGCCCTCTGCAAGGACCACAGCTGCACTCACGAAACCAGCAAAGGCGGGCTGCTACAGAGCTGCAAAACTCAGGGCCGAGGTTCAGCCTCTCTGAGGTTCAGCCTCTTGTATCAGCAGCTGTCAAAGAGGCAAAACAGGGGCAATGGCCTTTCCAGTGGCACTGGATGAAAGCCCTGACTAGCAGCCATTCCTTTAAAAGGACTGTTGATTTAAGGAGACACAGATCAGGTATTATGAAACCCCTACGTGTTCAGCCTGGGTTTGTTCGCAAATACGCCTGCAGATCCCCAGAGTTAAGCACATGCACAAACTGTGCTCCCTCCCTGCCTCATCCCTTCAAAGGAACAAATTTGATGGAGCCTTTGAGGCATGAGGAACAAAGAACACGCTCACAGGCACACCTTTTAGAGCTGCAGCCCCCAAACCAATGCACCAGGAAGGCCAGAACCTTGGCAGGGCAGCTCAGGAGGAGGGGGGAGTTGCTGCAGGAGTTAAAGCACTCACAGCTTACCTCACTCTTAGCACCTTTCCTCCTGTACCTATTATCACCTCACCATTGCTGCCATTCATCAGTGTCCCTGTATGGCCCACTCTTATCTCCCTTCTCAGTTTTTCAACTGAGCCCTTTTCTTTCTCTCTCTCTGCTGCCACAACCCTCGCTACCCATTACCCATCCTTCAGGTATCCCTTTGCTCTGTAGCTTGCTGGCAGCCTCTCAGCAGCATCACTGCCCATCCTCTCCTACAGGAACCATTGGAAGAAAAAAACTCTTTCCTGTGTTGATCCAAACTGATTACTTTCTCTCCCTGCTTCAGCTCTCTCTTCTTTTGCTTAGCACTGGGAAGATTTTTCCCATGCAGATTTGCTGGCCCACTCCCCAGAGCACGGCAGGCAGCTGGCACCTGACTGCGGGAGGATCAGAGGCACCAGCGCCACATCCAGCCAGATCTGCTCAATCAGATCTGCTCAGTCAGATCTGCCTACCTCACCTCAACCCGCTGCAGGTCTCTGCCAGGCAAGCCAGTCCCGTCCTGTCCTGTCCCAGTGGAGTCCAGCCAGGGAATCCACTGAGTGCCAAAGAGACACAGCAAGAGTTAAGGCTAAGACACCCCTTCCTCCTCCTCCTCCCATCTGTTCATCCCTCCCCCTTCCTTCAGCTCCCCCCACCAAATTATCACCCAGCTCATGTGTGGGTGGTGGGAAGGGAGGGGCATCAGGTTGGGAGAACTTTCTCCCTAGCTCCCTTACAACATACACCTCTCCAGACCTTGAACTGGGGACCCTGACACAAAAACAAGAAAAGAAACCATCCCCAGTCAGGCAGGGTAAAGGCCCAAAATTTGCAAAGACCAACTGCAGCATACAGTGGAGTGACTCCACGTCTTTTTGACCTTAGCAGGATGGAGACCTCCCCTTGCAGACCCCACAACAAGGCCCAGACTGTCTGACACACACCCCCACTGCTCTGAGGCTCCAGCACTTTATTGAGGTAGTGGCATCCCTTAAAATCATCCTGCAATTGTGTGGAGTGAATCATCTCCATCTCCAGAGACTGCTACACTACACCTGCCTTAGTGGCCAAGCTCAAGGCACACCAGTACCATCGGGCAGATGGAGCAAAAGGCAAGGAGTGGGTGGAGGGGGGACATTTGTCCTGGGCTCAGACAGACCCCTCTGTGCCTCTGCAATGCACTGTGAGTGCAGACACAGCTCACAGGAGAGAGCTCTGTCAGCAGGTCGAGATACAGCCAGAGGGTTTTTATAACAGAGTCTCTCTGCCTGCTGCAAGTGAGTAATCCTTCTGTTCCTTTGCCCTGGCAGCTCTCTTTTGTATCTGCCTCACCCCTGGTGCACTCTTCCAGGGCTTCTCACAACCAACAGGAGCAGCAGGCATTCCAGTTACAACATTTTTCTCCAGATAGTCCAGCTCAGATTATTTGATTGTTTTTAATCTTATGGTTAATTCTATTACTGTGTTGTCATTTGCTTCATTTGTTAATGTGCCTGCCAAATTCCTATTGACCTTTTCATCTACCCATGTGGCCAAACCCCAGCAGCACGTGGGCTGGAAGCTAGGACACATGGCAGCACAAGCTCCGATCTGCTCGCCTGTGTCACAGCTCACCAGATGAGCATCCTCCAGCCCCCTCAGAGGGAAACCTGGGAGCTGACAAAAGCCTTCATCACTGTGGAGTAGGGAAATGGTAAGTTTACGTGCCTGCATGCTCTACAGAGGTCATTTTTAATGTTGTCACACACACATACACACACACATGCAAAAAAAATCCTCCACTAGTGCCAGAAGCCAGTGCATCAGATTGCATTAGAGCATGGGCACAAGAAATGCTGGAGATGTGCATGAAAGGGGTCACCCTTCTGCCTGGCAGGATCCTCAGTGATCCACTGAGCCCAGTCCTGGAGGCAGAAGGGGAAAATATCTCAGTCTAATTTAGGAGGGTTTATTTACTACCTCAGCTGACAGTGGGGGCAGCCGATGTGAACCCATGCTGCTGAGGAGTTCAAAGAGGGGGCAGAGCAGCTCAGGGGGAGTGCTAGGGGACAGTCCCAGGGCTGGGGATCTCTGAGCCAACCCAGCCATGTCCCAGGGGCTGCAGATGGGGAATGGGGCCATGAGGCAGAGGGCTGGGGGGCAGCTGGAGTAGGCGATGCTTCTTCACAGGCAGCTGAAGACAGTGTGCAGCCCTTTGTTTCCAGGATTAAACTTTCCAAGCATTTTTCAAAGCCCTGGCTTTCACCCAGCATTTGGGCTGGTTGAATTATTTGGTCCCACATCCAAAGAAATACAGGCTGATTCTTCCCTCGCATGGGCTGGGATCAGTGTCAGAGGGGATAGGCTCCATCTTCTGCCTTTTGGGGACTGTATCTGACTGCATCCTGAATGGCTGCAAGGTGAACATAGTATGCTGGGTACACAACACAGGAACTGCACTGCCTCCCTCCCTGTGAATGAAGGACAGTGCCACAGAATCCTGATACAGAGGACTGGTGTGACCCAGCACAGCTGGGGAAGAGATGCAGTAGAGGTTATCTAGATATGAAAGGGGGTTTGAGATAAGACTACGTAAGCAGAGCTGACCTAAAAACTTGATTTATCCACACTGAAGTGTTTCACAGGAACATCACAATTTTCTGTGAAACTGTAGATGGGAAATGACCTGTGATATTAAGGTAAAATAAGAAGGAAGACAAACTAAATGAAAACTTTGTCCAGCAATGTGTGAAAGGCATTCTCCAGTGGGAAAAAAAGACTGCTATTTTTGCTTTCCAGCCCAGAAGGTGTCAGAAGTTACACTCTGGCTTCAGATTTTCCCACCAGGCAATAACTCCCTGTGTTTTTAAATCCTGATACGGGCATGGGGCACCTTCATCCCACCATGGCAGCCCCTACATGAGGGGTTGCACTAATGTGGTGGCAGAGATGGAAAACCAGAAATCACCTTTTAACCAGCTCAGATGTTGGGGTATGGACTGTGCTCAGCACTATCCCAGGAGAGGGCAAGAGAAGGGGTGATACACTTCCTGACCACTAATTGCCACCTGCAATGGCAGAGAGAGCCCCTGAGCTGGCACTCTGTGCTGAGCAGCTGAATAGGTAGGACAGGGCTGCTAGAGCATGTGGTAGTCTGGCTGCAGCTCTCCCCACAGCAAGGGTTCCTCCTCCACCACTGCCATGGGCAGAGGCAGCTTCCTACAGGGACTAGGAGGTGGATTATGTGGCAGGATGCAAATGTGTGAGCAAGCTGAAAGAGAGGAGCCATGGCCAAGGTTCAGCCAGCACAGGGGACAGACACCAGCAGGGATGAGACTTGGCAGCTTCTGGTGGGGCATAAGTGCTGGCCCCAGGCATAAATGCTGGCCCTCTTGACACAAGCATTCAGAGGGAGCTGGAGGGGGAAGCAGCAACCCTGCTTGTTGCAGAGATGAGGAGAGTGTGGGTGAGAATGCTCTTCAACACTCCATTCCCATAAGGGAAGAACTGGTTGCAATATATCCTGTAAACATCCAAAGCACCCCTCTCCCCAGCCCCCCCCAGGCATTAAGAGTTGGGACCCCCTCTCTGTGTGTGACTGACACCAGCAGCATCCAGATCTCCATAGCCCTCCCCACAGTGCATCCTGAGGCAAAGGAAGAGATGGCAGCATCCAATTTTTCAGGCAGGAAAACCAAGACAAGGGAAAACCCTATTGCTGTGCCTGAGGGGCAGCAGCTTTCTCACCCAAGAGTCCACAAGCTGTAGGATACTCCCCTTCTTTGGAGTCAAAGGTCTCACCACACAGCTGGTGTTAGAGACAGAGGAGCTGCAGCCCTGGCTGCCCCCCTCGCTAGGCCATCTATGGTAGAAGCCACCACTGTACTTGCTTGTCCAGACTAATCCCATCTTTTAGACCTTTGCTAGCAAACCAGGAGAGATGCTGGTTTTCCCACGGGCACAGCACTGCTGCTTCTTTGGCCGGGAACTGTCCTAGCTGATTGCATCCTGTGATTGCAGAGGAGTTTTCCCAAGGCATTTGTATAGTTTATTTTTTAAGTTCATGGCTAATTTCTTCTTAAGTAAGTCCCATGACATCCTACAACAGTTTCACTGTAACTAGTCACAAGTGAACATCACCACAGTAACAAGTGCTAATGAGGCCCCACAGAACCACGATGGGCTCTGGTGAGCCACAGCCCTGATTCTGCACTGGGCTCCTGGAGAAAAAGAGGCTGTCAGGAGCCTTCAACTTTGGAATTACAGGCAGGTTAACACATCCCCTATTTCACAGCATCCATGATGGGATGGTGAGGGAGAGGATGAGGCATGAACAAACATCTTGGAAGCCCAGTGTCAGCAGTAAAACTGGGCAGGAGGGAGGATTAGCAATGCTGGGGGGGCATCGGTGGTCTGACAGCCTCTGTGAAGTCTACCAGCAGTGGTCCCTGCTGGTCAGAGGATTACAGGAAAAAGACAGGCAGGGGACACACAGGTACATGACTGTTTGCTCCTGCTTTCCCTCTCTGCTTCCTCAGGGCAGCTGAGCCCGTTGCTATGGGACTTGTGCTGTGACAGCAAGCACCTCTGGTTCACAAAGCACAGGGATGCAAAGGATAAGGTCAGTCTGTGTGGACAAAGCAGCACTTGTTGCTGCCCACACTGATGGGACTCTGGGCAGGTCAGGTGGAGAAAGGGTAACAAAGTCACTGGTAACTTCTCAGAAGTAATGACTTCCCAAATCTCTCTTTGTGCCCCCCCATGTGCGCTTCCCTTATCTTCACCATGCAGATCCCCATCCTGCAGGCTACGAACCATGTTAGCAGCCAAGGGCTCAGCCAAACACTGT
This sequence comes from Florisuga fusca, assembly GCA_038090715.1. Lineage (NCBI taxonomy): Eukaryota > Metazoa > Chordata > Aves > Apodiformes > Trochilidae > Florisuga > Florisuga fusca. The sequence continues at coordinate 223,750 of JAAWXA010000044.1, forward strand.
TCTGAAGGATATGCTCATTTGCACTGGCATCTAGGACACACTTAACAGATTATCTGGGGATCCTTGCTTCACAGGATTACATATCCCACGTGTTTAAATGTTAATCTTGCTCTGTTCTCTCCATTTATGCACCATAGCCTGCTGTCTCCCAGAACATCCACCTTTCTTGACACCAAAATGTGTGACATAACTCGCATTACATGTTTCTTCAATAGCCACAGAAAACTGTCTGGTACATCACTAGTGGCAAAAGGAGAAGGACCTCTCAAAGCACCTGTTAGAACATGCTGGGAGCTCCAGGGTTCAGGATGCTCCCCACCGGAGCAGATGAACTCTGCTCCATAGGTCATCCCCAAGATCTGAAATCTCCCTGTGCAGGCACCTCCCTCCATGGAGGAAAACAGCAGGGTCAGCACTATCTCTCTGCCTGAGGAGGGAGCTGAGATGCTTCCCCAGGCACCACTGATGCAAGCATCACACTATGGGAAAAGCAGAGCCTCTGTCCACAGACAGGTGGACAGAAAGGTCAGACATCCTTTCCAAGCACTAACAGCCTGGGGCAGAATCTCAGGGACTTCTTTTTTTATGTGAACTTTTAATTTGAAACAAAACAAAACCAACCAACAAACAAAAAAATAAAATAAAACCCAACAAACCAACTCATGAAAAAAAACCCTCGTTTTCCCAATAATAATGGGTTGAATTCTCAGGCTCAGTTGCATTTTGGATTCTGAACATGGGAAATTTCCAACAACCCCACAGCATGTCTAAAGGGACATCAGCATCTCAGCCACAGAAAAAGATTTCAGTAGGCATTAATTCCACAGACTGTAAGAAGTGGAGTACTGGGCTGATCTTAAGTACAACGAAAATCCTTTTCACCATGTTCAAAATCATGAACAATCACCATATGCCAAAATCACCATATTCCCAGTTTCCTCAAAATTCCCTCTAACATGGTGTCTTAAACAGTGCTGCAGAAAATGTAATGTGTGGAAGATTCAAATACATTCATGTCAGATTTAGCCCATGAACCTTCTCAGTGAGCAATACAGAATGTACTTGAATCATATTTCAAGCCAGGCATCACAGGTTCCAATACTGAAACTCCTATCAGAAATATGACATTTGTTTAAGAATGTCCAGCTAAAACCTTTGGCTCTCTTGTTTATATGACCTATCTAGCTCATCCAAATCTTTACATCAATTTGGTCATTTGAGAACACAGGCCTGGGAGATTTTCTGGCTCATATATAACCAGATCAACAAACCACATGCCCAATTCACTTGACACCAGAAGATTTTGAAACAAAGCAAGACTTAAGCCTTTCAGCAGATCGACGCTTTTCTTACATGCAGCTGAGAAGACTTTTTACATCAGCCATGGTTTTGGACATAGCTGTAGACAAACAGTGTTTTCTATTAGGGTTAAAATAGCTTCTCATTGGGCCAAACTTCTATATTTACAGTATCTGTAATATATTACTGGAAAGTGAAAGTATAATTCCATTTAAGATTAGAGTTACATGAATAAAAATATCTGCTGCTGGAGCATCTAATATGACTCACACAAAAAGCCAACCAAAAATACTTCTGTATCGAATTCCATTCACTCATTTCTAGAAGTAATTTCTACGAGCCAGTACCATATGCAAGTGGCAGGGCAGCTGAATGGCTCCATTCTCCGTATCACTGTGGATCTCTTCCAAAAGTGGTTTTCCCTGGGTTTGTAAGCATTTTCTTACCCTCAGCTCACATACAAGTACCATCAAGCACAGTGGCAGCTGGGAATGTGGAACTCTGAAACTTTGAGGCAGCCCAGGAAAGCTGTGACAAGCAGTTCAGCGCAGGCCTCCTGCACCTGTGCCTTCAGCATCCACAGTGTTCTCCAGAGGCAGGGAGGGAGGTGTGCAGAAACACAGTGGCTGAGATTTTGACAGGAGGTACAGGACTGACCATGGGGGGATTCACCCATGGTTGCATGTGCAGCCTAGCAAAAGAATCCACCCACTCCAGAGTCCCAATGGAAAACAAGCTGGGGAAAAGGTAAAGATGCTGGAAATAAGATGAGGTTTACACACAGAGACAGTGGATCACAGATCAGTAGGTTCTCCCTCCTAGGGTGTTAAATCTCCTGCACTACCACAAATCCTCCCAGCAGCAAACCCCTCAGTATTTGGTGCTCATCAGTTTTGCAGCATCTGTGAGTGAAAGTCCATGACCCCTTTTCACCAACAACCTGGCTCCCATCTGAGGTCACCAGCTCCAACAACACTAAACTGGAAAAAAGAAGTCCAAGAACTTACAGAATTATTTTGGTTGCAAAAGACCTTTAAGGTCATCAGGTCCAACTGTTAACCTAACATGGCCAAATCCAACACTAAACCATGTCCTAGGCACCACATCAACATGCCTTTTAACTTCCTTCAGGGATGGTGTCTTCACCACTTCCCTGGGCAAACTGTTCCAGTGCATGACAACCCTTTCAGTGAAGAACTTTTTCCTAATATCCAAACTAAACCTCCCCAGGCAAAACTTGATGCCATTTCCTCTTGTCCTATTGTTTGTTACTTGGGAGAAGAGGCCAACACTCAGCTCACTATGACCTCCCTTCAGGTCGTTGTAGAGAGTGATAAGGTCTCTCCTCAGCCTCTTTTTCTCCAAGCTAAACAACATCAGTTTCCACAGCTGCTCCTCACAGGACGTGTGCTCCAGACCTTTCACCAGCTTCCCTGCTTTTCTTTGGACACACTCCAGCACCTCAATGTCCTTTTGTAGTGAGAAGCCCAAAACTGAACACAGGATCCCGAGATGCAACCTCACCAGCGCTGAGGAGAGGGGAAACCCACCATGGCCTAGAGGTCTAAACCAGTCAGTGCCACAACTGGGCCCACTGTTCCCCGTGGGCAGCACCAGTCTGCAGAGGAAACCTCCACAGCCAACAGGGCAAGGGGGTGATGTGGGAATGGGCCGTGTCACCGTGAACCAAAGGACCTTCCCAAGCCAGGGAGAAGGAGTACAAGGGGTGCCGGCCTAGCCTCGGAAATTCCCGCAGCCCCCCTCCCACCCACCCTTCCCCGGTGGGTGAGGTCCTGGGGCCACCTTGTGGCTAGTGGCGTGGATTGCTCTAATTCTGCTCCTCTTCCTTTCCCCTCGGCACCAGAAGCCTTGGCTTTAGCGTGGTGCCCGTCGGTGTCCATGTGCAGTTCGGGAACTTCTGGCTTCTGCCTTAGCTCTGCCCTTGCTCCAGCTTCCTCAGGGTTTCCTGGGAGCCATCCAGCTTCCCGGGGTTACATGTCCTCTGGCTGCCCTCCTTGGATGCTGGGGCTACAGCTAGCTCTTAAAACACAAGCACTTTGATTTTGGGGTTATTTTTGTTGTTGTTTTTCATGTTTTTTCTTTTCACCCGAGCAGCCTGGAAACAAGGGGCCCTGTTTGTTGACATAACATGCTGATCCCACTCTTCATCCATGCAGCCCTTCTTCCACAGGCAGGGAAATGAAAATGAGCACCTGGAAGGCTGTCAGCAGGAAAAAAAAAAAAGACAAAGATCTGCAGAGACGAGGGAGAGTTGCCTATGAACCTTCACTTACATGAAGAAAAGGCAAACCCACACACTTCGCTCAGACCCTGGGAATTGCCAGGTCACTCTTTTGGCTGGGAGCTGGCAATGGCTCCAGAAGGTGGAATTGCATTTTCCACTTCACCCAGGTACCTCAGGCCTACCACTTATGGGGGCCACCAAACTGGTGTTCCGTCTTTTCCTTCCTACCCTAACTGAGCTTCCTCTGCCCTGCCCACCCTCTCAGACAGATAGATGTGCCAGTGCAAAGGGATGCAGACCTGAACACCCAGCACAGCTCTGCTAACAGACATCCCACCTAACATGCTATCGGCAAGAGGTACTGGTGAGACAAAAGTGAGACAGAGTAGATCTAGAAGGGAAAACCAAGGTTTTAATGGAATGAATGGAGAAGCTCATGAAGTCCACACTGGAGTCACACCTCTTCAGACTCTCTGACACTCTCCACTCCAGGATCAGTCCTTCTTTTTTGCCCACCAGAAAGCACACTGGTGCTTGGTCTGCCCCTTCAGAGCCCTCTCCAGAGAGGGGATTAAGGTGCATTGCAAACTCCACACAGACCAGATCTACAGCAGCCTCTTCCTCAGCCTTTCAAATCTTCCAGGAAAGGAGCTCAGCCCAGAAATCCTTCTCTCCTTGGCGAGTGAAGAATCCTTACATTATCCAACAGGTGGTAAAGGCTGTATAGAAACCATCCTGGGGGAGGGAGAACCACACTGGTCCTAGCAATGAGATTCAACCTCTGTCAGCACCAGGAGACCAGCTCTGGTGGAGGGAAGGGGCTGTCCTGTGCCTGACCTGGAAGGCAAGTCTTCAAGTGGGCAGGTGAGTTGGTGAAGCCTCTGAAAGACAAAGGCAGGCAATGAATACAGCTGCAAGGACAAAAGGGCACCTGGACCCTCCCCTTCCACTCAGGTGTATCATTCAGACAGCCATGCAGGGTTACAGGTCTGGTCCCTAAAGGCCGGAGGTGTCCCAGATAAGGATGGTCAGCACTTCAGATATTGAAAGAATAAACTCGTCTTTGAACCACTTTTCCCAGGTTAAGCACTGAGTATGTGAGAGACCTGAGAGAGTAGGAAAGCTCTGTCCTCCATTGGCTCCAGGTCAGGGCTAGAAAGAAATCCAAAGAAAGGCTGGTGCTCAAATACATGCAGATCATCCCCCTCCACACAGGTTTGGCATTAACTGGGGCAGCAAGTATGTAAGGGGCTACCTGCTACATCATGCAGCGGTGGCTTTGCTATACTCCTGTATCTGTGCCCACTCCTCCCTCTCCATACTGGACACAGGAATGCCATCAAAACCAATTCCTGAGCATTTGCAGGAGGCAGGGAATGGGTGGGATCCTGCAATATCAGGATGTCTGTGAGACCTCCAGTGAGCTATGGCAGGGACAAGATGACTGTCCAGAGCAAGTTCTGCTTTGCCAGGTCTGTGGCTCTCCCAAGGCACATTCAGGCTAGCCAGCAATGGACCATAGCAGGCCCAGGACATTGACTCTCAGCAGCTCACAGTTCTCATGGGATCTGCAGCTTTCTTGGAGCAAGTCTCCAATCACTCCAATGACTCCAAAGTGACTCAAGGCACTAGAGACAATTTTTATTGTCTCCATCTAATGAACTTTTTTCTAGCAGTGCTTGCAAAGAGACAGAAGCAATAAACAAAGGGCACCAAGAGGCAAGAGCAGTCCTCCAGCCAGGCAGAACTTAATAAAACCAAGCAGTTATAGCAGTGAACTCATTCAATCGATTTATTCTAGGCTCCCTACTAATTAAACTGCCACACACAAATGACCCCCCTGCAAGGCTGGACTTCAACACAGAAGTACAGCCCATGCCCTGATCCCAAAGCACCAGCCTCACCTCTCTGAGGGAGCCTTTGATGGTAGCGAGTTTGTAGACAATCCAGAGAGGGATGCAGACCATGGAGGAGAGGGCCAGCAGCCAGCCCAGGGTGTCTCCCCACCACGGGTACACGTATTTCTTGTTGTAGGTCAGTGGGGTATATTTGATCAGAGAAAAAAGGAAGGTTGCCTGGCACGATGGAAGAGACCGAGAGAAAAAAAGCAAAAAGATCAACACCATTAACCAAGAGAAGTTTTCCTGGTGAGTCCACACCTGCACAGAGGTCATGGTAACTAAGAGCTCCCCAGGACAATGGAAGGCACACCAGTCAAGCAAGGTTTGCTGGGAGAGCCCCCATACACAGCACTGGGCATAGCAGAAAGGGGCTCGCCCCACCAGCAGACACCACTATCAATGCTGAGCTGGGTCCCTCTCCCTGTTGTTTTGCCCCACACCTGGCCCCCAAAGCACAAACACACAGAACAACAGGCTCCCATAGCGCATAACCCCCTAACACATATGCACGTCCCTCAGTATATATGTAGCTAACTATATGTCAGAGGCATCCAGCTCTGCTCCTTCCCCCAGAGCTCCTTTTGCCAAGGCCCTCACCATGCACACGGCCGGGGTGATGAGCAGCCAGCAGTACTTGATGAGAGGCCATGGCCGGTAGCCGATCATATCTTCAATGTTATCATAGAAACGCTCGGCACCTGCGGAAGAGGGGAAGGATGCCTCACTGCTACCAGGGAAGGAAGGCAGTAGGGTCCATATCTCCAGGGTTCTGCTTCAATACTTTTTGGATACTCCCCAGATGAGGCAGTAACCTCAGTGTGGCTGGCAGTCCTGCTGGTGAGTTTGCCAGGAGTGTGACAAGCTTCGGTCTTTGCCCTGAACTGGAATCCTCTTGCCCCAGAAAAGTCCAGTGAGCCATCAGGGCCAGCCCCTTAGCATCTTCCAGGCTAGAACCTGAATAATCCAGGTTTTACCCATCCCTCGTGACAGTCAATATTGAGAGAGGGCTCTCAAAAATGTTTCTGGGTATCAGAATCCTCTGTACACTGGTTGGGAAAAGATTTCCCAGCCAACTCAAAGTCCCTGAGGAAGGAGGGCCTCAAAAGCAGGGGCACACAGGAACATGCTGGGGATATTTGCCAAGCAGATTCCCCACAGTGTTCCTGTGAAGAAGTCCCCTCCATATGAGTCCAGGGGCACCAAAGCAAAATTTATAGGTCTGCTTTGCACTATGAAGCAGTTGCCAAGAATGAGCTACAAACCAACATTTTCAGTATGGACCAAGCAAGAGCCTAAGAGGCCAGAGCTGGGGATCCCCCCACAGGGTTCATACTCACCATAGACCCAGGCGACGCAGAGAGTCTCGAAGATGGCCACAAAGAGCAGGCACATGCCACTGGCAGCATAGTAATCAAAGAGCTGGAAAACATACATCCCACCCTAGGAAAGGCCAAGTGGGCAGCGAGGCGAGGTGGGGAGGAAGAGAAGGGAGATGAATCAGGCACAGGCAAAGAGCTCCAGCCAGAGCAGGAAACAAATTTAACATCTTCCCCAGAGATGGATGCACCTTTCTCTCTCTGAGACATGGGTTTAGCCAACAGCAAAGGCCATGCCCCTCATGCTCAAGGCCTGATGGAGACCACACAGCAGCCCTGCTCTCTGCAAGCCTTAATTCTAGGGCAGGACAGGGGAGGGCAAGTGATTGGCAGGGACTGTCGGGATATTTTAGGTCAAGACAAAACCCAAGTCACCTGTGTGGAAGTGAGTGTTGAAACAACCTCAAGAGATGCGACGCATCTTTTTTCCCTTCAGCCTCCTAATTTGCCCAGGGAAGTAGCAGCAGATGCAGTTTCGCAAACAGCTGTTTCTGTGTGCCCAGAGGCTGGCAGCTGGGCTGTTTTACTGCCCAGGTCTGCAAGTCTGTCTGCAAAATAGGCCTGCTGGTAAGTCCAGGCACAATGCTGAAACATCAAAAGCAGCTTTTTCAAAATTATACCCAAATGAATACAGAAGCTGCAAAGAGCATCATGGCAGCATCTATTCCCACATGCATACTTCTAGAAGGAGTATGTTTTAAAACAGAACAGTTTAACTCCCAGGCAATTAATCACAACAAGGGGAATATATAGGAAATCAGTGTAACAGATATGGGGCACACTCAGGCCCCTCAAGTTTCTTTACACCAAGTGTTACTTTAGCTCTGTCCAGGAGGAAGGAGGACAAAGATGCTACCCTCACCGTGCACAGGCCACAGCTGTAAAGGTTTAGCTCATGTAGAGATAAATCTACAACCAAAATAAGGGCCGTCCAGAGCTCCAATTATCAGTCTTGGCAGGAGGTATGTCACAACTCTGACTGGCACAAGGGGTGATGGCTGGAAGGGAAAATGGGAAAGCCACAGGGAGAGAAGGGCAGCTTCCCCCGGGGACTGTGCAGTAGCATGGATCCCACCACCCACCAGGCCCTCCTCTCTCCAGGGGTCATTCAGATCCAACAAGCACCATGCAGGCAGCCTGAGTCCAAAATACCTCTGTGAGCATCAACAACCCAACCAGATAGGAGAGGATGGAGACCAGCAGGATGAGGCCCTCCCGTCGGTTCTTCTTGCGGAAGATGGTGGGGTACATGTCCACGAGAGCCGTGACAAGACTTTCCACACAGACAAACTGCAAAAAGCAGAGACCCCACCCCTGTCAGCCCATCCTGACCAGCTCCCCAGCCCTACTGCCCCCTCCTCAGCCAAGTTCAAGCCTGTCTTGAAGGGGTGGTGGCTTTTGCTTGGCAGGGAATCACCCTGCACCTGCATCTTTTACCTGGCTGTCCAGTCCCAGCAAAACAACCATCAGGAAGAAGAAGCATGCCCAGAGAGGGGAAAAGGGCAGCATGACCACAGCCCGAGGGTAGGCGATGAATGCCAGGCCAGGCCCTGCGAGGAGAAGGACTTTCAGAGCAGGCAGTGGCATGGCACAGCTTGTGCAGACCCACACAGGGCAGCTGCCCGCTGAGGCACAGCCTGGAGCCATGCAGCCTCTCGCTCCAGTTATCCCAGTGCCACGTGGGAAATCCAGGCTGCTTGAGGCATGGAGGAGATCAGCAGGAAGGGAGGGGAAAGGGGACACAGCAAGCTCTGGCTGCATCGCTATCGTAAATGCAGGGAAAGCCTCTGAGCCCAGGGGAGCATAGCACAAGCCTGGCTGTATGCCACCAAGGCACCTCGCCCCTCCACTGAGGGACAGCAGCTGCCTAACCCTAACCCTAACCCCAACCCTGAGAGGCAGCTTATACTGGCCTCAAGGCATGGTTATTACATCTCAGTATTTCGTGAGTGTGCATTTGTTTCTCCCTGTTTTTTTCGGAGGTAGGAAGGAGAGCTGCCCACCAGGATGGCAGTCTGCAGCTGCAACACTGTTTGCCCCAGGTAGGGACCCTGTGGACATGCTCCCCTTGCTGAGGGGAACTAAAGGGCAGCACCCTGGTGGCCCCATCCCACCGCAGCTCCACTCACCCGACTCGGCCACCTCAGCAATGGGCACGCCCTGCTCCTTTGCCATGAAGCCCAGGATAGAGAAGATGGCAAAGCCAGCCACGAAGCTGGTGCCGCTGTTGAGGAAGCAGAGGGCCACGCAGTCCCTGGAAGGAAGGAGCACAGCATCAGCCAGGTGAGAGTACAGCTATGACCCCCACCCCTGGGCAACCCCTGGCGCAGCACCCACCCTCCAGCCTTTCTCCTAGCTCTTTCATGGCTTGGCTCAGCACCAGGAGCTACAGGAGGATGCCCTAGGGTGGGGATCATCCCCTGAATAAAGCCTTCTCCAAGGACAGCACTAAGATGCATTCCTCACCTAAGCTGCTTGGTTATGAGATAGTCTTGTTTCACATCTAAATGCTTGATTTTTTTTCCTCACTGTCCCCTGGGCCCTCCTATAGCAGAGCATAGCAGGGATTATTTTTATCTGAAAAGAGGGGGGATGTTTTGGTTTGGTTTTTTGTTTCCTTAATAGACCCCTCCAAACAATTACAATATTCTTGGTTCTCATCAGTACTAAGTATCTCCTGGTCCTTGCATTATGAGAAAAAGATACAAATTATTTGCTTTGATCTATTCCCTTTTTGTATCTGTTTCATCTCATTCTCGTCCATCTACTCTTTAAACTAAAATTCCTTTATCTATCCAATTCCTTTTCACGCTCCAGTCTCCCTAGTCTTCTTGTGACTGCATCCCTGGGGACAACAATAACATTTGCAGCATCTTTCTGAGATATTCTGAACCAAACTGAATGCACCCCTCTGGCAATTCATGGCCCAGTCTGTCTTTATTAAATGCTATTGTACAAATCCAGTGTGATTTAGTGTGAGGGTGGTGAGACACTGGAACAGGTTGCCCAGGGAAGTCATGGATGCCCCCTCCCTGGAAGTGTTCAAGGCCAGGCTGGATGGGGCTTAGAACAACCTGATCTACTGGAAGGTGTCCCTGCCCATACAGAGGGGGTTAGGACTGGTTGATCTGTAAGGTCCCTTCCAATCCAAACCATTCTATGATTCTAAGATTTTTTTTGTATCAGTCTTTAGGAATCTAGCCTTTTGGGGGCTTCATGCTCCTCCCTGCACCTTAACTAAATCTATTAATGATCTGCAGCCATTTCTAGAAACAAAGTACAGATCATGAAGAGCCCTTCATGATCCTTCATATGCCAAACAAATTCAGATTATTATTTCCAAGGTATAGCTTTTTGCATTGTCAAGGGCTGCACAACACCTAACACCATTTATCTGCCTTTGCACTTGGTTTCTAATGCAGGAGAGACCAAAAGATGTCTGCAGGTTGAGTCCCTATTAATATCCCAGTTGGTAAGCAGGACCATGCTCCACCAAGCTCAGGTAACCCAGTGGGAAGCCCACACCAGAACCTCATTTCTCCAGTTGCTATAAATTATTTGGTCTCCAATGAAACTATATCCCCAGCCATTTTATGCAGATTCCCATTTATGTCAAATAGGCCTCTCTTCCTTCCCAGTGTTTTTCCCTCTTTCCCACAAGATGTATGCATGACACTACAAATCCTCCTTGGAAAAGCATGGGCTGGGAGGTACTCTACAGTCACCTGGCAGGTAGAAAGAGATGTCATAGTGGAGATTAACACACAGGAATGGCCAGAGCAAAGAGGAATCTCCAGATTTTCACCCAAAAGGGAGCCACAGAGCCCTGATGATATCCCTTAAAATCCCAGAAAACAAGAAATTATCTATGCCATTTGGTGCCATCTTGGGCTGCTACCATACAACTATCATATACAACCATACAACCAACATATACCCCTCCTCACATCCTTTCTCTTCCAGCTCACTAAGGTTACACCCGACCTGGGATAACTCAGTTGGGCACTGGTGTCTGTCTGCCCTGTTAAGGGCTACTCCTTATGCAAACTCCTCCTATGCAAACCAAGGCTGCAGAGCACAGGACTGACTCAGTAAAACTGGGTCCATGCCTGGGAACAGGCCGGGTGGAGGTTTGATACCAAAACTAAGTGCAATTTCCCTCACACAGTGGGTCTCTGCAAACATCTCTTTCCTCTCTATGGCATCTGCCAGCTGCAGTTACAGAAGCTCTTTACAACCTTGCTACTAAGCAGCCCCTGTCATCATCTCCACTCTACACTTCTAGATTGGAGATGCAAAGGGATAATGCCCAAGGGCATGAAGGAGGTCAGAGAGAGATCCATTATCTATTTTTTTTCCTACTGTTTTTTTCACTCCAAAGAGCATCTGGGAGAAGGGACATGAAGAGGGAGTCCCAGGCCAACTGCTGTTGGAGAGGCATCCCTACAGCAGGAGTCAATTCCTACGGAGAAGAGAGAGAACAATGCCAAGCAAGGAGCATGTAGCCAGAGGTCTGCATGGACTTTCCGTGGCAACAACCAGAATTTTAAATGTAAAAGATGGGGGAGAACCCAGTTCCAGAACCAACACAGTAGAAAAAGGGTAGGAAGTGATGGGCAGTTTTAACTAGAGGTGGCCTCTTCCACTCACACTATCCTTTTACCCCTAGGGATGTAGCTCCAGAAGGTGGATACATCTACAGCAAAGTAAGTTTATTTTCACCCAACACTTCAACTTGACAGCCTGATTCAATTTGGCAACCTGGCCCATCTCTGTTTAAGGTCAGTTCAGCACAGGAAGAGTAAGCAAGAAGCAGAAGTCATATCTGCGGGCTTATATAGAGACTATAGATAGCACATAGAAACCCAGAATACTGACAGCTGTGCAAGACACCAGGTCCAAATGAACCTAGGGAGGACAAATCACAGGATGAAAGGACTTCAGCCTAGAGGCATTTGATCTCACAGCTCTGTTTTCCCCATGCCTACTTGTGCACCCATGTAATCGAGGAGGCTGGGGTGTGGGCTGGGGTCACAAAGCTAGCTAGGAGGATCTGACTTTGCTAGGTCTCAGATGATGTGGAATAGAAGTTTTTTGACCCATGGCACAGACAGAAAATTCCCTTGGGTTGAGAGAACAGAGTTGGATTTGAGGAGAAAACACCTGGAAAGGGTTTACTTACACCTTAATTAGAGACAGTAACACAACACTTCAAAAGGCCAGTAGACCCCAGGAGTTCACCAGCTTGTGTGAACTGATGTTCAGGAAGGGGAAGGGTCTAGGCAGCAGAGCCATGCTCCAGTTACCTGTAGCAGTTGTTATGGTATTTGTTGTAGCTGCCCAGAGCTGTCAGACATCCCAGACAAATCGCATACGAAAAGAAGATTTGAGTGCCTGCATCCATCCAGACCTGCAAGGGAGATGCAAACACAGGTGAACAGACAAGGCCAGCATGGAGCACAGACACTGCTTGGACGTGAACAAGCAGAGCCTCAGGGGCTTCTATAACCAGCAGAAAGGCTAGTGATTAGGAGGTCAGCAATTCCCAGCGTTTAGACAAGTCTTTTCTTGGGGCAGGTTATCCAGTGCCAGGAATTAGTGCTTAGTGAAGCATTCAAGGGTGCTTGTGAGTGCCAGAGGGAAGGGATGTGCCAGGAGCCTTGCAAACCCACAGCATGTATAGCTCTGCATCATCATCCTCTCTCTTCCTTGGACAAATCTGCAGAACTTGTGATTCTCCAGAGCCTCCCAGCAGTGAGCACTTCCCACCAGAGCTGAAGGACTCCTTTGCTAGCAGAGGTGGGGGACTTGACTTGGGCAAGCCTGGTCTTCCGCTGGTTGGCATACAGCTTTTGGTGGTGGCTCTTCTCTCCAAGACCTAGTTGAAAGGCTCCCAAACTTAAAAGAAAACTAGCTGGGAAGGAGAGGACTACTAGAAATAAACTGATTTGTTTGGAAAAGACAGTTCCTAGAAGAAAATACAAGAATGCTGTTAGTCCCATGGGGCACCTTTGAACTCCACTTTGCTCTCACTGTCAACAGTATGTCCCAGTACTCTGAGGCTGACATTTGTCAATGCCAAATTTGATCTGAAAACCTAGCTGTGTGCAGCCACCAGTGCACTCACTGCCACTGCCTTCTGCAAAGAACAGCAAAAGCAGGAACCAACAGTGAGGAATGAAGTCATGACAAAGATTATTAATTAGAACCTCTGCTTTCCAAGATCTTTCTTCCTAATGGGCTTCTGAAATAGAGGGAAGACAATCATTCAACCAATGCTGAAGGGCAGCCATATTCTAGAGATATAAGAGAAGATAGTAGGGGAAGAAAAGCAGGAAAAAGAAGTGTTACTGGCACAGCTTTAATGAGAAAAGTCTCCTTTTGGCTATACCCTCCTTCCCCAGAGCAGCAGTGCTGATGAGCCCTCAAACACCAGCCTTGCCCCAGGATCCTCTCCAGGATGAACAGAAGTCAATGACAAGCACTGCAGCAGCTTTGATGATTCTGAATCACACCTTTACCTGCCAGCCAAGACCCATGTCCTGAGGCAATGGTCAGCTAGGCAGCATCTGCCCAACCACCCCTGTTGCTCAGGCCACCCTCACCAGGGCATTGTTCTGCCTTTCCTCCTCCAGACTGGCTAAAGAACAATTATGTAGTGAGACATTTTGTTTCATTTACCTAAAAATAGGTAAATTTACCTAAATTACCTGATTTATCTGAGTAGGTTCATTTACTTCTTCTCCTTTCTAGGGCCTTACAAAGGGATGTTATGAACCCACTAGCTGTGTTTTCTGGAGGAAATTCTGTGTTTAGCTCAAGAGACAGTGGCATAGAATGAATCATCTCCTTGACCACTGCTGTGACACCCAGCAGCACAGCCCCCAGGAAGAGAAAGCAAAGTGCTGCTAGTGTTAGATTTGGTGAGCATGCCCTCCCTGACCTGCAAGCAATATTCAGCCTCACCATCTTCTCTTTGGTCTGTAGAAACCCTGTTCACAACTTCACAGGGAGTCAGATCAAATCTCTGATTTGTAGAATGGGAAGGGACAGATGACAAAGTGGGACTGGGACAGCTAGTTCGAGGCACTGGGATGCTGAGAAAGTAATTCCCCATGGTGTATTTTACACTTTTTTGAGGACCTGTGTGGTGAGGTGAGTTTAGAGAGCAGAGTGTAAGTTAATTTTTGCATCTCAAAAATATTAGAAAAAAAATCAAAACCATTTTTATAATTGGTTCCTAAAACATCACTGTGCTCATGGGCAGTAAGGGTACAGAGCCTTTGCTTTTCGGCTACTTTTTGGGAACAGCAAGGCACTGAGGTGGGCTAGACCAGTTTACACCTTGGCCTCAACAATTTAAGCATCTTTCCACTGATCAAGGTAAAAAGTTTCATTAAGTCTGCTTTTTGTTTTGCTGCTTATTGCTAGAGTATTCATCAAATTCTGGGTTTTCATCAGATTTGAGCTCTAATGATACCCTCTCATGGGTCTTGGAGCCCTTGTAGTACAATATGTAAAGATAACAAGACTTCTGCCAGCAAACTTCCTACCCCATGCTTGCCATAGCATTGGACCCCATTGGCAAGCTTCAACCCGATTTAACAGTAGATAGAAAGCTCAAACCTATGAATTTCAGAAGAGCCAGGGAATGAGAAAAAGACAGGGACTCAGTGTTCCCACTGAGCAGTGTGAATATCAGATAAATCACACAAGCAAGAGACATGAGAAATAATCCAGGGGAAGGAAAAGAACTGACACTTTATCATCCAGGGTAGAAGCCAGACATCAAAACAATGAACTTCCTTATCTCTGTGGCTTATGAAGTGGCTTGTTTCTAAAGTGCAGTGATAGCCTTGACTGTGCAGCAGAGACCTGCATGGAGTCTCTGGGATCCCCACTCCATCACCTGCACTGCTCAGCACAACAGCCATAGGGTGCACACTGGGCTCTGTGGGAGCCCAGCCCCAAAGAGATGTCTTTAGGGAATACAGAACCTGCCTTAGCACATGCTCCCATTTGGAACAAGGCAAGCTGTGGGTGAAAATGTGAATAAAGCTAAGCTTGGCTTGCAGAGTTTATGATCCTACTCAGTCAGAATGGCTGCGAGCACCAGCTCAGGCCGCATGCGCTGGATTTCCCATTCTAAAAGCTTACTGCAGCTCTCGGGCCAAAGAGCAAACCACCTTTACATCCTTCCTAGCCCCTTGGCAGTTCCCAAATTGCTTGGTCAATACAATGCAACACAATTGATGCTGTGGGTGCTTCTGACCCTCTAGTGATGGGGCCAAGCGGCAGCAGCAAGTCCCAGGACTGCAGGATCACCCGGATCAGAAGGGGCCTCATCCCACCTGTGGTCCAGCCTCAAGCTCCTCATGAGAAGCACCACTGCCCACCTGGCCTCCTGGGGGGCTACACAGACTGATCACTTCAGAAAACAGCAATCCAAATCTTCACTCCCCAGCCTGCTGCCTGTACTCATTTTTCTCCCTGGAGTGACTCAGAGAAATGGGCTTTTTTTCAGCCCCTCCAAGCCCCCCCTTCCCCTCCTGTGCTGCTGATCAAGAGCCTCTCATTATTTTAATATTTCCACTCTGACTAAAGGGGCTCGCTAGGGTCAGGCAGGGCTCTCTTTCCCCTGCAGATAAAAATATGCTGCTGCTCCCAAAGAGATTGGTAAAGTTTATCCTGTCAGATTTCACTGGCACGCTGGTGGCATGGGTATTTTGACTTGATTGTTGTCTGCAGTTTTCTAAGCCATCCGGTTTATTTAATTCATAATTCAATTTCTTTGAACATGTTGTTTACTCCAGTTTCTAATAACCTCCTACTCCCTGTTTTCAGCCAAAGCCTTCACACCTGAGCTGCAGTTATCTAAGATGGTTATGATCTGTAAAAGGACATATTCGTTCATTCTTTAATTTCATCAGCACTATTTGCCTCATTTTATATGCTGGAATTTAATAATCCCCCTGTACTGAAACAGACCCTTCCTTAGGAAGATTTTTAAGAACTTACAAATGACAGCAAAGATCATTTTGGAGCAAAATGTTATTGAACCTTAGGCCATGTCACATACCAAATACAGGTGCCACACAGAGAAGTGCTGAACTGTCCCCACCATCAAGAAGAGATGATATGGCTGGAGTGGATACACACTGCATGGAGGGTCACACTTGATGAAATGCAAAGCAGAGAGCAAAAACCACCCAGGTCTTGAGCTCCAATTCAGGATTTCTTTCACATTCAGCATCACAGCCTGCAGCTCAGCCCATGGTACTGGCACTACCCACCAGACACCCTCTGCTCTGTGCTAGCACATTATTTCAACCCACCCTTAAGAGGAAAGATCTTGATTCCTAATATCTCACCTCAAGGCACCCAGAGCACCATTTCCAGAAGGGGCCTTTCCCCCTTTGTCCAGGAGAGGGCATGGGCCCCAGACTAAAGACCCAGCACTGCAGCAGCACAGGGCTGTGCAGCCCTGGAGCCACGCTGCAAAGTGCCCACCACGCTGCTGCACAGCCCAGGCACTGCTTTCTCACATCCCCACTCATCCCAAGAGAGAGAAGGCAGGGAATGAGTCACTGCCATTTCTGCAAAGCATTTCCATTCCTCCTGTCCCCCTTCTCCCCCTCCCATGCCTGGCCAAGCATCACATTCCCAACCACAAGCCCAGCTGCTTGGAAGATAGATCCTTGGGCTCCTTGGGAGTGAAGGACAGAGTCTTTGTTACCAAGTGAAGCTCCCTGTGCTGGCACTCAAGCCCCCCACAATGCCCCACCACTGAGCACCGACCTCATGTTACCCCACACCTCGGGTCATCTGCTGACCCACAGGGACATTTTACACCCAAGGGGCCCCCCTGCTGCTGGGGTTTCTTAAAACACTGCAAGAAAACAAACAGGTTTTCTGGTTCATCCCCAAGAGCACAGCTGCTTGCCCTAGGGCGTTGCAGAGGGGTGAGGGATGCTCCGAGGGATGCTGCTTGGGAAGCCAGGCTTTATGGTTGTCCCTGCCCCGCTGCTCATGGGCAGACAGACAGACAGACAACTTTATTCCTTCCTGCTATGTCAGCACTGAGATCAGACTCAGCAGGGCTGTGCAGCCATGACCCGTGCCATCAGGTTTGGCGAGAGACACAGGAGGAGGAGGAGGAAGTCCCACAAGGTAAATACAGCTGTGGCTCACTCCACGCCAACCATTACTCCAGCAAGGCAGAGGAGAGGAGATCATCCCCAAGCCCCTCCAGCATGCTGTGGGAGCCACAAGCCCTCTCTCCCTACTGCCTGTACCTACCCTCACGGGGCAAGCACATGTTGCCAGAGGTAGCCCCACTGGCACACACACACCCATGAACAGGCACAGCAGGTCACCCCGTGGCCTGAAAACAAGCCCATTCCCCTTCAGAAAGAGGAAGTGGGGGGCCAGCAACAGCACAAACTGAGCACACAGGGTCAAGTTAAAGGCTTGCTGGGAAAAAAAATAAATAAGGGGAACAAATAATATTTAGCAAGCCCACAGTCACCCTCCCCTCTTGCTGGGAAGAAGCAGCTCTCACTGGCCATGGAGCAGCAGGAGGGGGGGATTGAATTTGGATAGGATCTGGAGACTCTGACCCCCTTCCTCAGTGTGACTATTGGGGCCCAGGCTTAACCCAGCAAGTCACAGCCCTGCAAGCAGCATTCATCCTCCATCCTCCTTGTGATGACCTGAGGGTTTTATCCTCAGTGCAGCCTGGGCAGCAAGAGTTGCTCCAGTGCAATCTGTAAGCCAGACCCCAGCAGCCTCCCTCTCCAACCACAGGCACAGAGGGCAGCCATCCAAAAGCTGGGGGCATCTTCACCTCTTGCCTCCCCTTCCTGCCACAGCTTTTGGGAAGCAGGAGCCTGTGGGGACTCTGCAGGGGGCAAACATTGCTACAAAAAAAGCAACCTTCAGGGAAAAGGGTGAAAGAAAATGAGAAGGACGTAAGGAAGGTTATTTGAAAAGTAGTGCAAGTGAGAGAGTAAGAAACAACAAAAAACAGAGGTTAGATGAAAGTAATACTCCACAATTCAGCTCCACAGAGGCACCCAGGGCACCCCAGAACAGTGCTGTGTAGTGTTGGGTGTCCAGCACAGCTATGGGGACTGCTTATGGGGTATCTGCAAAGCTGTGGGTCCTTTACAGGACCTTGCCACCACCACCACTTCCCTGTACCCAGAAGCAGGGGTACAGCCCACTTTGATATGGCTGAGCCAAATGGAAAGCAGCTCCTCACAGAAAGCTCTTCCTTTATCTAAAGACTGGATAATGTACGAGCACACATAGCAAGGTGGCAGGTTTTCTGGGAATTTCAAGGGGAAAACAGGAGTGGGAGGTTCTGAGAAATGTTGCTGCTTTATCAGAGAGGGAAGCACTGAGAGGCTGCTGAAGCTACTCACTCTTCATTTTTTCCCACTAAACCTAATGAAATCACTTGAAAATTGATAGAGTGAAAGAAGATAGACAAGAGCAACAAGGATGGTGGACTCTAGCACAAGTCCTGTGAGGAAGGGCTGAGGGAGCTGGGGGTGTTCAGTCTGGAGAAGAGGAGGCTCAGGGGAGACCTCATCACTCTCTACAACTACCTGAAAGGAGGGTGTAGCAGGGGGGGGTTGGTCTCTTCTCCCAAGCAGCCACCAGTAAGACAAGAGGACATGGAGTTATGTTCTGCCAGGGGAGGTTTAGGATGGATATTAGGAAAAAATTCTTTACAGAGAGGGTGATCAGGCAGTAGAATGGGCTGCCCTGGGAGGTGGTGGATTCTCCATCCCTGGAGGTTTTTAAGAAGAGACTGGATGTGGCACTCAGTGCCACGGTCTGGGAACCACGGTGGCAGTGGATTAAGAGTTGGACTTGATAATCTCAGAGGTCCTTTCCAACCCAGATGATTCTGTGATTCAGATCACCACATTACTGCTCTTCAAAGCAAACCAAAACACTGCTGGCACTTGCTGCACCAAGCCCATCACTCCTCTCTTTAAATATGTGTGTTAACATGACGTCTGATGACACTATGAAAGCATCAAACAATGGAAAGCCTGCCAGCACCTAAGAAAAACTCTTTTAATGACAATTTTCCCACACTTAAACATTATTTCTACTCTGATTTCTCTTTTTTCAACTTCCCACTAGTTGGTCACACTGTACATCCCTCTCCCTAATCAAATCTGCAAATATCCAGTGTTATCTGCTTAAAGAATTGAATAAAAAATTGCCACAAAGTTAATTGCGAAGGGTAGAGTGATCAAAATTGGAAAGGGCAACCAATCCTGAGACCCCCTTTTGGTTAAAACATAACCCATGCTATGAAACAAGTAGGAACATTCGGAAGCATGGAAAATGTAATCGAGGATGGGGGAGAAATTTGGTCCAGTAATGGCTGACATGCTAACATCGTAATACTAAATATTATGCAAATAAAGAACAAACTATGGGGCTGCTTTTTAATTTTTTTTTGGGGGGGGACACATACAGTTCAATATCAATTAACTCTTTGGCAGTTTTGCTGTTATCTGCTTGAATTTGAGCAGAAAGGAACTTAATTGTTCAAAACTTTTGCTTGACAGTTTCTCTGTATAGTCTGATTACAAAATGAAGGTACAGGAACCTTCCAACCCAAACCATTCTCTGACTCTACAATATAGGGCACTGTAGAGTTTCTGGCCAGAAAAGACCACCATCAATCAGCTAGCCTGAGCTCTCATGGGCAGGATTTCCCAGTTCTGTCCAAGGTTATTTGGCAGGTGAAAAGCAATGATTTCCACACACCAGTCTGATATTCTGACACTTAATTACATCTCCACTGCTGCTGCTCCCCTGGTAGAATCTGTTAAATAACTCACCCCTCCCACCCCCCCTTTTCACCTAGTTTTTCATATGCTTTAGAAGAGTTTTGATTTTGTCCCTTGTATATTGTTTGCCCTGTGTTTAAACCTCCCCTTGAGATGCCTTATCATAAGGCTCAGCTCAGAGAGAGTACTTCTAAATTATTTTTTTTTTAATTTCCAGAATCCTTTCCCAGAGCACTAAAGAATCTTCTGCTTTTCCAGGCAGTGCAGGATTGGAAGTAAACAAGTACAGCTTGCTGTCCTCTGAGCACAAATCAATTATAATCGACTTGGCCCCAGTGGGCTGGCAGGACTCACACTCTCCCTGCACAGAGAGAGGCAGGCACAGCCACACACATGTAGTGCTTGGGGTACTAACCCTTCCCTTCCCTCTTCGAGGGGTCAACACAAAGGAAAGCCTGAGTCCTGCCACTTGGTTTGGTAGGATGCTTAAAGCATGCTGGAGGAAGGCAGACACTGCTGCTGACTCTGCTTTTCTCCTGCAGAAGTGAAGCATTCTCAGGGGAACGATGGAGTCAGGGAGGGAGGAGCAAGTTTTCCTCCTGGAGCTGAGGACAAGTCATCCTCCTGCTCTGAAGGGTTAACCCTGCCTTTCCACCAGTGCATCAGTATTTCCAGGCTGGAAGGAAGCTGTGCTTCTAAAGCTCAGGATGTTGATTGGAAAAATTTGCCAGGACAGACCTAATGAGGACACGGCTAGTACCAACAGAACCATGAAGTCATTTAATTCAGTCCCCTGGGTGACACAGCCACAGGAAGGACAGGACTTTTCGTAAGTGAGAGAGCACCAATTTGAAAGAGTTACTTTATTTCAGAGATCTCTCACTCCTCATCAGCACAATCTGTGAGCCACAAATGCTGCAAACAGATCTGCTGTTTTCAACCCTTCCAATCCTTGCTGCATCTTCACACCAAGGAGCAGCTGTCCTACCCACCCCAGGTCCACAAGCAAACAGAGAGCAGGAGAGCAGCCAGCACTGTAAAATGGGACTTTTCACCCCTTGCTCAGGCACAGCCTTGAGCAGAGGGTGACTTTCAGAAAGCTGAGTAGGAACTCTGTGTCCTTCCTGTGATAAAAACCAGACTGTCTGGAGCTGGATACCACACACTTGTGTTTAACTCCCTGGACTGGAAGCCATAAGTCAAACTGATTTGCACAGAGCAACACTCTACTGGTGGCACAGGCAGGACCTGGAGATACCACCCTGAAGCTCCTGCAATGCTGCTGTCCCCACCCACAATGATAATTTCTCTCCTCCATCAGAGAGGGCAGGATGATCCAGAGCCATTCCTCCCCCAATACTTATGCCCCCAGTTGCAAAATGAATAATCAAGGCAGCACTGGGGCTAGACCAGAAAGAGTTAATGGGGTTATAAAGGGTTTTGCTGGCATATTTTTCAGGCAGGCACCCTTTAATCTCCTTTGGAAACACCTTCACACAAAGGCTGGTACAGTAGCTCAGCTGGAGCCAGGATTTAACATGGAAGAACTTGTCCCAGAGAGATTAAAAGCAGCAGTCAGGCACTGACCTTCCTGCCAGACAGGCAGGAATTTCTCACCAGGGACAGGGAGGTGAGGAGGGTGACCAGGTCCCAGGGAAGTGCTGCAGCATGCCACAGCTCCCACCATCCATATGCACCCAGAATTCTTCTTGGGGAAGCCAGAGCAAGCCTGCCAGTAGCAGGGCTCTTCATCACAAGCTGCTGGCACAGTGCAGAGCAGCACCCCATGCACAGGCTGCCTACACAACATAGGAATAGCTGCTAGAAACTGGGGGATGGCTGGTGACACTCAAGATGAAGGGTTACATCCCACTGCCCATACCCCTAGGCAATTCAGACTCAACTCCCTAGAAAGCAGGTGGAAGTATAAGTGAAGGTGGAGGGCAAGAGAGCACCTGTCCAGAGTACACACTGATACTGCAGCCCTGCTTTATGCCCACAGAAGGGGAAAACAGGAGACAAGAGGAAAAAAAAAAAGGAGGGAGAGAAGGCAACCACATCCACCCATGCACTCACTCAACCACCTCCCCTCCTCCACCTTACCTGGGGGTCCCCAAGGCGACTGAGGTCTGGATAAAGGTAAAACAGGATTCCCTGGGATGCCCCAGGCAGGGAGACTCCCCTGATCAGCAGAACGATCAGCATGAGGTATGGGAATGTGGCCGTGAAATAAACCACCTGGGAGGAGGACAAAGTGACAAAGATGAGTGAGCAGCAGGGGCCAGAGCACAGAGTGTTGGCTGGCAGCACATCACTGACCCGAGGGCTGGGGGAGATGGGCACTGGCAGGGATGGGTCAGGCTGTCTTGCCAAGCACCTTGTGATGACCTGTGTTAGAAAGGAACATGTTTTTAAATGAACCCAGGGAACTTAAGTCGTTCCCTGGTGTGTTTGGAACCAGAGAAAACCTTTCTTGTCCTAAAAGCAATCCAGACCCTGAGCCAGACTGCCACCAGGCTGGAGTCAGAGTAGCTATACTGAAATCAGCTTTGTTGTATCTTCATACATCAGAGATGGAGCTGCCCCAGTATCCATCTGCACACCCCTACCCCAAACAAAGTCTGAGGCACACACAGAAAGTCTCTTCCCTGCATCATTTAGTGGGAAAGGCAAAAGGGTGTGCAGGTAAGAGATACACCCTGAGATGTGATTGATACCAAAGGACCACCAGGGACAACACTGGGGGTCCCCCCCCTCAGGGCTGGCACTGGCAACTGGCTTGTGCCCACCACTCCCAGCTGCAGTGACTGGCAGCTGCTGCCTCAGACTGACCCCTGCTCAAATACCCAACATGGGCATTTCAGACAGAGCAGGGCAGCACATCTCATGCTTGGCACCAAGGATGCAGCCCCAAACAGGATTTCTAATCAATGTCCTCTTTTTTTTTATGTAGCTAGCCCCATGAGCAAGGCAGACATACTGAGGTAGGGTCAAAAGCCCTTCCTCTTGTAAAGCAGCCACATCCCTTGGGAAAATGCAGCAGGCCAGCATCAGCTAATCCATTCAGGGACTCCATGTCTGGTAAATTTAACATTGAATTTGGGTATTATCAGGGTACTTTCAGGACAACTCAGGCTAATTGCTGTAGTGTGCCACAACAACACAATGTAGGCTGTGTTTCCTACATAAACAAACTGATATCAAGGGCTCATACAGCCTCCTCCATAATTCAAGTAGTGTCATTAATCCCCACACCTTCAAGACTTATTCACCACCCTGGAAAAAAGCTGTTGAGTCTGCTGTATCATGTTAGGCCAAAAAAGAAATGTTTTTCCTGTGTGGACATGCTGAGTGAAGATTCTCATCAGCATGCTTCACCTCGATGCTGCCCTACAGCTCTTTTCTCAGGTTTGGCAGTCACGTGCTGAAGAGCTAAAGCTCTTCTCGGGAGGAACTACAAAATGTAATAATGTGAAATGATCTATTTGTCACACCTGCCCACCTATACAGAATGAGTTTTTTCAAAACCCACCTAAAGCTCACCATCTCAGAGCAGGGGTTGTAGGCTCTGCCACAGCTATGGCAGTTTCTGCACCAGAGGAGGTCCTACAGAGAACTCCTGGAGAGTACGAGCACTTCCACTCCACCCCTGAGTAAACCTTATGATCTGAGTAGTGAATCAAAAAGAGATTTTTCTCGATCCACTGTGATGTCCCCCATCCAAATTAAGCAATGTCCAAAGCACTTCAAACTGCAGCTCAAGTCCTCCAGGATTCACACTCTGCGGTGAATCAGTTTTGTAATGCAGAAGGACAGAAGGATTTGAAAGGTAACACATCCATGAAAAAAAAAACAAACCCACATAACTAGATTATCATCTCTGCAGCTCCAGGTTTTCTATGCATTTCATGTGCTCTACTCAATATATCAAGGCAGTCTTGGGTGATGCCACAGAGGTCAGTGAAAAAACAACTTCTTGCCGAGGCTCATGATTGTCTGAGGTGTCTGTGTGTGCAGATCCATCCCTGCCCCTCTGAATCTGCATCCTGAACACTGAAGGAACACAGGGACAATATCCTTCAACACAGGCAAACACCCTCATTCTGTTCATTTGCAAATTTTCAAGGAGTCTCTGATTTAGAGCTGTTCAGTGACAGTTAATCAAATCTGCAGGTCCTGAGAGCTTAACAGTCATCCCTGTATTTACCACACAACCAAATTCTTGCTTCAGAAAATGACAGGATGTGAATCTAATCTTCCTCAGCTCATGAAAGCAAGATTAAAAACAAAAATCAAAAAACCCCCAACCCATTGCCTATGAACCCTAGAGCACATTCTTTCAGGATACCAGGCTGCGCATTGTCAGCTGGGTCTCTAAATGACATGAATTTTAGGAGTTCAGAATACAGACGGATGTTTGCCTGGCACATTATTTGGATGCACATTTTGCTGGCATCCTATGTGCTTTCCAGCCTGCACAAACTAGCGCATTAAGCTTTTCACTCCACAGTCACTCACATCTGCACTGAGACCAGAGACATGGATTTGGAGAATGTTTTGCTGTGTTAAAGGTGCCAAACTTCTATCTAACAACAGGAACATCTGGATCCAATGAGCTTTTAGTCAGTGCTTGGCTCAGACCCAATCTTTTTATTTCTTGGGCAATGTTAGCACTAACTATATCACTAGGAACCTTGCCGGGATCAGTGTGATCGTTCTGTCACATGCTGGTCAACAACATCCAGGGTTTTATTTGAGTCTGATCCACATGCCTCAGCAAAGTGGTTCCATCTGTCACAACCTCCTGCGTCTGCAAGCACTCCTCAGGGATAGACAATCCCCATGTCAGAGGATGTGAATTGCTGCTGCTGTTCTGAGTACAGTGATTTTAGCTCATGGTGTTTGCCCCTCCACAGGAAAATCTCTAGGAATAAGGGATATCTCTTCCCTAACAGGATTGCATTCCCACAGCTGTCATTTTAGCTGGATTATTAAATACGTGGGGAGCTGATAAATCTATGGACACCGTTGCTTTACTGAAAGATGTTTCTGTTTTCAAGAAGACAAGATCCCACCACCAGAAGCCCTTTTTGCTAAAAACCACTTGCATTTAACCTAGAACTTGTATCTAAAGTAGACTGGATTTGTTCTCAGCACTTCCCACACTATGTTTGCTGTATCTTAGGATCATATTTGCTGTTATTAGCCTGCCTCTGCTTTCTTTTACCAGGCCACCACAGAAAGGAGTTGCTCTTTTCTTCTAATTTTACTCCATGGAAACCAGAAAAAATCATCTCTGCAAGCTGCTTGGTTTCCCTGTCATGTTTCATAATCCTTGACCATTTTGGAAGTAGGAGAAACTGCTAACATCCATCCCATCAACTTTATGGAAATGAATGCAGTTAAAATTTACACCCCATCACAGATGATGTCTTGTTCAAAGCATACAGAAAAGACACTCTTTAGTCAACACACTAAACCTTTTCCTTTCCATCTGTTGTTGCTGGCTCCAGACAAAACTGGCTGGCAACGCATCAGGAGGTGGTAGCAGAAACTAGAGTAATGGGGTTAGTGCAAATGACAGTGGCACACTCTGCAACAGAGGGAGCATGGGTTGGAGCTGGACAGTCACAACAACCCTCCCAGAAGCATTCAAAAAAATCATAGAATGGTTTAGACTGGATTAGACCTTAAAGACATCTAGTCCAAATCCCCCTGCTGTGGGAAAGGGAAACCTCCCTTTCCCAGCTAGGCCAGGTTGCTCCAAGCCCCATCCAACCTTGCCTTGAGCACTTCCAGGGAGGGGGCATCAACAGCTCCTCTGGGCAACCTGTTCCAGTGTCAGCACCCTCACAACCATCTAAATCTACCCTCTCTCAGCTTAAAACTGTTAGGCCTTGTCTTATCACTATATGCCCCTGTAAAAAAATCACTCTCCAGCTATTACATGGGAACATAGATCTTGGAAGATCTCTTTGGGATGCTTCAGTGCTCCCATCATTTTCTACCCAAAACACAGAGCCTAGCTCACACTAATGCTTCAAGTTGAGCCACACAGGATCATTCCAGCTTATTCAGGTGAAGAGGCTTGATCTCAGCCAAGGACTCACCTTGCCTGTGGACTTGACCCCTTTCCAAATGCAGAAGTAACAGATGATCCATGCCAGCAAGAGACACAGAGCCAGCTCCCAGCGCAGGCTGCCTAGGTGCTGGATGCCATCAGAAATCTTTAATACTCTCCTCCTGCATTGGGGGGAAGCAAATGAACATCCAACTGTCACTGATACTGACCCTTAACATTCCCAACACCACACTGATTCTCACCACACCTCCACTATATCTGATGGTTTTGGGGAGAAAAAATAGTCTTACTAACAAGGCCCAGGTCTGAGCTGCAAGCCCCGAAGCAATCAACCAGTGGCCCCCTCTAAAAGTACTACCAGGCTGGCAGATCACACCTGGACACTAAGTCCAGTACCAGCCTGCTGGGCCAAGACATTTCTCCTCCTGTCCTCCTTCCACCCTTCATCTATCATGTCCTCTAGGGTAAGAGCTCTCTCTCTGCAAGAATATGCAGCACTTAGCACACACACTTTCTGCCCAGCTATTTTTCATACAGATTGAAAAGTTCTAAATTTCTGACATGCTTCAAACCTCAGAGTAAATGATACATTGCACTTACCATGCAGAATCCATCAGAACCATCCAAGAAGCAACGCTGTTCAACCCCTTCTCCATAGCACACTTCTTCACCTCAAGACCCAGAGCAGCATAGCATCCCATGCCATGACTGAGACCCAGGCAAGATCACAATAATCCCCACCTGACAGTCAGAAGAGGCTGCCTCTTACAGCTACTGGGGAGACTGAATCCTGAACCAGATGGACCTTGGTTCAGCTGAAGTCTTATGGTCTCACCCTGCCCATGTAGCATCTTTACATGTTTATTTCAATTCTTCCTCATCACCTACAGAAGTAAGGACTCGCCTTCTTCCATCTCCTGCACCACACAGATGGGTCTAAGTGTGAAACACCATGGTGCAGTCCCAAAAGCCCAAGAATGAGTCAGAGAGAGATGTGTACCACCCTGGAACCCAGGAGCAATGCTTACCCTGCTGCAAAGGACAGCAGTTATCCTCAAACAAAGGTCATGCTCCTGGGGAATCACAGTCTGAGATATTCTGCCTTCCTTCCTGCCCACAGCCTTGCAGCAGATTGAGAGGATGAGAAGGGTCAGAAAAATCATGCTGCCCCACTGGATACATTTCGTCATCTTGCTCTTTGCCCACTTCTAAGGACATGGACTCTGGAACCAGTGCAAAAAGGGTGCCAGCAGACTGTAACTAACTGGGCACTGCACTGCAGCCAAAAACCTCAGAAGCATGCCATCAGCCCCCTGGCAGGTCTCAAGGAAATGGTGGCCTCCTACCTCCCAGCCCAGGGAGGGAAGAAACAGATGCTGCATCAGAATCAATGGGCAGTGGAAATTTCCAGCCCAATGTGCTTGTTCCCCAGTAACACAGGAATGGTCACAGCAGTGATGGGAACATCAACTTTTCCAGCAGCCAGCCTCAGGAAAAACAATCTAAAGCAGCCACCATCTAATCACATGTAAGCAGCAAGCACAGGGAGTGTAGGTTCAGGAGGAACACAGGAGACAAGGAAAATTGAAAAACTTTAAAGTTTAAAACCAGAATCCTCGTTCTGAGCCAGAGATGCCCTGGAGGTACCATGTGCTCTGCACTGACAGCACCCAGCAGCACTGCTGAGGGCAGAGCCCTCCAACCATCCAGATGCACAAGGGAAATTCACAGTGGCAGCAGAGGGGTTACTTGAACAGTCTATTAGCTTAGTCTCAGTGCCTAACTGGGCCTTCTCTCCCAGGAGGTGCTGAGGATCATCAGAAATCCCAAGCCAAGAGGCCCTATGCCTTCATGCTACTGTGTAGCCTCAAGGTAACGAACACAAGGGGAGAAAATTAGGGAACAAATTTCAGCATGAAGCTCACTCAAGCACTTCTTTTTGTCTTGAGTGATTTTCCTTAGGATAGCTTGCATATTAGTCACTCTAAAATGAAAACATCACCTCTTTTGCTATTTGTAAGGAGAAGACTAGCCCACATACAAAAGTCACCATCCACCATGTCAGAGCCTCCTGGAAACATGCTGGTTTCACCCAGCAGAACAGATAGCACAGATCTCTTTCCTTTGAAAGGAATCTGATGCACCTACTGTATCACCAGCATGGACTTCTGCAGTACACTACTGAGCTTTAAGTTCTCCTCTTCAACAGCTGAACATACTACAGCTTGCAAAACATGCAGAAAAAAACCCATCACAGAGCTGCTGCCTTGAGGATCACCACAGATCTCATGCCATTCTCACCTATAGTCTTGGCACCCAAATCCAGAGCACAGGTACACTGGATGCAACCACCTGGCAGGTAAAGGACCTGCCTGGAGTAGATTGCTCCTAACAGAACAAGAGCACTGGATAATCCACCTGATACATAAACTGCAATCCAAACCATGGAATAGGGTAATGGCCACTAGACACTGAGGGAGTGCCACTAACTTTTTTGAGTTTTGCACCCTGAGGAAGTCTGAAGTAAAGCTTCAGGAAAGGGGAACATGCAGCCAATCTGCCTGTGTTGCAGGAGGAAACAACTGGACAAGGGAGTTCATAGATGACAATGAAGAACAAAGAAGGTGGCAGTGAGAGGGGCTGAGCAAATGGTGAATGGGAGGGTGCAACAGCAGAGGAGGAAGATGGGAGAAGAGAACAATAAATAAAATCTTAAGGACTAGAGGAGGCAAAGCATTGGTGAGGAAAGGTTTCTTGCACAGTCAGCTAGTCATCACCAAGGTCAGTGAGACTGAGAAGCCCAGGATGTCCAGAGGGACAGGAATATAGTATCAGAGAAAGAGAAAGACAAAGTCAGATGGCTCTGAGGCACACCAGCACAGCTCCAGACAAATACCACAAGCCCACCAATATTACCATTGATTCATGGTGCTGCCCTGAGAGCCTTCACCCTGGCCTCCCCAGTACCTCTCATGTCCTCTTCTGACAAGAAGGACACACATCCCACCAAGGGGTTTGTTCCTTGCCCAGGGAAGGTATGTCCCAGGGGAAAGGAGATACAGGCTTGTCCTTTACTTACTCCCAGAACTCAATGACAGGGGAGGTGGCATTTTCGCTGGTCACATTGAATGTTGAGTTTGCCTTCTGGAGCTCCACGCAGTTCCCTGTGGGAAAGGTCCAAGGAAAGGGGGACAGTTAGTAGCAGTGACAGGAGTACTGAAGGATCTGCAAAATCCCTCCCCTTCCATCCACAGTGTCAGTACTCATGGACTCCTACACAAACTTTGCATAGTTCAAAAGATTCACAAAAGATGCCTTACCCACCTTCAGGGTAAGGCTGTCAAGAAACCCAGGACAATAAAGACAATGGAATTTAATTTTTCCTTCCAGTGGGCACTGTGAGCACTCCCAAATAGCACTGGGCCTATGGTTAATGCACATCATAGGAAAACTGGAAGATGCCAAGAAGGAAGGTGCTCATGATGGCTGGAGCCCAGAGCAGAAGCCACTGGGGAGGTGCACTGCATGAAACTGGTCAGGTGCTCCAGGTCACTGAGCATTGCAAAGACCCAGATCAACCAAACCTTTTCCCCAGAAGTGCCAGGAGCACTGCAGTGACTCACATTCCCACCCAAGAAGGGGAAGGCTGCTCTCCTGAAGTTTGGCTCTGGACAGAAACAGGTTTCCTTCAGCCAGGGTCTGGTGGAAGATTGGGATGGGGCCCCGCACCCACCTGTGTTCCACTCATGGTCACAGCTGCCCCAGGGGAGGTCCATGGTGAATGAACTGAAGAGATAAAACAAGGCCCAGGCCAGGACAACGATGTAGTAGAAGTTCAGCAGCACCACAATGACCTGTGAGGCGTAGCCAATTCCTGCAGGAAGTGATCCCCAAAGGCAGGTGACCCACATGCCAGGGGACAGGAACAGGACTTCCCCTTGGGAGGTGCTCAACCAATGTTTTCATCTGATGCTTTACATTTTGACTGTGCTGCCAGATGAATGCCAGTGGGGCCACTGCCAGAGCCATTATCCCAAAGCCCACCTTGCCACATCAGCAGCAGTCTAAGCAGGGGCCCTGGGGAAGCCCTCTTCCTGACATCCCCCCACAGCCTGCCCTCCTGAAAGAGTGGAGAGAGTCTGGGCACGGGATAGCAGATTATGGTTGGAAAGTCACCCAAAGTGACAAAAACATGTGATGGTGTCCTGCCTGCTGAATAACACCTCTTCTACCATAATCGAGTTGTTGGGGTTTTTTTTTTCATATCCCTTTTCACTTTTGTTAGGGAAGCTTTGATATGAACACCACACACCTCATCTGGGAGGTGCTGGAGAAGCATCTAAATGTTTTGAGATGTGGGGAGGAGGCAACTGAGACTCTCAGAGAAATAGTGGAAAGTGTCTTCAGGCTGGATGACTGCTGAAACAGTGCTAGAAGTGGATCTGGTTGCTATTTATTAAGATAATTGACACCTTTCACGACTAAGTTTTTAAGCCACCTGCAAACTCAACAAAAGTACATAGCATTGAATTTAAAAAGTAGTTTTAGGTTCCTCATACCTGCCAGAAAAATTTTTATTATTTAGGTTGTGGAGGACAACCTTGACTGAGTTCAAAGCTCCTGGTCAAAGCCATGGACATTAAGAAGGAAATCACAGTGCAACATTATGACGGGGAACAGTCTGGTGATAATAAAGGAGATCACTTTTTCCAGCATGGTTTTGGAAGGGTGGTATCTGGTGGCCCTCCCAGGCTGGGATCACTAGGGATGGGCAGCAGATGTGTGGAGGTACACACCATCCAAACTGTGGGTAGAGGCATCACTGCTTGTCCCCCTGGTCTCCCAAGTCCCACCATGCCCTCCTGATCTCACCCCACTCACCTTCAAAGAGAGGGCAGATTCTGCGCCAGGCTGTCACCCCTCCCTGGCTGGTGTACTGCCCAAGTGCTGTCTCCAGGAAGAAGACAGGGATCCCACACGTGAAGAGGAAGATGAGGTAGGGGATGAAGAAGGCACCTGGCAGATTCAAGTGGCAGATAGGAACAATTAGAGAATTACAGACCAGTCAGTCTCACCTCTGTGCCTGGTAAGATCATGCAGCAGATCCTCCTGGAAGCACTGCTGAGGCAAAAGAATAACAAAGAGGTGATTGAGTATAATCAACATGGCTTCACTGTGGGCAAATCATGCCTGACAAACCCGATGGTTTCCTATGAAAAGGTCACAACATCAAGAGACAAGGGAAGAGCAACTGACGACATTTATCTAGACCTGAGCAAAGGCTTTGACACTGTCCCATATGATATCGTGGTCTCCAAGTTAGTAAAAAATGGGATTGATGGATGGATTACTTAGTGGATAAAGAACTGGCTTGACAGACACACCCAAAAACTGGCTATCAATGGGTCCATGTCCACGTGGAGTCCAGTGACAAGTGGAGTCCGTCCCTCAAGGATCAATATTGGGACTGCTCTTGTTTAACATTTCTGTCAGCAACATGGACAGTGACATTGAGTGCACCCTCAGCAAGTTTGCTGATGGCACCAAACTGTGTGGTGTGGCTGACACACTGGAGGGAAGGGATGCCATCCAGAGGCACCTTGACAGGCTGGAGAGGTGGGCCCATGCCAGACTCATGAAGTTCAACAGACCAAGTGCAAGGTCCTGCATCTGGGTTGAGGCAATCCCAAGCACTGATACAGGTTGGGCAGTGACTGGCTTGATAGCAGCCCTGAGGAAAAGGACTTGGGGGTGCTGGTGGATGAGAAGATCAACACGAGCCATCAGTGTACACTTGCAGCCCAGAAAGCTGACCCTATCCTTGGCTGCATCAAGAAGTGTGGCCAGCAGGTCGAGGGAAGTGATTCTCCCCGTCTACTCTGCTCTCGTGAGACCCCACCTGGAGTACTCTGTCCAGTTCTGGAGCCCTTATTAGAAAAAAGATATGGGTGTGCTGGAACGTGTCCAGTGAAGGGCCACAAGAATGATCAGAGGGCTGGAGCACCTCTCCTGCTAAGATAGACTGGGAGAGTTGGGGTCATTCAGTCTAGAGAAGAGAAGACTCCAAGGAGAGCTTATTGTGGTCTTCTACTTTAAAGGGGCCTGCAAGAAAGCTGGTGAGGGACTTTTTAGGATCTCAGGTAGTGGTAGGTCTAGGGGAAAATGGGTTAAAAGTAGAGAGAGGTAGATTCAGATTAGATGTTAAGAAAAAGTTCTTCACCATGAGAACGGTGAGACACCGAAACATGTTGCCCAGAGAAGTGGTAGAAGCCCCATCCCTGGAAGTTTTTAAGGCCAGGCTGGACAGGACTCTGAGCAACCTGATCTAGTGAGAGGTGTCCCTGCCCATGCAAAAGGGTTGGAATTAACTGTGTCTCCCCTGCATTGACCTTTTTTGACTACTGAGATGCTAACTGCCTCTGTGGTCGGGTCAGCAGGGAAATAAGAACCCCAGAGCACAAAAAAACTCAGAACCCAAGAGATTTCATTAAGGAGCTTAGCTAGCATGCAGGGGTAGGAAGAGGGGCTTTAGGGACCAGCCAGAAGTCTCACACCCTACACTCATCATAGAGAGGTACAGGACCACAGCCTTCCCCTTCTTGCAAAACCAAAAAAAAACCAAAAACAAACCCCAAAGCAAGCAACAAAATAGACAAGGAGGGCATCTTGGCAGCTCCCTGTGGGCAAACAGTATCAGAAGGACAGGATGCTGGTACCCAGCAGCCCTGTGGGAACAACAAGCATCTGTCCACACAGTCTCCCCTCTACCAGCATTGTGAGGGCAGAGGAAATGGCTGCATCAATACAGCCCGTTCAACTCCTACCGTACATGCAATCATACTATCACAAAATTGGATCCTATTTCCAAGAGACATCATTCTTGTATGAAAGTTTGTATTTAACTAAACTGCAGCCAGGGAAGGTCTCTGAGGTGGCCCAGGTCAAGCTCTCCAACCTGAGTTTCCCTTATCTGCAGCCCCCAGTGTAGCCCATCACCTTCCTCAGCACCTCTGGGTACCTCAGGTTTCAAGCAGGATTCACATTTTGGGAAACTCACTGGAGGGTCTCAAGATGTGGGCTGTGAAATAATGCAAGATTGTGGTGGGTCTGAAACTGGGAGGGATTTGCAGAGCCATATTTGGGCCAGAGGCTGTGACCTGCCGGGCTCCCCTTGTCCCCTAGGTGGGGGGATAGGCAGGGTGGGACAACCCTGGCACCAGCCCCACCGCCACCCCCCATCTCATTTTGGCTGGCAAAAGGGCTGCTGCTTGCCCAAGACAGGCAGGGAAGGGCAGCCAACAGACAGGAAGGGCTTTGGGAAGGAAAAGCTGAGGAGAGGCACCCATCAGAGCCACCCTGCACAACTGCTGTGGCCTGGGGGGGAAGGGGGGAGGAGAGGCCATGGCCGGGGGCTGAGGGATGAGGGGGCTCCATCAGTACAAGTCAGCAGCCCCACAGTGCTGGCTGATGTCCCTCCACCCCCCACCTCGGGCCGGTGAACCCTGTTTAAGGTGAAGGGGCAAACGCTGCCACACGTGGCCTCCGCCATGGCTCCCTTCCCCCTCCGCACACACAGGGAGGGTGGCGGCAGCGCGGCCCGGGGAGCAGAGGTCTGGGGAGCGCTGGGGAGGGGGTGCAGGGCTGGCAGACACAGCTCCAGGCAGGATTCCCCCGTATTTCCCAGTTGGTGGGGACAGCCTGCCCTGGCAGGGCCCAGTCCCGTCACTAGAGCAAGAAGAGAATTTTTTTTTTTTTCCTCCTTTTTTCCTTTTTTTCTTCTCTCGCCTGTGTAAGGCCTGGTTATCAGACAGCCAGCATGAAACATGCAAGTGACTACTCTTTCTTTGCTGCATGGAAATATCCCTAAAGAGAAGACAAGAGAGTGGCTGCCCCTCTTTGCATAACTCGGATTTTGCAGATACCTTCTTTGCGAGGAGCCTGATAATTAAGCCAAGCAAAGCAAGAACAGAGAGTTTTTCACTGCTGCCTACACACATTTCAGTAGGGATGAAAGTCAGTCAGTGGGGCAGAGCCACTTCATCTGGCCAGTAGTGTTGGCACAAGAGCTAATGGTTGTAGGCTGGCTGTGATTGACGTGGAGCTGGAGTTAAATAAAGGTCCCTCACCTTTACTGAGGTTCCAGAGAAGCAAGTTCCTGGACCAACTTGGCCAAAAGAGCACAAGACAAAACATCTGGCAGATTTTAAGATTAATCTTGAGAAATTACAAGGGATTTGATACAACACCAGTTGGGGTGGGCTGGGCTCCACAAAGCAGGAGGGAGCCTGGAGTCCTGCACAGCATCATCACACTGCCCTGCCCCAGGAGAAGCCATCTGGGAAATGCTTTCCTCTCTGCACAAGTATCTTATGCTCCATCCTCTCTCTAACCTCACGGGAAGGGGGCTGGACGTGAAAAATTTACCCAAGACTTCAAACTCCTCATAGTCTCTGCCACTTCACAAGGCTTTGCTTCTGGCCCATTTCTCAGGGGAAAAAAGGCTGAGAAACACTTTTGCATCTTGCCTCTCTTGTCCAAATATTTGCAGAAACTTACTTTTCCCTGAGCCCTCCTTGAGCTCATCCCTCACCCCATTGGAGAGGTCACGGTGGAGGAGCATCAGGGAAAGGGGTGCCAGGACAGGGTCCTGGGTCCTGCTTCCCCAGTGGGATGGCACCCAGGAAGGGTATAGCAGTGAGAGTAGACATGGCTCAGCAAGCAGCTAAGAAATGTTCCCCATGGAAAAAGAAAACAAAAAAAATCCTCCTTTGTCAACAAGGAAAGAAAATGCCAGACCACCTGGTGAAAAGAAGCAAGCAGTGAGGAAAGCACAGCATGAAAGTAGCTAAACAGCAGTTAATCCTCTTTTATGCCACTGGGATGAAAGCAGTTTAGTGAGGCCCATGAGACTACCCCAGGCTCAAGCCAGGGGATTTCAGCCCCAGGCCCTCAGGTCCTGTTCCCTGCCAACTCACAGCCAAGCTGTCCCTTGTCCCCTGCCCTTCCGGAGAGCCCAATTAGCAATTAATCACCAGACAGGGAGAGTAACTCCCTCCCTCCCTCCATGTGCCACTGAGCCAAACTTGAGAAATCCTTAGGACTTGAATTTTCAGTTGCTGGGGTTTTTTTTAGCTTACTCCCCTAAAAGGCAGCCACAAACTAAAAGCAGGAGAAAACACCTATAAAAGCCCACAGCAACACTCCACCTGCAAAAATGAGCCCAGTTCCACTGCCATGGGGCAGCCCACCTTGGAGGGACTGACAGATCCCCCCACTGGTGTCTGCCAAGCAGAGCTGGATCAGCACCAATGTGCCAGCACCTCACAGGTAACAACAACACCACCTTGCTCCTTCTCTCTTCATCAAACATCTCCATCTGTATCCCTGACAACCCTGCTGCATAGTTCAGGGGAAGGCATTCCCTCTCCTACATGCTGAAAGCCCCAGTGGATGCCAGGGGCCGCTTTGGGGCACAGTGTATGTCTTGTACTTCTGCATTGAGTCGGGAAAAACTCCTTTGTTCTGCTCTATCCCTGCCACCTCACCACAGGACCTGGTAGACATCCCTCCATGGTCAGAACTCTGCTGATAACCTGCTGCCAGGGGAGAGCAGAGCTGGACAGAAATGTGTCAGAGGCAGGAGGGAGGAGAGGGAGGGAGGCAGGAGAGACTGCAGAAAGCACAGTGGTGACCAAGAATCCCCCAGGCTGCCTGGGGCCAGGGCTGCACTTACCTCCACCATTCTTGTAGCAGAGGTAGGGGAAGCGCCAGACATTTCCCAGGCCAATGATCTCCCCAGCCACGGACAAGACGTACTCCAGCTTGTTGTTCCACTGCCCTCGCT
The DNA here is from genome assembly GCA_038090715.1 of Florisuga fusca. Lineage (NCBI taxonomy): Eukaryota > Metazoa > Chordata > Aves > Apodiformes > Trochilidae > Florisuga > Florisuga fusca. The sequence continues at coordinate 259,315 of JAAWXA010000044.1, forward strand.
CCACAGTCTGGTCCTCTTCCTTCTCCTTTTCCATGTCGGATTGTGCAGGCACCATTTCGCCATTGCTGATGGCGCCAGGGACTCTGTAATCCATCCCACCTTCAGAAAGAGTTCCCTCTGTTACATTCAGCACAAGCCATGCAACAAGGCAGAAATTTGGGCTCCAGGAGGTGAGAGTAACACACACACAAACACACACACACAGAGCCATTCCTCTCCTGCTCCTTATAGCAACTCCTGCTGGCAGCAAGGCTTGAAGAGCACGCATGCGCTTTCATTGCTTAGTCCAAAACTAGTCCTTCAAAGCCACTATCATTGTCATTATTTTTACTTGACTCATCTCAAAACACTTCTGCTTCTGGAAGCCCATCCTTCTAGCACAGTGTTTCACAGAAGACCCAGCAGCTCAGCCAGGGGCTCCCACCACAGCAGGTACTGGGAATAGACCTAAGGCTGGAGCAGGGTGAGAGTGAGAGCAAATACTGGACAAGATATTTTATAAGGGTTTGTTTTCACCCCTGTTGCTGCTTACCAAGATCTGGTCTAAGAGACTATCTAATGAAGGTCACACAGAAGACACACAGAAATCATGTATATGTGCAAAGAGGAAAAACTGAAACAGGAGGGAAACGAGTTTCTCCTGCCAGTGGTGACAACTGTTGCTGGCAACCTACTAGACTGTGAGAAAATGTGATTCTTTTCAGGATGAAAAGAAAATACAAAATAAGGCTGCAGATGCCATGGCCACCAGGGACCTCTCCTCTCCCAGGGTCTGCCTCTCCAAACATCTACTCATTGCCTGAAAAGGCTCCCCACAGTACCACTTTTGGGAAGCTTTGGCACCTCAAGAACTTCTGCTGTCTCTAAACAGATCTCTGCTGAGAGAGGTGAAAGACTGGTAGAGAATAGATGGGCACCATTCCAGCTCTCCCACCTCCCCCTCCAAACCTCCAAGAGGACACCTATCCTCGTGACTGTTAATTCACAGCTGGAGCCCCAGAGCACAGATGGGAGAGACACATTAACTACAGCGGTAGTGGATCAAGGGTTGGACTTGATGATCTCTGAGGTCCCTTCCAATCCAGACAATTCTATGATTCTATGATTCTATGGGAGGTGCAGGTGGCAACATCTCTGCTAGAGCCACTTAGGAGGCTCAGGGGGTGTTTGAATCTGTTCCTCAGGAGCTGGTCGCCTTTCTGGCCACTGAGCCCCATGGGTCAAAGGGTGAGGACTGCAGTTCCCACCAGTGCCCAGTGCCAAAGCTGAAATCTCTGAGGACTTTCTCCCAAGGAGGGCACTTTTCTCTACCGAGTGCCAGCCCTTGAGCCCACTCATGCCCATGCCCTGCAGAGGCAGCTCCCCCAGCCCCAGCCTAATGTTGCCATTCATTCCTGCCTGCAACTCCTGCACCAGGAGAGCAGGAAAAGGCAGTGGTAGCAAGTGACACTCTTTCCCATGCGAGGAGAAAAAACATAAAAGCAAAACAGCACTTTCAAACTCTCCCCTCCCCCTTACACAGTCCTCTATAAAACACTTTGAGACATGAAGAGGAGCAAGAAACACTGGCAGGCGTTTGACAGCGGCCACAAGGAAGGACCAGGAGGACCCCTCCACGCTAGAAAATTATTAAACAGGCAGAAAGCACACCATGACCTCTCATCTATGGCAGACCCAGGTGGGTGCGGGGCACGGGGGGAGCAGGACAGAAGAAAACAGGGGCAGAGATGTTACCTTGTGGATGGCGCGGTCAGGGCACAAGCCGATGGGAGACGCGAAGGCAGGACTGAAAGGTGCTGGCTATTTAAAGTGTGGAAAGAAAAATTTCAGCGGTGGTGTAATCCTAGACTTTGCCCAACCCACATTCCTTCCCCCACCCCCCAGGGCTGGACAAAAACCTACACATGACTGATTTCATGGCCAGTGCAAAGGGGTTCGTTCCCCCCTGCCTGCGAGAAGGGCTCACGCTGCCTCCACCGGCACTCTCCTCAGGCCAGGATTGCTTGGCTCCTACTCTCCATCATCTCTCTACCCAAGGGTGTCCCTGGAGGTGCAGAAGACCACCACCACACACAGGTGCCCTCACAACCCTTCCCTTGGAAGCCAAAGCCCTGAGACCTTCTGGGAAAAGGTAAGAGATGAAGTACGAATTCCAGGCGAATTCCCATCACAGGGTGCTTCTCCTTGGCAGGAAGGACATGGGCACAGGGAAAGATCCTGCACTGTAGTCCAAACCACAGTGCCCAGAGAGGCAGCAGCGGTGGCCACCAAAGCTCCCAGCTGGAAATAAAATCTGCTAATATCTGCTGCTGCTTAGTAAGGGCCCAAAATAGCCCCATTCAGAAAGAGTTGCAAACTCTCTTCCCTCACATGCAGGTAGCTTTGCCACTGGTCTTTCCCAGGATATCACTCCAGAAGCAGCAATGGGAGGGGGCAATCAAGCAGCAGATGGAAAATCATGCAGCAGGGGAAAAAACCAGCCCCAGTTATGTATTTCCAACATATGGCTGGAAAATTAGCTGTGGCTGCTTAGGAAGGAGGTCTTGGGTTTTCCTGCAGGTAGTTACTTGGTGATATTAGCTCTGTGCTTTGAGGCCATAAGAAAGGCAAACAGAACAGGATATTGTTTATGCTATATGTGTTACAGCTGTGATGGTCCAAGTATGTCAGCAAGGCAAGGTTTTAAAATACTTTTATTACATCTGTTGATGAACATCTGGGTCAAGGGGGAACAAAAAAGTGACATTTTTGGGTTCGATGTCCTTGTGTCTGGCCTGCAAAGCATCAGGAAAACCTGAGCTGTGTGCAGGCAGTTTGAGGAGGTATTAGGAGAACGACAGGAATGAAGCAGCAAACTCTGTGGTGTCACCACGTTAATCTATGGTGCACTCACACAGCACTGGGTTTGTGACAGGAGAAGCAGGGAAAGGGAGGGTAGATGGGCAGAGGTAAGGAATGGATTCAAGCAAGGACTGATCAGCTACATGAGAATTCCTCATCTCCAGAAGAGATACCTAGGATAAAAAGAGGGTGACAACAAAAGTCTAGGAAACAAGGAAAAGACAGGGGAGATTAATATATAATTTGCTACATTTCATAGTGCAACAACTAATGGCATCCAATAGAATATTCAGATTTAAAACAAAAGGAATTTTTTTTTCTTCCCACTGTTCATAATTGATGTAAAATATGGTACCTGCAGCCATTTCCACAAAATAAGGAACTAGGCAAAGTCACAAAGAGCTGCTCCTTCTCTGCAGCAATGAAATATGATGGACCAAATAAATAGTCAGCTCCAGTCCTCAAATTGTTTGGATCTGATTGTTGGAAATCAGGGAAGATGCTCTGGAGCAGGAATTAGACAAGATGGTGAGAAGTGGAAAACATCCCTGTGCAGAAACCATCTCACAGTGACCAGTGTAGCTGTTAAATAATTAGGGTAAGGACGTAGGGATTAAAAATCAACAGCAAAGTCAAATAATACCTTGCTTGGTAAAACAGATTGGTGTGAGAGGAGAGGAGATTGAATAAGGAAACATTTCTAGAGGCTGCCAAAACTGTTGTGTGCATCAGTATCACTGCTAAAATATCTCTGGATAACCAGGATCACTACAGAGCATCAATGGCAATAATCTTATCAAGGAGATAACAAGCTAATTGGCAGGAAATAATAGACTGTGCTAGGAAACCCTGTAATCAATAACAAACTACTTGACTTCCACCCAGCATGATAAGACTTCACTGAACACAACAGTAAGTTGAAAATGGAAGCAAATGTTCAGTGTAAACATAAGCAGCAAGAGGAAATACTAAATCTACACGTGCAAAAACAAGCTGGAAAACCCTGAACAAAGCATATTTAAAGTAGAACACCATTTTACACATCATCTGGGCTGAAACAAGAAAAAGTCCATATGAATTTGGGTGATATTACTTGAGAAATTTTTAAAAATATAGAAATCTTTTTAATGAAGATGAGAACCAACAAGTAGCACAGAAGATCAGTTAAGACTACACAAAAAGAAGTCTTCAATGCACATTTTTGAAATTGCAGAAGAGAAAGCAGCTGAAAGAGACTTTAATCAATCTGGCAGAGGCAATTAAAACCTAAAGAGAAACATGCAAAGGATGATATCTTGATGTCCAAAAATGTGATTCTTTGAAAATATCTAATCTAAGTGGAAAAACAGGTACAGTCAGAAAAAAACCCCTAGGAGGCAGAAGTGTAAGAAACAAATGAGAGATGGAAGAATGTGAATAGCTTTAAAATAACAAAACAAAAAACCCACCAAAACCCACAACAACAACAGACAACAAAAAAGCAACAAGCTTAGGTACCATGCTGTCCTGGTTTGGGCAGCATTTATATTGTAGTATGCAAAGTACTGTAGTACATGCATACTGTAGGAACAGGAAAATAATTTCATTCCAAGATCTACTGAGATAGTACCATTTAAAATAATTTCAGAGGTACACAGGCATATATTTTATTTAAATGAATAAACAGAACACCAGGCAAAAGCTTTTGCAGCAGTGTTTGCCACCCAGAGCTGTGTAAGCTGAACCTCAGCAGGCAAATGCAGAGCATCATCCTCCCAGTGCTGTAAGTACTGGCAAGCAGCTGCACTGATGCTGGTGCCTGTCCCATGTCCATCATTCTCATGCCACACCCCAGGATGGCACAAGGGGATTATTTAGCAGGTGATCTCCCCTGCCAGAGGTACAAAATAGGAATCTGTCTGCTTAGTAACCCCCCCAGAGCACAGGGCTGAAAATGGCACCAGCAGAAGCAGCCACTCTCCTCCCAGTCCCATCCTAAGCTGCTGTGTAGTAATCCACCGTTTACTGGAACAGCCTGCACTGGAGTGATGCTTCTCTGAGTAGGTCCTGAAGCAGCTTCCAGGTCCAGGGAGGCTGCCAAGATGCCTTTGCTGGTGCAAAGCAGCACAGATCTGAGGCACAGCTGGCTTAGCCACTTCTTTCCAACACCCATTTTGGAGAAGAGAAAGAGCACTGGACCAAAGAGGTGTCTTGGTATACCTCACACCACATCCAGGACAAGGGCTGAAAAATCCTGATCCTAGAGGATATTGATTCATCTCTTAAAGTTTATTTTGCTCATCTTTACCTTTCCAAATTTGCAAACATTTCTGTCTTCACCTTGGTCCTATTCTTCCACCAGCAGCTGAAACTGCACCCTTGGGGAAGAACTCGCAGCCTGAACAAAGCAAGCCTGGAACAAGTGTCCTCTGGAGATAGGAGGTACTTCAACATTTTCTGTGACAGATGTGCTCCAGCCCACCCCATCCCGCACTGCCCCCAAGCAGGAGTGCTGGCCCAGCATGCTCCAGTAGGAACCACAGGACCAACTCTCAGGTCTGGTCTCGCTTCATGGCAACATCCAGCTAAACAGAAAATGAGTGCTGCTGATATTTCTCTCCTATAAAGCACCCAGACACCTCCAGACACTTGGGGAGCTGGTTCAAACCTAATAAGAGGAGAGATTCAAAGGCACTCATTTGGAGGAATGGTGAGGGGGAAAGAGGGCAATGGTTACTGGGAGACATGTACAATCTCTAACTGCTCTGCAAGTGGCAGTGACTTTTAGATGTACTTATGCTCCTAACCCACAAAAGTGCTCTTAGGAGAGTGGCCAGGGCACAATTGCTGCTGCTGCTGCTGCTGCTGCTTTGGCATTCCCAGTGTGAAGAAGCCATCAGCTGCATGTGACCTTTGCTGAGCACCAAGAGCAGCTATGCCCTCCACTTCCACCTCCCCCTTGCTCCTCTCTCATATATGACAAATTGCATCCATGCCTTTTGGGGCTGTGTAATCTTGAAAGGCACCTCCCAGCTTCCAGGAAGACAATTTGTCATTATACTATCTGGGAACCAAAAGCCAGAGCAAATGTGATGAATTTCCTCTACCTGATAATGATCCTGCTACTTGCCTTTTCAGCCTGAAAATGTTATCCAGCTTACATGGCCATGGCTGGCAGCAAGGAAAATTGTCACAAATTTGCATGGAAAGAGGATAAACAGAGGCTGATACTGGCTGGCACATTACAGGAAGCTGGAGACTGCTCAGCAAAGAAAGAATCCGAGGTAAGCACAAAGGATTGACTCCTGTTTGAGCCACTAAGCTCCCTCCCCAAAAGACACATATTTTTAAACCACAGGGGCAGAAGCCAAAAGCCATTGCAAGAACTTGCAGTTTCCCCTGTGACAGGAGATCCTGCTGCAGCCATTTGGACAACCTCATTCAGCTGCAGCCTCCCTACCAAATACCCACTTCCAAATAATTACCCAAAAGGTGAGAATCCTTGAGGCAAGAAAACCTGTGTCCTCACTGGACATCTGCAGAGTGGCTGAGGTCTCACTTTAGTGCCCAGACTGTCTGTAGTGCAAGAGATGACTGCTTGTGAACACCATGATCTGCATACAGGAGATAAACAAATGACACTCCTGCTCTAACCAGAGCTCAGCAACCAGCTTGAATCCCTGTTTCATTTATGGGCAAAAATAATGGACTACAAGGTTATGCAGTTATAAATGCATATGTACAGATACCTATATGTATGCTTATGATTAAAATAACACAGAATATCAACAAGAGTTTAGTAGGAACCATGGACTCCTGGAGACTTCTATCTTTTCAGCATCTCCTTCTGGTTTCCCCCCGATCTGTTCCTCAGGGCCCCTCCACAGTTCCACATTGCCAGTCTGAACCATTCCGTGCCATTGGGCAGCCTGAACAATTCCTTGCAGAGTAACAGTGGGAGCAGAGCCTGAGGCTGTTGTAGGGAGAGAGCAGGAATCACCACTCTTCAGAAGAGCAGTCACTGATGTCCTAATGTGAAAATTGATAGCTTACATCAAGAAAATAAATCTCACCAGTCTGTTCTTGCCCTCTCCAATTAGGGAGCATTTTCATACCAAGAGCTACATCCCAAAGGCAACCCAAATGTCAGGCTAGTAACAATAGCAGTATTGCTTGAGTGGCCCAGAACTGACAAGTGTAATATCAGCATATCAGTTATGCACAGAGTAGAGTTGGGGGCAGAGAATATGTACCGAGACCACCAGGGTAATGACCTTTCCTTACCTCTGCACATCCTACTCCTCTGAGGCGGAGTTCTAAATCTGAAACAGAGTGTCTGCTGAAAGAATTAAATCAAACCCATCGATAGGGATGGGACTTAAATGCCCCTGCACCGTGCCTGGCTGGAAGGGGGATGTTTTGGCAAGAAAAAGGAAAATATTGTCTCAGAGGTAAGAGAGGGTTGCACCTATAATCTGGTTTTAAACAGGAAAGGTTTGAGCGGTCTCAGAGCATCTGTTCATACTTATTTATGAACTCTCAAAAAAGTGAAAGGATACTTTTTAGTTCAGGATACCTACTGGGCTGGTAACTACTCAGAATACAAAGTTTCTGTTCTGGGAAAAAATCCAAAGGTCAGACTGTCACTGGTGGACAGAATGAGAGGAAAATTTTTGAAGTTTCTCAGAATTAAGTTTTCTACATAAGGGAAGACAAAGCAAAAACCTTTGGCATTTCAAAAAAGCTCAACGGGAAATAAAACACAGGTTCAGTTTTTCCAGCTTCCAAAAATCAAATAAACATCAGATTTCAGAAGGCCCCTGCACTGCCAGGCTGAGTTACCTCTTCAAACAACCCCAGGTAGCCCTCATCTTGGCACAGAGAGTGCCCCAGCTGAGCTCTTGGGGCAGCACAGCACCCAGGGATGCTGTGCTTGAAGCAGCACCACCTACCTGGGAGTCCACAGCCCATCCCTCAAATACCACCTGGTCACAAGCACCCTCTGTATGCTCTGCAGAGTGTGCCAGCTCCAGCCTGCTGCTGCTCAGAAGTGGTTTGTGTCTCTCCTTGTGCTTCTGTTGTCATCAGCAGCCTGAGGCAGGGCAGGAGGAAGTGGAGGGACCTGTGCTGCACGTCTCTAACCTTCCTGCTGAGGCCCCTGCAAGGTAGCTTAGGGAGATACTGCAGAGTTACCTCTGCAGACAGAGAGAAAAGGAGCTTGTGTGCTGGAGACGTGCTCCCTGCCACTCATCTACTGAACTGGGTCAGTGCCTGGTGGGGCTTTGAGACACAACGTTAGCAAGACCTTTAGACATCTCCCCAGATGGACAGGATTCTGCTGGAATCAAAGCTTCACACCAAGGCTGATCTTCTACCTGCAAGTCTTCCCTGTTCTGATGATCAGTGGCAACATACCGATGTTGCAATCAATGGCACTGAGTGTCTTTCTGTCAGGCTTAGACATTTTTCCTCATAAATTTAAGTAGAGTCATTTTCCAATTTTGATTAACTTAAGGCGATCTTATTTTTCTCCTGATGAGCGCCTGAGATGAAAAAGCTGTTTCAAATTAGATCTAGCTAATGCCTGAAGTTAACCCTGCTGGTCAAGAGAAGGAGTGGCACTGGAGCCAGGGCTTGGTGCCCAGGCAGTAAGAGACATTGCCAGGCACAGAGATAACAGCAAAGCCACAGGTGTATTGGGGCTGGCTGGATCAACCCACCACACATATGCTAAATGGAGGAGGTAGCTTCTTGGCACTGCTTGAGAGCAGCTTTTCCCAGAGGGAATGAAAGGGGTGCTTCTGCTCATGTACTTCACTATGCCATTTTTTAATATCAACCTCCACCCCACATTCCCCTCTTGCCATCATGAAATCAAACACGGATGCTCACCAGAAATAAAACACAGAGCAGCCGACCTGGCCAAGAGATCAGAGGGAGAAATACACACAAACCCAAGGTATTTCCATCCATTTCCCCATTAAATAATTAATTCTTTTCCTTCAGCCAGACAGGTTCAGCACATCACTGCTCTTTTTGATAGAAAACACTTCATTCCTGGCCACTGCAAGGTAAGGCAGAACGTCAGCACCAAGTGCTGGAAATGTGGTTTCATTAAGACAGTCACAGCCCAGATGTGAAGTGGCAAGCAGAGAAAAAAAGGCAAGTATTCATCATAATGTGTCCAGGTGGGGGAAATAATTAAAAATATGGAGCCAATTCAACCTTTCTTCTTGTTATTCACCGTAACTGGGATCTAGGGGTGAAATTAGACTGGTCTAGGATTTACACCGAAGTAAACCGGGAAACAGCCCTTTTTTATTGCAGTCCAAATCTGGACTGCAATAAAAATAAAAAAATAAAAATGCTAATGGACATGGATGTAGCACTCTGCTCACTAAAGAGAGGGACTTTAAGAGACAGCAGCTTACAAGAAAGATAAAACCAGGCTTTGACCATGCAGCCACAGTGAGGAACCCAATCAATATCCCCACGCAGACTGTGACAGCACGGATAGTGCTCACTGCCACCATCAACAAGCAGTCTGACAATGCTCAGACTGCTGTATTATTCCCCAGCTCAGCCCGGGGCCACCTGAAAGGCTGAGCCACAGAGCCTCTTCTCTTCCAGCACCTGGCTGGTGGAGAAGCTGGAGGATCAGCCACAGGGTACAGGACAGCAGCAAAGTGCTAAACGGCAGCTAGGAGGTGGGAACAGCAGCTCCACACTTCCCCAGGGTGGGGTAAAGAAATCCTGAGCTGCACGGTGGGAAAAGCTCCAGAGAGGTATTTTGCAGTCTCACAGCTTCTCAGGAAGCAGACAGGCAGCCCTGGAAGGGAGGGAGGTGAGATCTCCCCTGCTGGGAAGCGAAAGAAACTGGGGAGGAACAAAAAGAATCCACAAAAGGAATCTGTCCGAATTTCCCTTGGCCTCACTTCCTTCAGAGCAGGGATTTCCCGGGGTGTAATGGGAAGGGCCCGGCAGTAGCAATTGTTTGAGAGCACCAGACCTGAGAGAGAAACAGGGACTTAGAACAGTTGGTTATTTGGAGAAAGCACAGCAAGTTTCTTTTCGCAGGTATCTTGGGTATTGCTTGGGCAGCAGCAATCTCTGCACACTCTGTAAACAGGAGTTTTAAAAAAGCCTGATGACTGTTTTCTGGTCTAAACAGGAATCTAACCCATCAGCCTCCTAGAATTGCCCTACTCAGCAAGAAAGAAAAAATTTAAAAAATCAACTTTTAAGTTGTGAACAGTTTTTCCACTGCTGTGTACTCTCTTCCATTGCTATTCGTTCAGTTTTGTGTATTCTTCAATTTCTTAACACTTCTAAATCCTGGGGTGTGACCATTCCAAGTGTATTCCAGCCCTCAGTTCCCTGGGCACACATACACACTCCAAAAGAGGGCAGAGCACTGTATTGCATATTTGCTACCTCATTCATAACCTGCTATCCGTTTCTTTCTAACAAATGCATCTTGCAAAAATAAAAAAAATGATGATACGAAAGGTCACAAAAAAATCAAACATGCTGAAAAGCACTCTCTTGTAAGTATTTTAATTCTTCTGAAAACCATTTATAATTGGTTTTCTTCTGGACATCATCAGCTTCTTCCCTCCTTCATGTTTAGCAGACACTCCAGACACATGTTGATTACCAGCCAAGCCTGTCCACCCCTCAGGGCAAAGACTCTGGCAAGTTATTCCTGGTCCTCCTTTCACACAACAGTAACTGTGACCAAAAAAAGTAGCCAAGACTGGTGATGTGCCAGGTTTAGTTAAAACTATATAAAAAGCCATGGTGTGAGGCAAACAAAACCAGGCAACCCAGCTGTCCTGCCAGTATGCATACATGGGTGGTGGAGTTGCCACACTTTAAAGCTGTGTAGATGAGGCACTTCAGGACATGCTTTAGTGAGTTTTACAGGTATTGATGTATGTATTTTATTCATGGGGAATGTTGAAAGTTGGACATGGTGATCTTAGAGGTCTTTTCCAACTGTGACAATTCTGTGGAACCTCAATAATGGTTTGCAGCTGCACCTGCACATTGCTACCTTCCAGCAACCTTCTCTCAAGCTCTGAAGAGCAGAGGGACACACTTACCTGGGTGCTCACCAGCAGCAGGCAGGGGTGCTGATAGATGATTCTGCTACTCCTTGATGTATTCTCACACGTTGCTGTGCAGCCACTTTCTCTAAGTGTGCTTCTTAGAAAGGCACAAGAATGCTTCTGGGCAAAACTAAGGCATCTATCTCCTGCCTCCCATCCTGACAGACTATCAGGAAAGGTGGCAGGGAAATGATGGGATGCAATGCTATCAATGCACCAGTAAGATCTAGATTTTTATCTTTACAGCACTGCACTCTGATAATGCCATTGTAGGGAAACATCTAAGACCTGGCTAACTACAATTCCAGATGTATCAAGTGAAAAGTTAAACCATTAGCTGACAGAAGTAAATAGAAGGTGCTACTCAACACGCATCCCACTAAAATCTAAGCTGTTCCTCAAATAATTTGGATTGGTGCAGTGCTGTTATTATACAAGTGCAAACTCCTTGTTTCTCTGGGGAGGTAAACACTGTGCCCAGAGCCCAGCAGGGGATTTGAGTTGCTTCAAGACTGAGGACACAGACTGCATCCACCTGGAAATGGAGGCAGCAGTTGGATCTGGCACATCACCCAAGCATTAAAAGCAGATGCTGGGCTGACCAGTAACATCAGCTGTCTCAGGACCTGCATGTTCAGATGGCTGCTTTCCACGATATTAATGTCTGCAGCAGTTACCTCAGGCACTTGGATTTAAATGACTTTTTTTGCTTTTTTTTTGAGGAGGGGTGGGGACAATATACAGACTACCAAAAATTTACTTCTGAAAATACTTCAATTTAGATGCAACGGCCCATCTAAGGTTGAAACTCTTCACTGCAGCAGAGCTTTTGTTTCACAGGCACTCAGAGCGTGTCTCCTTACAAATATTTGTTTTTCAATAAATCCTTGCTACTTCCACTGATTGCCTTTACCTTGCAGCTTAACATGCGTTTGTACCCAGCCATCTCATTACGTAAGGCTTAATGCTCTCAACCTCTTGCTGTGCAGTTCCCAGCTGTCCCAAGCATTTATCATCCTCCCAAAGCCAGCATGGCTAGAATGTCGATAAGGGATGGATTTATTGCATCTCCCTGCTGACCACGTGCTCCAAGCAGAGTTCCTGTTTGGTTCAGGCAGGCTGACCAAATACATTCTTAGGGATCACAGCTGGAAAGGATCTCAAGGAGCTCCTTGCTTTTCATTTTCATCTAACTCAAGGAAGCCTCAAGTCTTGCTTTTAGCAGACCACAGTTCTCAATTTTTGGCAGGGGCATTAGCAGTGATTTGAAGGAGAATGCTTTTAGGAAACTTGTCCAGCCCTTTCAGATCTTTCATCTCCAACATACAAAATGACTGCTAACATGCAGCAGTTCTTTCCATCAGTCAATATTTTTAAAGCTTTGCAACACACACCCAGAATGGCATCAAGGCATGTCTGAGGAGCAACTGATGAATACCTGAAAAGCTTTTGCTTTTCTGGGAGGGACTTTATGCTGTAGCTGGGAGGGGACTTTGTAAAAAGGCCCGTAGTGATAGGATGAAGGGCAACAGTTTTAAGCTGAAAGATGGTAGATTTAGGTTAGACATTCAAAAGATATTCTTCACTGTTAAGGTGATGAGACACCTGCAAGTCGTGGCTGCCCCCTCCCTGGAAGTGTTCCAAGGCAGGCTGGATGGAAAATGGAGCAACCTCATTTAGTGTGAGGTGTCCCTGCCCATGCAAAAGGGTTGCAACTGGACGACCTTTAAGGTTCTTCCAACAAAAAACATTCTATGATTCTGATACTCTGCTACAAGTCTGTGTTCCAGTTATTCTAGAAGCTGTTTGTAACTAGAACAACACAAGCAGGTGTTGCTTGTCCAGCAGGTCCACGGAGGTGATTCTGCCCCTGTACTCAGCGCTGGTGAGGCCACACCTCGAGTACTGTGTCCAGTTCTGGGCCCCACAGTTCAGGAAGGAGATTGAGGTCCTGGAGCAGGTCCAAAGGAGGGCAACCAGGCTGGTGAAGGGACTGGAGCACAGATCCTATGAGGAGAGGCTGAGGGAGCTGGGGCTGTTCAGCTTGGAGAAGAGGAGGCTCAGGGGAGACCTCATCACTCTCTACAACTCCCTGAAAGGAGGGTGTAGCCAGGGGGGGGTTGGTCTCTTTTCCCAGGCACCTCTCAGCAAGACAAGAGGACACAGTCTTAAGTTGTGCCAGGGGAGGTTTAGGTTGGATATTAGAAAGAATTTCTTTATGGAGAGGGTGATCAGGCATTGGAATGGGCTGCCCAGGGAAGTGGTGGATTCTCCGTCCCTGGAGATATTTATAAAGAGACTGGATGTGGCTTTGAGGAGGATGCGTTTTTTTTTAATCTTCCCAGGGACTGGAGTGAGGCTGGCTGTCCTGTAGTTGCCCGGATCCTCCTTTCCTCCTCTTCCCTGAATGGGCATGACATGCAGAAGGGTTCATCACAATCAAGAAAAAGATCCTGCATACAGAAGTTTTTGTAGGCTTTTTTCATCAGTGTGGCATATGAGATTTACAAAAAAAGCAAACCAGACAACAACCCGGTCTGTTTCAGTTGCTGTTTGCAAGATGCATGGAAAATGGCAGAACAAAGCCTCTTCAAGCACTGCTCCTGCCTAAACTCCATCTGGGCTCTTCAGCAGTGATTTCAGTCTCATACGCATAGCTAGAAGTCATCAGTGTTATTGATGCATGGTTCTGCACACAGTTCTTCAGGCTGGAAGAAAGGCATTATGCAAATGAGCATGANAAAATGGAGCAACCTCATTTAGTGTGAGGTGTCCCTGCCCATTCAAAAGGGTTGGATCTGGACGACCTTTAAGGTTCTTCCAACAAAAAACATGCTAGGATTCTGATACTCTGCTACAAGTCTGTGTTCCAGTTATTCTAGAAGCTGATTGTAACTAGAACACAAGCAGGTGTTGCTTGTCCAGCAGGTCCACGGAGGGCAACCAGGCTGGTGAAGGGACTGGAGCACAGATCCTATGAGGAGAGGCTGAGGGAGCTGGGGCTGTTCAGCTTGGAGAAGAGGAGGCTCAGGGGAGACCTCATCACTCTCTACAACTCCCTGAAAGGAGGGTGTAGCCAGGGGGGGGTTGGTCTCTTTTCCCAGGCACCTCTCAGCAAGACAAGAGGACACAGTCTTAAGTTGTGCCAGGGGAGGTTTAGGTTGGATATTAGAAAGAATTTCTTTACAGAGATGGTGATCAGGCATTGGAATGGGCTGCCCAGGGAAGTGGTGGATTCTCTGTCCATGGAGATATTTAAAAAGAGACTGGATGTGGCACTCAGTGCCATGGTCTGGTAACCACAGTGGTAGTGGATCAAGGGTTGGACTTGATGATCTCTGAGGTCTCTTCCAACCCAGACAACTCTATGAAATTCTATGAATAAAGGTGATAGCTGTCATTGGACAGCTGCCTAAAAAACAGCCTACTGTCAAATTAAGAAGGCTGTAGACTGTTTAATTTCTCCTAGATCTCTGTTCATGCTCATTTGCATAATGCCTTTCTTCCAGCCTGAAGAACTGTGTGCAGAACCATGCATCAATAACACTGATGACTTCTAGCTATGCGTATGAGACTGAAATCACTGCTGAAGAGCCCAGATGGAGTTTAGGCAGGAGCAGTGCTTGAAGAGGCTTTGTTCTGCCATTTTCCATGCATCTTGCAAACAGCAACTGAAACAGACCGGGTTGTTGTCTGGTTTGCTTTTTTTGTAAATCTCATATGCCACACTGATGAAAAAAGCCTACAAAAACTTCTGTATGCAGGATCTTTTTCTTGATTGTGATGAACCCTTCTGCATGTCATGCCCATTCAGGGAAGAGGAGGAAAGGAGGATCCGGGCAACTACAGGAGAGACAGCCTCACTCCAGTCCCTGGGAAGATTAAAAAAAAACGCATCCTCCTCAAAGCCACATCCAAGTCTACGAGGGATAAAGTGACCACAATAATCATCACTGCAGTGTTAGCCCCATTTGGTTGTCTTCTGTGAGGAGCCCCATGGACAAGGAGAGAGCAGTGGTTGTTGGCCCTTACAACAAAAACACACTTTTAAGAGTGGATGGGCAACAATTTGAAATGTAGCAGGTAACCTGCTGCAAGTGGAGCACCTCAGGGGGTGGTACAGGTGACAGTGCTTTATGCCTTACACACCTGGGTGGTGGGATGGCAAACCAAATGCTGATGGAAGCCAGGAGCAGGACAACCCAAAACAGGGGAGGAGACAGCTCCCATTCAGTTGAATTGTGACCAGCTGGAGTGATCTGTTGACATAAAACTGTTAAGTTCAAAGCTGCACCTGAGAAACAATAAACCACAGGACCTTGGGGTAATGATGGACACACTGAACAGGAGTTAGCAGCATGGCCCCTTGCAGCTAAAGAGGCTGAGCCCATGCCAGGCTGCACAGAAAGAGCATGGCCAGCAGGTTCAGAGTGATTTTGTCCCTGTGTAAGACACTTGCAAGCTGCATCTGGAGTACCCTGTCAAGTTTTGGGCTCCTCAGTACATAACCAGATGTTGACAAACCTGCAGCAAGTCCAGCAGATGACCACCAAGATTGTTGTAAGGCTGCAGCATGGCTCAAGGGAGGCTGAGCTGTGTTTATCTTGGAAATGAAGGCTGCAGGATCTGCTGTCTTCAACTACCCAATAAATGGTCACAGAAAATACAGAGCTGAGCTCCTGAAGAGGCAACAAGCAAGCTCCAGCAAGTGAACCTCTGACTGTACATCTGAGAAAAGTTTGACACCACACAACTGGAACAGGAAGCCAACGAGGCAGTCAAATGTGCATGCCTGGAAATACTCAAAACCTGATTAGACATAGCTGTGATAAAACCTGACCTACTGTGATAAAACCTTCTGACCTACTTTCAAATTCAGCCCTGCTTTGGTCAGAAGGTTGACCCAGATGATCTCCAGAAGTCCCCCAACCTAAATTACCCATCATTCTAAAAATGGAAATTATCAATGCCAACTTCACAGTGTAGCTAAGAAAACACACAGCCCTATGTTTATCTTATGCAGTGTGACTGTATTCCAATCCCTAAAGATAGTTTTCATAGTGTCATTAATTTTACCTTAAGGACTCACTATCAAATAGTCCAGGCTGCACCAGCATTCAAGGATAGATACCTGTTAAAAGCATAAATCCTAGAAGTAATGGTACTGAAGTTCAGGAGTGACATCTCTCTCAAAGTAAAGCTGCCCAATTCCAGGCCCTGGCTCCTAAAAAAACCCCAAACAATAATGAAACTGCATGTTTTGGCTAAGATACACAACTCAAGCCTGGGCCATTTTTAGTTCCTCACAACACCTCAGGTTATTTCTTTGACCTTTTGTGTCAGACACATGGAAAGAAATAACATGAACAGTGGCTGCTACCCTTTGTAAAATACAGCATTAAGACATGTACCTTTCTTGATTCACATGAACTACAAGACTTTGTGTATTCTGAGACTTTGTACCAAGAGTATGAAGACTTTTTCCTTGACCTGTACCAAATCCAAGAAAATTATTTCCTTGGCTTAACTTTGACTTGCTTATTTGCATATGTTTTTATAAAAATTCAAAACCTGAAGATCTGGGGACAACACCACAACTGCAGCTTTAGGTTTTTCAACCACTAACTACATAGTTACTTACACATTTTTCCAAAAGTTAACATTTATTCATAAGTTCATACTATCAGCAATCCTTTGAGAGCAATTATGCTCTTTAAAAATAAGCTTAAACAATAAGATGTAAAGCTAATAATGGTCTTCGGTTTATGAATACCTTACCCAAAAGCAGATGAGACATCCATAACTACAACAAGTGTGGCAACCTCTTTTTGACAGTGTAATAAAGAGCCTCTCCACGTGGTAACATGAAAAACTGCTACTAAAAATGTGACCTTTTGCACATATTTACACATTTCTTTCAGTTGTTAACTCTTTTCTATGCCTGCCACCAGCAGAACGAGGGATCACTGCATACACAGCTGTTTGTTTCCACCTCGTGGTAGCTAGTGCTACAGTTCAAAATCTCCACCACACTTTCTACTCAGAGAAACAGGAACATTCAATGCAGATTTACTAAAACATCTCTTTTCCAGTTGATGATAATTACATACAACAATGATTTTAATCGCAACAGAAAATGTACGAATGGTTAAGAGGACACGCTCAGTGGCTAACAGGAAACGCTAACCATAGTTTCCACGTTGTGTCATGGATTCTAGGAGTCAGGAAAGAATACAGAACACTGGGATTCTTTAAGAAATCTTGTACTAGTCTACTTTTGGAACGATTAAACATCTGTGACAGATAGTCTATCCACTCCATATAAGGAAACATTTATGTAGTACCATCAGTTAAAGCCTGAAGAAGAGTAGCATCTGTTTAAACCAGTTTATGTAAATGTAACTGGAGGCAAAAAGAGAGTAGGTCTAGCTATAGCATGGACTCCTTCATAAATAGGTAAACAAATAATACTCTTAAGTTTGCTAGGGTGCCCAGTCAGCCACATGCTTAACCACAGTTTGCTTTACCTTTTAACACCGTATTAATCTTTAAGGAGTAGGAATTGGAAGTCTGTGCCCCATCTGCACCCAAAAGCTCCCAAGACCCTGCCCTCCATATTATTTCTTTTTCTTTTGCACATCATCTTCTTCCCAGGTAGCAGGCAGCGATTAAAAAAAAAACAAAACACAACCAAACAAAAACCAGTAAAGTCTGTCTACCTGAGCTGATTTTTTTTTTTTTTTGGTTGGATAATTCTGCCAGATAAATAAACTTCCAAATATTAAAGAACAAGAGAAGGGACACAGAACAGTCAAGACAAAACACTTTTGTTTTTGTCAATATTTCTTTAAATCCCAATCCAGCTCCTAGTAAGACTGGACACTACTTACAACACTCCTAGAACTGCAGAAGAATGAAAACACAATAGGGAGCGAGTGGAGAGGGGGACAAGACAGCCCAGTAGCTGGCTTCAGACATTCACATACACAAAGCCAGCACCCACTGGAGTCCTTAAGGCCCAGATGCCCCACTAACAGGAATAAACCCAAACACAAAGGTAGCACATGAAATGTATTTACCTATTTAAACACAGGCAGCTGGTCAGGCTAGAATGGGGAAGGTAACTGCTAATTCCTTGTACTACAAGGAAGGAATGGAGTAAAAAAACCCAAGCCCACGGGCAGGTTTTTGCTTTGTGAACCTCTGTCTGTGCTGCTGGTTAACAGTGGTAAGTATAAAAAAATCAAAGAAAAATAATCTATTTATAGAACAAGTCAGTAGTCTGAGACATTTAGAAAAAAGTAAAAACAAGTCCTTCTTTAAAAATGGATTTACTAAAACAACTGTCACCCAGGATGACCCCAAACCCTCTGGTCCTCTGGCAAAGCCAGGGGCAACTTCAAACCAGAACTGTTGCTGACTGTCTACTGGTACACATCCAGCAAAGCCAGCAGGGAGGGGGATTTGCACTGTGAACAGCATTCTGCAGATTGCTTGCTGGTATCGCTTGAGGCCATGCCCGTAGCCTGGTGATACTTGAAATAGTTGTGAGTGAAACTTTTCACAGAAGCACATGTCAGTGTAACCTCTGAGGTAAGTGGGCTGTCTTCTGTCCTTCCCATCCCTGGGTACAGATCACAGAAGCTGGTGTCCTAGGTGCTGTACCTCCTTGCCAGCTCCATCCTGCGTGAGACAACTTTAATGTGCAGGAGTGCAGAATTCTAAGCAAAGCCTAGAAGAGGAGAGGGCACCCCTGAGGAAGGGGAAGCACTCTGCTTCTCCCAAGCTCTGGCCTAGCTAGACATCTTTGTCAATGGTTTCTGGCCCTCCCCTCAGGACACGAAAATGAGCTGCTCTCCACTAAGGAAAAAATTTTGCCTAGTTGAGAGGAGTTGGGTTTCTTTTTTGGTAAACAGAGCCTTTGCTGATTTCTGAGATCATGAGCTCCTCTGCCCTCTAGCTACAAAAGAGAAATTAAAATAAATTCATCCACTTGCTCCCATCCTTACAGAGTAGTGTTAGCTGGCTGGATATGGAGGCAACTCTCCCAAAATGCTGCCCTGCTCACTGGGTTGGCATGGAGAGGCAAAAGACCAACTTCCCAAGTCACCTCCTTAGGGTGACACGGTAGCCCTAAGAGCTCCAGCTCATGCCCAACAGTTCCAGGCCAGCTCCACTGCCAACATGTACTTCTAACACCCTGAAGTGTCTAATCTAACAGCCTGGGGTTTGCTCAGTCTCTAAGGGCAACAGCCACACTCAAAGATGGAAATGCTCAAGCCAAACATCACTGGCTAGAGCTCCTAATCAGGTGGTGTCTGCATAGATGAGTTGGTACTGCTGTGCCTTGATGCCCCCATTGTGTGAAGGAAGCCAGCTGTAAGGAAGGGACCAACTCTGCTGCAGGTCTGTACATCCTTGGAAGTGAAGCTCAGTGGCTACATTAGCTTCAAACCCTCTCTCTTTCTGTAGGGTTTCAGTGGTCCGTTTCCCAACAAGTTCCAGGCATCGAGTAGCTGCTAACTTGTCTCCTTAAGATCTTCCATTGGTAATTTGTAGCTCAATAAGAAAGGAGGAGGTGGTGCATGAGCAGGGCTACTTGGTCCCTGCATTGGCTTCTTTGCACAGTTTATACAGATGTAATCCTCATTCTCAGCCATTTCCGGAGAGACACCAACACAAATCTGATGAAACCACTCATCACAGCCACCGTCACACTGCACCCAATCTACCTGCAAGAGATCAGATCAGTGACACATAGCACATTGCAAGGGAAGACAGACAGGCACTGTTTCTGTGAAGAAAATACCTTCTATTAAAGGCACCCCGTACACCTAGAACACAGAAGGCAAAATCTTGGGCACAATACCCCTATAGAGCTTGTTTTAACAAGCTGCTTTATTAAAAAAACAACCAACCAAAAAAACCCCCAAAACAAACAAACAAAAAACAAAACAAAACACCCCACACTTTCAGCAAATCTTTCCCTCCCTCCCCTTGCATCCTTAGAGCATCACAATACAAGCACACACTCCTGCTGCTGAGGAAGACGACACTCAGGTCTCAAATGAAAGCCAGATCTACAAATTCACATCCTAAATTACATCTATCCCCTTAGACTGCATTATTAAATGGTAGCTTCTGCAACTTAAAAATTGCAGAAAAGAGGAGGACTTCATTATTGCTTTCGGAAAAAAAAAAAGCCACGTGACAGCAGCAGATTTAGTACTTTCTACCAGATAGATATCAGGTATACAGCTGGCAATAAACTGCCATAAAATGCACACAAACTAACTCCAAGCCATCAGAACATTTTAGGTAAACTATTTCAAACTTTGAGCTATGCTTGCTATAGAACAATTAGGAAAACTAAAAATGAAATTTAAATAAAATTAAATTAAAACTTAGGAAGGGAGGAAAACCTGAATTATGAAATTTCTATAATTCCCTGAGTACATGTTAATTTGAGTCTGGGGACAGAAAGTGAGACCTGCAGGATAGGGAACAAAGATTCTTAATTGCATTGGCATGCAATGGTACAGCTATAAAAACTGTTACTGTTGTTGGCCTGCTTCCACCTTATAGGGGAATGCAAACATAAAATTAAGATTAAAATATGTTACATGAAAAGGAAAAACATATTAGAAGAATAACAGTAGTTGCAACTTATCTAAAATGAAGAATACTAACAGCTCAGGATTTTACTTCAGTTTGCAGGAGAAGTATTCCTGAATATACTTTTGGAAGTGATTAGTAATGGGCAGTAACAGCTGCAGCTGTTAAGCCTGTAGATTGTTTTCTTGTATCTGCCATTTTTTACTTGTATGACATTAACCCACTGAATGTACAAAAACATGACCAGTCATTCTGTTAAAAGCTCTGAATACACAATCTGGAATTTTACTCAGTTTAACTTGTAGAAGTTTGACAAATTTAGAATAACTTTCTTTATCATATGAACTTTATGGCACTTTCCTCCCTGCTGAAATCTCAATTTGAATGAAAATGTACTAATACAAGTTAATTAGAATTGTGAAGTGAATAGATCAGTGGTACAAAGACTGGATCATCTTTTGAATCATTCTGTGCAAGTTCTAACCTTGGTCTAAGTTTAAGAACCCCAAACTGGTCTTTTAACTTATCTTTTTAAGTGCTCAAATGAATACTGGTAGTCAAATGTTTCAATTCTGCAAAACAAGAAATAAGTTCTTGGTATTTGTTCCTACTCCCTCTTGTGCAAGCCAATGCAGCAGTATCACACCCACAGGGTTTTTTTGGGAACAATCTTTTTTTTTTTTCCTTTCTAAATAGCAGAAAGAAAAAAACATTCTGAAAAAAGCATTTTTAATCATATATTAGTCAGTATTGAAAGCTGTCAGCAGGACAGGCTGTACACCATAGGAAAAGGCAGAACAAGTTTCTTTTGTAATAATCCAACCAGGTCTAAAATAATGGATTATTCATCTCCAATAAGAAAAGTGAAGCACTGCAGCTTGCAGCATCACTCTTCAAAGACTGGGTGAACTTTACTTCATTTAGAACCATGCCACATCCCACTTCTGCTCAAAAACACACTCAAGTCAGGAATTTTCCAGCTGAGTCAAGCAATACTCAATGGTTGCTGCACACAGCCAGCAAAAAAATTAACACAGCTTGAAGAGGTTAGACTTCCCAGCCAAGAGAGAGCACTCTTTCCCAGATTCTAACTATCCATGTTCTCCTGTGTTTAAGTGCCTAAGAGAATAAGGAATTTCTATAATCTGTGTATCTATTCAAGTACTACTCCATCCTCTGTCATTTCCACCCATACCACTTTTGATGCTCATGCTGTTCAACGTAATTATTAAACTGCACTGGGGTTATGACTTTGTGTGGAACTGCTGATGAGGGAACTAAGCAAAAAACTCACTTTGTCCTTGCAGGGCCTCTGGCAGTTTTGTGCAGCACATATAGCGTTCTCATCATCTGACTCTTCTGCTCCTGACCAGTCATACTTGGAAGGAATATCTAGAACCTTCTTCTCTCTTTTTTTCTCTGTGCTCTCCTTTGTTAGTTCCACCTTTGCAACAACTGCTTTCTCTCGCTTCTTCTTCCGCTCCTCTTCCTTTGCAAGTTTTTTTGCCAGCTTGTTTAGCTCCTTTGTCTTATCCATGGTGAGCTTTAGCTTCTTCTTTTTGGGTTTTTCCAGTTTTTTCAGCTCTTTAGATTTCTGCTTCATATCTCCAAAGAACTGCTCTGCTCTCTCCAGCTTTCGTTTCCGCTTCCTCTCAGAAGAGTCTCTTCCTCTCATTTTCAGTGGTTTCTCATCCATGCTGTCATCCTTCACAGAAAGGGTGAAAAAAAAAATTTTCAAATGTGAATTTCCATGCAGTGCAAACCTGTGGTTTGAGGGATGGACTTATCTCCACCATTATGCTGACATGATATGGAGAAACCTACTCAACAATATATTGTTACAAATTCTAAGCAAAATGGGGCTCAACTTTATTTTTACTATACTAGAAAAAAATTATAACTGTCTATCAACTGTGTCAAAGGTACAATGAATCAAAAATGTCCAGTAGGAAAAATAAATCACCAGCAAGTGTAAAGAGGCAGAACAGAAATAATTACAACTCCATTCTCACATTACTTTTTAATAGAAATTGAGAAGATTAATCATTTTTTAGATGCTCTTGCTTATTTTTCATTCTAGGTCAGTCTTGCCTGTAATTATTTTGGAGAGAAAGCAATTGACATTCTGGAGATTAAAAAAGAACAGTTGGAGAGTTCTTAAAATGTATCATCAAGTCAAGCAAGAGAAGAAAGTAACAGATCCATTATTTGAATAGCTTCCAAACTGAAATACATCGTAAATATTCTGGCATCATTAAAAAAATCTTAAACAGCAGATTCAGGTCAGAAGTGAAGTTTAAAATTTGCAAACTCTGTCACTGCAGGTAGCATCCACAGTGACAAGTCCAATTTATATTTGAAAGCTCCACATGCATAGCTCCTTTGCACGAACGGGACTGACTCAATTTCTGTTAATCCAACTATATACTTTAAACTTCATAATTATTAATAGATTAAGGACATACTATAAACCAGAAGAAGACTCTTCACTGTACATTACTCAATATAGCTATTCCACACAAAACCAAATCACCTTAAGATTATTTTCACAGAAGTCTATTTGGCATGTAAATAGCTGTAGAAAGGTATTCAATTTAAAATGAGTAGTTCCGGTTAAAGAAGTTTTCATGAGGGTCAACCAGAAAATGTTAAAACATATAGACCCTCTTACCCCACCCCTCCATCCAACCACCCCCAAAAAGTGCTCACTATTAATATGTCTGACATACTTTTTATAAATTGCCATTTACTGTCATTCAAACTGTTTTTTAATACATTTCATGCCAAAACTGTTATATTAAAAGAACATTAAGCTTATCGAGCAAAATACTTGAGACAAAACACAGTAAAGCAGTACTTCTTTGGAAGCAGAGCCAGCTTTATACTCCTGTCCTAACTGATGGCAGTTTGGCAACACCTTAACTCATCCGTTGTACATGGATGGCACTCAGGAAGTGAGACAACGGATTTATTATGCTCATCTAACCTCTCTCTTCGAAGTATGTAACCTTCCATCTTATACTACTGTACACTACTAAAAAGTCAAGAAAGAACATTCTTTAATACATTCCCCATGCAGTTCAGCAACCCAAGAAACAATCATATATGCCATAATTACACATGGTTAAAACTGATGCCAAACTTTAGCTGACAGATGACAAAGGATGGCTTCCAATACAGCTCCTTAACCCAGGAGTTTACCTTCACATCCCCTTAAAGCTAAGTGACTTGGTCTAGACCTCAATCAGCAGATAAACCTGCCTCATTCATTGACAGCTAAACAAAGTGATCAGTACAACTTCAAGTATAATAAAAAATTGTCACACCTGTGTTATTCTGAGGAATAGGAAACTTATTACCTGTCTTACAAAACCAGATGTTAAAAAAGTGTTATTTTCCCAGTAACAGTAGCAGTTCAGCAACATACAAGTATCAAGTTATATGAGCTAAATGTAGACTTTCCATCTTCCTAAATATTTGTCATTCTTTCACAGAACAGGTCTGACACTCAGCATAAACAAGAACTGCACTTCCTTCCCTAACCTTTTATTTTCTAAAAAAAGATTTATGTATGGAAGTGCCTGAGAAATTTGTTCTAAATATGATTGACAATGGAGGACAGAGCTACAGCATAAGTGATTAAGAACTGAATTTTTGATCTCTTATACTGTTATTTTCCAGTACCTGCTACTTCCCATTTGAAAGCCAAACAAGTCAAGTCACTAAACACTCAACTAAATAAGATTTTATTTTTTTAAAAAACTCTGTTCCCACACCAAAAAAATCTGTTCCCACACCAGAATATTTCTTCAAGTTCCATACCTCCATGACATGAAGGAACCTGTCCTCAGAGGGTGGATGAGTAGCCTGTAAAATCCGCCAGATGTGCTGAGTCTCATCCAGTGATACCTCCAGCAGATCTCCTACCATCATCAGGTCTTCTAGCTGAGCCTTTGCTCCAGGTGAAAGCTCCAACACAGGAGGCTCCAAACTGCGAGGTACCAGTGGACTCTTCCGAGGCTGCTTCCTTGGTGTGCCAGAACCTTTCAGACAGGAGGCAAGTCATATAAGGATAAAAGGAAGAAACCAAAACCAAAACCAATTACACACTTTTTACAACAACCATCTAAGGAGGGAGACAATCCCAAGCAAAAAAACATTGACACAGGTTTATACATCAGACATCATGAAATTAACTGCAATGTAAATCTACTGTACCTTCTTACAGACAGCATATCCTCTACTGCTAGTAGCACAGGCAACAGAGCAGTTCCCCTCCTTTATGACTGCTCAATCTAAGTATCTTAAATTTTATCTCAATGTATACAAAAGTAAATACCTTGAGAGCAGCTTTTAGAAGCTGATGAATACGCGTGTTCAGCACAGAATGAGGGAGCAGTCCACATGTGTGTTACCACTTCCTCGGATTTAATGGGGATTTCCTCATCACAAAACAAATTGGGCTCCAAGCTGCTAGAAGATTTGACACTGGCATTGTCCTGAAAGAGACCCACAGAAAACATGCAACATCTAGATCCAGAAAATAGCTACTGCAGAGTAAATTCTACTTAGACTGACGGGTCTGCTCTTCCTAAGCCCCCACCTTTGAAACATTCCACCACAGAGACATCAAAACTATGTACAGAACTATGTACACATCCCTACTTAGATGGTGTGTGAACACAGCAACTATGGAGATAGGCTAGTAGGTTTATAGTCAGTGCATGAGAAATACACGACAGGTTTCCTCACTCAGCCACCCCTAAAGTATGGTCTTCAAAACTCAACATAATGAAAGAGACTTGCTCTTAGCCTACATAAGGTGTTTTTGCATGAGAAGTGTGACTGCAAGACCACAAAGACTGCCACCTTCAGTAAAGCAGGGGTATGCTGAGCAAAGAATGGTTACTACAGAAAGAAATTATTAAAGATCTTACAGGTGAGGAAAAAAAACAGGGTGCAGCACCAGCACGGCACCAAATATCAACATAATGGCAAACAAGTTGCCCTGGGCTTGGGCAGTCCTGAGCCATTTTAAGATAGAGCCAAATATTGAGGAGAGGGCTGTACTTCCATGAACAAAATAACAATGGCAAGGGCTCATGCTCAGCTCAATGCACTGCTTAGGATGGATGTTTGACTTTATACATCACACTCTGAAACGTGACACAAGCCTCCAGATACAGGTGGATCCAGTAAGAGAAGAGAGAGAAGAGTATCTTCACAGTGGGAGAAGCTTTGACTTTATATTCCACTTGGCAGAGAATCCAGAGAAGGCACAAGCTCATCTGAGTCAGTTCCCTGATGTACTAGTACTAATTTCTCCCTCTTACTCACCCCTGCAGGCAAAATTAGTAAGGATAATCTCCTCAACCACATGTCTACTTCCAAAGCACTTTCCAGAACTTAGCTACCTTGTCACATTTGTGATGAAACTGGACAATGAGTTAAACATCTTAGCATGCCATGCAAGACTGAAATCTTTCAGAAAACAGTAATAAACAAATGGGCTTAAAAGAATCAAAAGGCTGTAGAGCAGTTATTGACAATATTTACCTGAAGATTAGCTGTGTGGGTCCCAAAATGGTCAGCTCAGCATATTGTACCACACAGACACTGTCATTTCATGACATAAAAAGGGAATTTAAGAATGGTAACCTCTGTCTGGCTTTCAGTTACATGTTTAATAAAAGGAAGTGAAGTGCACACTAATGACTTCAGTACAGAACCAGAAGTGGGAAATTCAGATTTAAATTATCCAGATGAAAAGGTAGAATAAATTTTTTCAGAAAGAGCAAAGTATTTTCCCCTACATAATAAAGATTATATGTTGTACAAGATCTATTATACTACTTCAGGGAAAGTTCAGGGTCAACAGGAAAAATAATAAAAAAAGACAGAACCATTTGGTGGCAATAGGCAAAACAGGTGCAAAGGAATAAGGAAAAATACATGAGAAAAATGAAAGATGAAGAAAATTTACAGTAAATTTGACCAGTCTTCTTGGAACAATTCTTGAAAGAAATGTAGCTGTCACACTCATAATTAAGTATTTGCTGGCAAGAGTCACGTTTTAATTAAAAGAAGCATGATATAATCAAACAGGCCTTTTCACATCCATTTTTCTAACCATTGTTGTACTTTGAGAAGTCCAAGACCACGATTCTCAAAATAAGTCTATGGACCTTAGGGATCCAAGGAATACTTCTACAGGGTCCACAAGAATTTACTATGAGCAAATTCATACTTGATCCAGCATGATCTATATCCTTTTTTTTTAATTTTTTTTTAAATACATCACTCCACTGGAAAATGTTCATAGATCACAAACTGAGAAAAAACAACCCTTGAAACCCAAAGTAGGAAAATAATTAAACTCTGAGCAACCTTGCTATTGCTTCTGAACTCTTTTGCTCTCAGTTTAGACCTGAAGAATTTAGCTGTCTGAAGACTTGCCTTCTATTCCAACCATCTTAGTTGACCTAACAAAAAATATTTCTGGTCTCTATCAACTTTGCTTTGACAGACTGTTATTTTTAGGTTTTTGAAATTACATATAGTGATGATGGACATACAAATCAAAAGGGTTAAGAAACAGATTTTGAAATCATGACAACAGGATCATTAAACAAATGGAATTACACTCTTGCAAAACCCTCAGTTACTGACAAGCATATGCCATCTTTCTTGACATATGCTTTATCACAGCCTCAGAAAATGCCACATCTTTCAGAAACGTCTCTTTGTGACTTCTGACGCAAAGAACAGTTTTGAATATATTTTTAAAATATAGAACTAATTTAATTAAAAGCTGTAACACCAAATTGCAATGCACTCTTGTTGGCATTTCACATGGGACTACAAGACATTTGTCTTCTAGTGTGTATTTGTAGAAAGCTGCTTAAAAACAAAGTACTAAAAAATCAATAGATGCAGAAAATCATACCTGGAAAATTTGCTGTCCATTTTTAAAAGATAAAATCTGCCTAAAAAGGATTTAAGCAACCATGCTATCTTTCAAATTAGTATTTTTAAGGTATACATGGCACTATCACTAAAAAGAGAACACTGCACAATAAACAGTAGCATTACCTTTGTCTCTTCATTAAAGGGCATTACGGAAGCTCTGAAGTGAAATACATCATATTGAAAACACTTGGCTATCTCTGTAATTGCCTTTTCTCACAACAGTTCTTCTATAGCTGGAGTATTTTAAAATTTAGCTGCAGTTACGATTTCTGAAGTGAATGCAGACACTGATTTTACCACACAACCCAGACATCAAGTCCTGAGTACTTCCACACAACCCAAACTCAACACATGTAGTTCCTTTATGTAGGAAGGGCTGAATGAACAGAAAGGTATGAACATGTGAAAGCTCTGGCATCAGGAAATTTCTTATAGGGCATGCAGTTTCCAAAGTCCAGGTTTTTTTCTGTATCAAAAACTGTTGAAGAACTCTCCATATAGACACTTACTCCTTTATGGCTCATGATATCTCTGAATCAGGCATAGAGACAATGCTCATCCTCCATGATATTATGATACAAATTCCTTGAGAAACGTATCTTTTTCATTAGCACTAAGGAAGGGCTTTCCTTAGCACTTTTGAAACTCAAACAGGACATTTGGAAATTCTGAATAAAAACCATGACAAAGCTGAGACATCAATATAAAATCAAGAAGTACTTCTGCAAAAGAAGCCAGGGCACAATGTACATAGATAGCTTGAGATGAAAAAATAATCTGAAATAAAATGAATTAATGAAAAATAGATGTTCTGAATTAATTCCATGAAGGGAAGCCACATTGGATTACTTACCTTTATGTCATAGCCATACGTTTCCCTAATGTCTTCATCAGAGTCTGTCTCTTCATCATCATAATCCAAAGTCTGCCGTGGGGATGAGGACACACTCCCTATCACTCTGTTAAAGGCTGATTGCTGGAAACTAGTCAAGTGTCCCTAAAAGAAAAATGGAACACAAGAATTAAACAGAATTTCCAGAAAAATATAAAAAAACCCCTAAAGAATTACTGATAAAGGAAACAGTGGGTATTTTGGCCTGAGGATAACTGCCTGGACAGTCAAAGAAAAGCCTAGTTATAGCAATATTTGAAGAAAGATAGGGAAATACCCAAGGAAAAGGTTCTGCTAGATTTTTGAATAATAGTGATCAGGAAAAACTAGAAACTGCTGTTCAGTACTACCAAATTATAGCCCATGGCTGTACAAACTACTTCACCACAGTATCATCTGATCCCAATCACAGGATAAAAAGATCAGCTGTGAAAGTATCAGTGTTTGCCCACAGTCCTCACTGAAATTTAATATCAAGACATCAAACGCCTAAGAATGACAATCCCTGAAAAAATAATAAACATTGACACTTTTGATTCTGTCAAGAAGGAGATGGAATTTGGACACTAAAGTAACCCCTGCTTCACACATCTTCAGGCCCTTAGCCAGCTGGTGTATCTGAGCTGATGTTCCTTACAGGCACCATCAGCAGCTGCTATTGACAGTGAGCACAAAGCAACAGACCTGTCCCTGCACCAGCATGTGACTGACTCCAGCCATGGCCCAACATTGAGGAGCACTGAACCAAGTCATTTTAATATGTCTAATTCTCAGATTTTTAAGTTTCCCTGCTCTCTCCCAACCTTCTCCAAGAAAGGTAAGGCATTTCAGCACACTAAAGAAGGACCAGCACAGTAAAGAGTAAGATAATCACATCCCTACCTG
Source organism: Florisuga fusca (assembly GCA_038090715.1). Lineage (NCBI taxonomy): Eukaryota > Metazoa > Chordata > Aves > Apodiformes > Trochilidae > Florisuga > Florisuga fusca. The sequence goes on from JAAWXA010000044.1 coordinate 288,607, forward strand.
CAGGTCTGGGTTGGCTGCTGCTTTCTGTAGCTCTGCACTGATTATTTTCTCAGTTTTCTCCCGTGCTGCCTGCTCCACCATTCGCTGGCTGAGCACAGAAAGCTTGGCCAAAGCAGAGGACAGCTCATCCGTGGCCAAAGCCTGCCGTGCCCGGTCCTGCCAGCTCATGGCACGTTCTGTCAAGCACTGCAAGGCCTCCCCTTCTGGCAGTCGCACAGGAAGTTTCTGCAGGGACACCAGCAGGGACAGAATTGTCTCAAGCCGTGGTCTTCGAGAACGCATACAAAGTGGGCACAAAAACTTCACTTCTTTGGCCTGCCAGCTAGAACCCTTCTTCTGAGAACTTGTTTTGGGAAGGGGCACACAGCCACTATGAAACCAGTCTTTGCAGAGCTCACACTGTAACATGAATCCACTTGCTGTTTTGCGGCAGATACAGAACTTGACCTCTTCGATTCGATCCACCATGGTCATCTTGGCCAGGTTAGCTGCCCTGAGAGCATGCATGGCTTCAATCTCCTTTTGTTCCCGCTCCTTGAATATAGCCACCTACACAGAAAAGTCAAAAAAACAGTTCATGAGCCTCACAGCTAAGAGAAATTACGTTGTATTAGGAATGTAGGATAGGAAAAAACAAAGCAAAACTGTATCAAGAGATCTTCACAGTTAAACTACCACAAAATTTAGGTGTTGTGTGATTTAATTAAACCTTTAGCTAAAGTACCTCCTCCTCCCCCTCCATTAGACTCTGAAACCTTCTGAGATTCTTTGTAAACTTGAGATACATCTTCTCCCTGTCTACAAAGACCTTCATTAAACCTGTCATAAGGCCAACAGAAGAACAAGTTTTGACTCCAGACAAGAAATCAGAATCAGTTCCCTCCATCTACCAAGACAATGCAGCTGAACACCATTTCTACGTTGATTTAGCACCAGGAGTATCTGAGTGACCATATACATTTCTGAAGCATTTCCTCACTACCTCCATTCAGATAACTATAACAAAGCATAAGTTAAAATAGACTGTTATAAGCCACATTAATGAGCTTGCATATGCTTTCTTTGTTCCCAGAGAAAGGGCAGCAAATTCTGCAACTAAGCTGCATCAATATCCTCTCAACAAGGAGGAAACAAAAATAACATTCACAGAATCATAGAATGGTAGGGGTTTAGAAGAGACCTCTCAAGATTGAGTCCAACTCCCCTGCCAGAGCAGGCTCACCTGGATCCTGCGGGATCACTCCCGCCTCTCAGCCTTAGCACAGGGGCCTAAGATAGTTGGTTAACACTGAGGGTGACAGAACAGTGGAACAGGCTGCCCAGTGAGGTTGTGGAGTGTCTTCCTCTGGAGACATTCAAAACCCATCTGGATAGAGTCCGGTGTGACCTCCATTAGGTGATCCTCCTCTGGCAAAGGGGTTGGACTTGATTTTTCAAGGTCCCTTCCAACCTCTAACATTCTATGATTCCATGAAATATATCTTAGTACTGTTTAAGGTAGAGATGGCACCTCATACCACATTTTTAAGATGGAATTACAAGAAATGCTGTTAATATTATGAGCAGCCACAGATACTACCCCAAGAGCATTTAAGTCTTACACACAGCCCACATTAAATGTCAGCAATTACCCTCTGACCTGTGCTTTCCTCTACTTACATTGCAATTAAAGCTGTACTATACTCTTGTGTCAAACATCTTACTACAGAGATACACATTTCAGTAAGATTCATTTATCAGTTCTCCCAAAAGCCTTCTACACATATTAGAGACAAATTAAACCCACATATCAGGAGACACTACCTTTCATTGCTCCTTACCACAGCTGCAGTGTCTCTGGCCTCTTCCAGCCCATCCTCGAGTTCACTTAGGGATTCCAAGTCAAGGTCTTTCTCCTTTTCCTTCTCCATCAACTCCTTTGCCCTCTTCCGCCTATTCTTACTGCTCCCATAAACACCAATATCAGTCCGAGGGCTCAGGACCTGTAACCACCAAGAAATCTCACACTTTTAGGACCAAGGATGCCAAGAACAAGCAAGAAGTTCTCATGTTATGATTTCAGGGACATACAAAAGCAAAGGATATTCAGTAATCTAACACCTTTCATTATCTGTCAATGCTAAGAAAGGGGAAATAAACACGAAAGGATACAATTATTTCATACATCTGGAATTTGAATGCAATCAGCACAACACTGATGTGGCAGGTCAACTGGAAAGCCATTATGTTTTCATGACTAAATTAAAAAGCGTATGCTGTACACAATCAGATAACAGTAGTTCAACATTCACTTCAAGCCCCTTCATCAACACCAAGTCTAAAATATCTGCCACGATTTCACATTTACATAAGAAAGATATTGCCTGAAAAAACCTAAAAAATATGCTACATGCATTTTAATATCAAACATGAAGGTGCAAAGCACTTTTAAGAACAAGATCTCAATTTTCAGTTAACGTGATTAATTGGAAGGCATACCTTATATACAAAATCTAGCAAATTAAATTCAATATAAGATACAATTCAAAAAACAGTCAAGTGTAAAACCAGAACGTATTCAATAACTAGTTAGGAAGCAGGAAAGAGAAAAGTCTAGAGTGCATCATCAAATGAAAAGAAATCAGTATGATGATGCTGCAGTAGAGAAGGTGCCTACTGGGAAACATTAAAAAGAAGTATTCCCTTGAGACAAGATGTAATTATTGCACTTTGTGTGGCACTAGGGAAGCCACAGTGAGAGGATTCTGTCTGGTTTTAGACATCCCACTAAAGCTGAAGACAGATCTCTGAGAATAGCAACAGGATAAGAGTATGAAAAATGCAGCCTACAAGAAAGCATTGAAAGAAATGGAACTACTTTCCCTAGAAAAGGAAAGCTTGCCAAGTTGATATAATAAACCTTCAAACAAATGAATGTTTTTATTATAACAAAGGCAGTGACTACATTCGTTGAAATTATACAAATGGCAGTTGACTTATTTCTCTTATAGTTAAACAGTTTATAAAATATATAATCTATTTTCTTAGAATTTAAAGAGTGGAACAAGTTAAAACATCCATCAGTTAAAGACAGCTTCTATATTCATTTCAGGTATAATTTTCTACAATTACACAAAAAGAGAAATCCTTTACTTTCCCTCCCCAAAAGGAGAGTTTTAATCTGTCTCATCAGAATTAACAGAAAGAGGTTGTCTACCCATAGAAATGTCTAGCCAGACTTTTTGCCTTTTTTATTCTTTTCACTTAACAACAAGTTAGGTTTTCTTATTGTATTTTATTCTCAAGAGCTGTAACCTTCTGTGACTTGAATGAATCGTTCCCTCCAGACCACACAGGGTCCTCAAAGTCAGTTTCTGAAGACTAAGAGACAAGTGTCTGCTGCTCACCTGTAACAGACTGTAGCTGGAATTCTTCTTCAGGAAGGTCCTTCCCGTGCGCTCTCTCCAGGCACGAGCTGCAGCTACCTGTGACTCCAGCTGGGGCAGAGCATCAAGACGCACTGGTATCGGGCGGCCTTTAGCAGACAAGCTCTCCAGTTGCTCCAGGTAGGCATAGTTGCTTCCATTCTGGGGTAAAAAAAAAAAAAAATTAAAAAAAAAAATTTGAAGATGACAATTCCACCACCGTGTCAGTGGTCAGCTAAGTTTAAAAGCCATACGCTATTTTGTCACTGACTAAAACAGAACTCCATTTGAAAGACAAATGAGGCAGGGTTTCAGTCATACTGATACTTTTAAAGCTCTCTCATATGGTTTTTATTTTAACAGCCATTCAGACATGGCCAGCTGGCCTATGGACTAAGACAAGATTTCATTTCTAGATGGCTGTCTTAACTTTTGTCTGCTTAACTGCAAGCTACAACATCTGAGACTTGTACATGGGCTGATGCAAAATCAACTGGGATTCTCAGTTTTCTTCACTTATACAAGAATAGTAGCTGCAACCCAGAGACCAAGACCAGATCACTATTACAGAAGCTGAATTCCTTTTGGATCAAGTTATGTGGGCAGACCAATAGAATGGGGAACTACTGAACTAACAAGTCCATCTATTTCAGCCATCAGAGCCATTAAATCTTATGGTCTTTGGGGGAGGAAAAAAAAAACAAACCAAAAATAATAATTTCCACAGCCAGCTCCAAAACTGAAGACCTGTGAGCAGAACATGTTTCACTTCAGCTAAGTATATCCATTGACAGTAAGCAGAATTTCAATACCAACTGAAGTTTTTTGAGAGTAACATTTGTATCATAATTAATTTGTCAGCTTTTACATACCCCATGAAATCCACAAAAGGAAGGGCCAGAGAAATAGGGCAGCCAATGGGGAAACAGAAGTACAAAAAGAAAACTAAATTCAAGCATTGAGCTACAGTAAGCACATTTAACAGCTATAGTAAGACTTCCCTTCGGGTCCACTTTGTGGGTAGAGGAGCTAGGAATAAAGAACATGTCTGAATAAAAGGATGCAATCAGAAGATTCCAGTCCCTGCTGTAACCCCTACCTGAATAGCCTCCACTTTGGCTGTCCAGTCTCTAGCCCGTTGCAGGGCTTCTTTCAGTGCCAAGACATTGGGTAGGTACGCAGGGATATTCTTTGCTTCATTCACGATGCCCTCCAGAGCCATCATGCTTTGGCGTGGTCTAGAGTAAGAAAAACCCAATTCCAGCCTTGTCTCAAAATACCAGTCAACTAAAGACATGAATTTGACAGGCTGGTGATGCAGCTTCATCATTACAATGCAGTGTAGGACACCATGGCACTATTCTTGGAGGGTGTTACCAGCTAACAATAGTAGGAGAGGTGAGAAAGCTGATGGACTTTGCACAAGCAAGTTCAAAAGGGCACAGCATCAGAACTCCTTAACATTAAGGAAGCTGGCTTGTGCAGCATGCTCTTTTTTGTTGAGGGGTAGTGAACAAAGACAGCAGTGATTCACAGCCTTCTGCCACTGTGCAGTATGGTAGCAAATCAGCTCTTTTGCAACTCATCAACAACCTCAAATACAACTCCTGAGCAACCAAACTGTTGTAAAAAAAAACCAAACAAACAAAACAAAACAAGCAAACAAAAAACCACACCACAGTAGAGCTTCAAAGCCCTACTTTTCACCACAGTCCTCAACAGAGGCTAAGAATCCCCCAAGTGCACGACCTTTGTTTGTAAAAAGAACACTCACCTGGCCTGCAGGCAGACCTTGGCCTTCTCTTCCCACCTCTCCGAGACTGTAAGCAGCTCCTGTAGCTCAGCCATGGCTTTCTCTACAGCATGGTGTGGTGCCAAGCCCACGCCCGAGTCAATCAGCTTCTTCATCACATCTAGGGTGACCCTCTGGGGATCCAGGAGGGTGGACCTCACCTCATCCAGCCACCGTGCCTGCTGCAGCTCTTGCTTCAGCCTTGGCAGTTCAGGAAGTTCTACATAAAGGCCAGAGCCCATGTCTATCAACTCCTGCAGCTTGGAAGAGTCTGGGATCTCATCCATCATAGCTTCTTGAGCACGCTCATGAAATTCTTCCACATCATCAAGCAGATTCTGAAGTAACACACAGTACAAATCGATTAGGACAAAAAAGGTCCATAGAATCAAGAGGGACAGTTGATTGTGGGGTCAGCTGAGAATCTGTACGAGATCATATAAAAAGTCAGAGCTTCTACATACACTGCCAGCTAGTTTCTCACAAGCCATTAGGTCTGACACATATTAGGTTACAGACCACCTAAACTGACTTGGCCGAATGTTTCATACACTACGCCGATTAGATGGATGAAATTCTGCACCTAAAAAGTACAACTAAGTATAGCTGTCAACAAGAGAGTACTAAGCACAGCCCTGTTAACAGTAATTTTAAAACAGTGGGTGGAAAAGTAGCCTCTAAAAACAGATTGTCCTTTCAACCAAGAGTCAAGGACATTACAGTAAAGATGGTAACACAACAGAACGCAACATGCTGGGGAAAAAGAACAAGCTAGAGTTGTATGAGGACCTGAATACCAAAAGATCATTAAAGTAACAATGATCAGGTTTTAAATTACTATTTCCTAAAGCAGGCCTACTACTTAAACAGACCTGGGTTATATCTCAAACAGGAAAGAGATGAAAATGCAACACTGTAATGCAAATAGACAGTTTCACAGAAAACCAACTGCACTGCTGCAGTTGTCCTCATCCCCATGTCTCGGCACTGCAAGGAAAAAATCAAAGAGAGCAAACAGACAGGAAAGTAACTCTGCAGAACATTGCTTCAAGGACATCCAGACAGTATATTCAATTGATTCACTCCTGGGTCTCTTGCAAAAAGACAGATATTTCTGACAGCAGGTCAATGGCACAATGAGGAAAAACCTGTATTTCCTAACCCTTAGCTTACTGCCCTTTTTATCTGATGCTGCTGTTCATGACTGTCTGGAAACCAGAAGGCATTTAAAAAAAAAGATCCACATTATGAGGATTTTGATTTAGGGAACATATGCTGAGTGCTTCATAGTGACAACAGTAAATTATTACAGCTTTATAATTATTATGCCTTTTGTGTTAGAAAATACTCATCATCCAACATGACAATTATTTTGTAATTCATTATGACTGAAAATTGCATTCAAATGCCATGCTGAAAGTTAGTAATTACATAGGCATAAATGTTCATTATCTGACTTCATTCAAAAACTAGGAGACTATGGCTCATGAATGGTATTTATTTTACTGGTTAGTGACTACATTGAGTACTTTAACAAAACTATTTTCTTAAGGCTGGGGAAAGTGGAAGAGATGGGCGAAAATGTTTAGACAAAATCACAAATTACAACTGTTAAAAGTTCATTGTATGCCCCCAGCTCCATCACCCACGAATTATGTCTTAATTAGAGGCAGGTTTTAAATACATTAGAAGCAAAGGACTTCTTTGAAAACAGCCTAGTAAGTCTATTGATAAAAATGGTGAAATATCATTAATAGGAAGTGGTTTGTATTTGGAAAGACGTAGTAAAATCCTCCTTTCATATGAGGCTGATAATACACCTTCCACTCTTACCAGCTGCTGGGAAACTCTCCTTCAAAAGACATTCTTCAGTGTAAGAGTAGAGTCAACTAGCTTGGAAAATCTGTACCCTGGAGTTCAATGGTTTTCTGAAAGGACCTGTTTTCATCAACAGCATGCCAATATCAAAGAGAAGAATCAAGTCCAACATAAAGTCTCTCCATGATATCAATAATGAACATTAGGAAACACTTATGAAGATACCTTCCCAAACAACACTATTACATGTTTGGTTATGTAGGAGGAGCTGCATATATGGTAATGTTTAGAATTTTATGTCCTCAATCTAGCACTATAGAATATTCTTCTTAAAACTGCATCACCAGGGAATCCATGGGTTCATAAATGGTTAACATGTACCTCAAGAACCATTTCCCAAGGTGAAAAAATCTTAATAAATAGAATGCTTCTTGAAGGAGCTTTCCAGAAGTTGGTTAGTAGGCAAAATGCTATTTAACATTTCATCATCAGTGACACAGAAACAAATTAAGATTACTGCTGAAAACACTTGCTATCATACAGACTGCCAGAATGATGAATGATAATAGCAGCCAGGGGAATCAGTATGATCTGGATTACTTATTAGTCTAGATTCATTCAAAGACAGGTGCAAAGATATATATGAAGGACAAGGGAGGCAAGCCATGCATACAGATTAAGGGGGTTGTAACCTGGAAAGCAAGGCTGACAAGTATTTACTGAACAACTGTCAACATGGTAGTGCTTTCCCCTCCCCCCTCAACAAGCACACCAACATAACCTTCAGAAGTTTCTGCCAAAAACATACAGAGTAGGATTTAACTGGAAATTGCATCACTACAAATAGCACTAAAAGTGCCAGAATAAGAGTAGCTGATTCAGAGGGACAGAACTGGGCTGGGTGGACAGTGACAATTTATCTTGATTTAGCTATGCTGAGGAAACCACATGTGACCACACCCACTGCAACAGGGACCTTAGAAAGCATACACAGCCCAGTGAAGTGCTCTGCTTAGTTACCTGCACACTGACTGCCACGGGCAACACCCCATAATGTTTGAGACAGCCACACAAGAGACCTAAGGCATTCCTCCAGCAGGGCAATGGAAGACAGATGGAATACTTTAGAGCATCTCACAGGTCACTAAATAAATACCTGTGCTTAGGCTACCAAATCAAGCTTTTAGCTGCTTTGACTACACTAGCATAAAAGTACAAATGTCATCTTTGCCCACTCAAAGACATGCTTGCAAATGAGCAAGAAATTGAGGTCACCATTCCATTACAGACAGCAACATGCCATCAGCAAAACTTCAGTGACAACAGCGAGATCACTTAGTGAAGCAGGGAGATGCTGAGCTAGATGCAGACTAGTTTATTTCTTTTTTTTTCAGGTCACAGATGTCATTGCAAAGCAAGTTACTTGCTTTATATTAGAAGCTGGAAATTAAATATCCCATTCCATCCATTTCTGCAAGAACACTACTTGTCATAAAAAAAAAAAAAAAAAGAGCTTTTCATCCTTTACATTAGGCATCATTATTTAAAAAAAAATAATCCACAAACAAAACAAAAAGCATAACACCTAGGATATATTCAAGGAACAGATGCAAACTTACCTTTACTTGTCGGGCTTGGCTGATAACACAGGGCAGGCTGAACAACTGCTGTACAAATGCCTTAAGCTCCTCCATAGTTAGTTTGGTCCGTGTCCTTCCACTATCCTGGCTCTGTCTGCTGTATGAATGGACATAATTAAACAACAGCACATGAATGAGATGATGATCCCTGTACCTCCAGTGACAGAAAGCTAACAAGATTACTGAGAAGTTTAAAAAAAAAAAAAAATTCAGTAATTTGAGAATTAAAAAAACAAACAAAAAAAAACACAACAGAAAAACAACTCCACATGAATTCCAAAAATCACTAAATTGAATGCAATTCCTGTAAGAATCAAGAAAATTCACGCTGGCTCCTTAGAGACAGAAATGTCTAGATGACCTTCAAATCAGATTTGTTCCAGAGAGGTAAAAGAACATAGCCCCAAAAAGCTTGCTTTAGGCAGCTCAGGAAGTTGACTGCTGTGACAGACACTGAGAACAAGTTTCAGGTACATAACAGCAACAAGCTCTGAAAAGAAGCCTTATTTTCTTAAGTGCTCTCTCTTGTAGCCAGAGAATTGCTGACATTGGCCTGGCAATAGGAAAAGAATGCTACTGAATAGGACCTGCTCTGCAAAGACATTGCTATTAAGTATCAGTTGCAGCAAGTACCACAAGCCTACTCAATGGAGAAGACTTAAAAGTGACACAGTGCAAAAACTACACACTGGGTACACATATCACTGACAGACACAACAATTCCACAAGAAGGACAGATCTTAAACATTGAAGAGTTTGCCCCTGCTAATGAATCTACATTTTGTTACTATAGAAACATTAGAGAAAAACAAAATCCAATCTTTCAAAGGTTGTAAAATTTAGATTAATGCTCAAATATAATTACACACTATACAAAACTTAGTAAAAAAAACACTGCAGGATTGGTCTGGCTACAACAGTGAGGAGGAATGGTTGCTGCACTGGACTTGTGCCTTGAATACTCCTGTGATAGAGTGCATGGGGTGCAGTGCTCCAAGAGACACCCCTGCAGGAGGGCACACTTCCCAGAACCTTGTGTTGGCATTCTGTCCCTAGCTGTGGAGTGCCACAGAAAAAAAACCACTCTCTATCCATGGTAACTCAAAACTTTCAATAATAGGGAAGAGGTATAGGACTGGAATATTGGACACATCTTCACAGTTCCTTAGAAGGCAATGCAACATCTCTGGTGTTACTTTCCTCACACAAATCAGCATGACCATACCTCTCTCTGACAGTGGGACCCTAACAAGCAATAAATACAAACAAGAGCTTTCTTTCCCCTTCAAATACAGCAAAAATGTTTCTCTATTTTATAATAGCTTTCCAAATACACCAGGCACTATTATCCTGTGGCCTAACATTTCAGTGCTCAAATTCAAGCAATCATGACATGCATGATGTTCTGTAGAGCAAATTTGGGTATTATAATAAGCAAAGTATTTACATATTACCTTCCTCCCCTGTAAAGTCTTAAGTTATACACAAAAAACTACATGTGCAAAAAAACCCACCCAACTAAAAAGCCAAATCTTATACGAAGAGAAAATGCAACCTATAGAAATTTACCAAACAACTGCTGGCACAAGAATTATGGTCACCTGATCAAATTATTTTCTATGGGACTTTAGTTCAGTGCACAGAATGCATAGGAGAGCAGGAAGAACACATTGTTGAAGGCTCACGACAACAGAACAAAGGGACACAAGCAGCAGAATGCTGAGGTAGGGCCAGTAGACAGATTTAAGAGTGGAGCAGCCACAGCAAGGCAGGTAACACACAAAACTGAGGGAGTCTAAAGTGCTATTAGTCACTGTGGCAAGCCACTACTTTTCAGCCATACATCACTGAGTTGCCACACCCTTTGCAAGTAAAAAAAACCTGTCTAGAACTATGGACTGGTTTTGTTCTCTGCATTGCTCTGCTTCTCAAGATGCTTTTCTCCCAGTCAGTGTTTGCAAGATACATTTGCTTTCCATCTTCAAGTAACTCCATCAGCATCACAACACATTCTGCAGCTTTCATTCATATAACACATTCATACAACTGTGCTTGCCTCATCAGCCATACCTGGCATTTCCTACTTTTCAAGCATTTTGCTTTGCAATCAATTCTTTCAATTTTTCTTTCCATAGTTTTAAGCTATGGACTTAGCCATGCTACTTAAAACACATTCAAGCCAAGTCTTACTTTGTTTGCATTTTTTTCCTCTAGTAGTCTTGCCCTACAACTCTCACATTGAGAAATACCTGATCAGCAATCAGACACAAGACTTCTACAAAGGACTCTACATTTCAGTTCATAAGTCATCTGAAAACAGTATTTTTAACAGATCCCAAGCAAGTATTTTTTTTGTTCCTTTTTTGTGGCTGCCTGCCCTATCTCTAAATAAGGCACAGCAAGAAGGGGAAGAACATCTTAAAGATGTTAGTAGGCAGTGAGACCTCAGGATTCTTACATTTTCAGACCTAATCAAGTAACACAACAGACAGATGGAAGTTTTTTTAAAAATGCTTGTCCTACCTGTGTTTTTGCTTTTTACTCAGAAGCAGTTGTGCTACTGAAGCACAGGTCTCTGCTTCTTTCACAGCATCTCTGAGCCTGCGGAAAAGATCATTCTCTGGATATTTTCTGTCTTCAGCATCCTCCAACATCACTCTCAGCTCAATCACATCTGTAATAACAGTACATAAATAATTTGTAGACAAAAAAAAAATTTAGACTGCTTCAAAGGTCTTGAATCAAGTTTCAAAAGGCTTATTCAATTTGAAATGCACAATGGTGAGCTGCATAACACTCTGATGAGCTCATTCCTTTTTTCCACTAAACAATACAGTGTTTCTCTTACTAAATGAGAGCACACAACAAATGTAGGCATTTCAGGACATCCTACTATGAATGATAGAAGTCTGACCTTTCTTGTGGTTGAGATTGGCAGACAGAGCCTCTGTAACTCTACTGACCCAAGTGTCATAAGACTGTGCTCTAACTTTGACGCCGTACAGCAAGGAAGGAAGGTCTTCCAGTGGGTACCGGTACCTGGAAATTGGGAAGGAAAATACAGGAAAAATAGTAATGCACATTAAAAAGCCAGGATATTGCTTATATTGAGTTTTTCCAGCCACAAGGCCAGAAAGACAGAACATGCATAATATCTACTGCTTGGGAATGAAAAAACAAGCAATAAGGATAAAAATGCTTCCTTAAAAAAAAGGAACAGAGAAGTGTGGCTAAATACTGTATTTGGTCACTGGTCTCCAGCAAACTATTGGGTATGGCAGAAAAGTGAGGGAAGTAAAAAATCGTGCATACCTTAGGCACTTCTTCTGCATGGGACACGGACATAAATCAGATGGATGGTATAAGCATACCAGACGCTCAGGATTACAGGAACACGTAAGAGCTGACAAGAAGCACGTGGTTCTGCAAGCTGTGCACTGACGCTCATCATCTGGAACCAGTTCAAACACCTCTTCTTCAGACATCAACACTCCCTACCAAAAAAAGAGTCAGACATTTGCTAAAATCTCTAATCCAGGCTAGGGGAGGGGGAAGCAAAATTTCTTTTGCAAGCAAAGTAAGAGAGTTGTCTTAATTACTCACCATCTGTACAACAGACTCCCTTAACCGTGTCTCTTCCTCTATCATCAGAGTCATCTCCTTGCAAACCATGGCAGCCAGCCCAACATCCAAGCACTCTGGATCTGCAGCCATCTTGAAAATCAGCTCTTCGTGGGAGAACACACAGTGACGTCCCAGCCTTCGGTAATGGCTCACACACTGACGTCCAATGGGCAGCTACAAAAAAATTTTAAGAAGAACATTATCATTCTGGGAAAAGTTGTCTCAAGATTATCTCTTAGCTCCCACAAAGCTTTTACAAAACCTGGGAAAAGACTGACACTAAGGGATTTGTATCTGATAGGGCAGAGCCAATTACAACAACTTTATATCACATCACAGATGAGGATGAAGAGGGTATCCATCTTGAGGAACCACCTGCCATAACCTTACACACTTAACTTGCAGACACAAGTTTGAGCTGTCCTAAGCTCCTCTGCTTTACAGTGGAAAGAAACTGGCACCAAAAAGATTTGCTGCATTGCTCTCTGGATATTACTATGCTTGGACATAGACATTTAACACAGGATGCCTAAATTAATGAAAATTGCTATTGCTCATTTTGTGCCTTCTAGAGCAAAAAAAATATAAGATGCTAGATGAACGTGCTACAGACATTTCTGGTAACATTTTGCATAAGAAAAGGTAACTTCAAGTGGCTGGTGTGATTGTCTAAAATTATTTACTTTGATTACAATTCCTATTTAAAAGTAACAGAAAAGAAGTTAGAGATAAACTACAGATGAGATCATATATTTTAAATTCAGGATGGAAATAAGACATTTTGATAACTTACTGAAGAATCCACATAAAGCTATGCTCTTCAGTGGCATGGTTATTAGAACCAACTCTAATATGATTAAAAGGTCAATTAGCTGGCACAAAAGACAGTTATATGCCTACCTCCAACATTCAGCTCTCAAATTCAGAAAGAAGCATCACAGCAATATGAGCTAAAGGTACTGCGAGGTGTCATTTCTTGGTTAATTCAATACTTAAAAAGAAAGAACACATGCCAGAGTTTCCATCTGAAGCTGCTTAAAATTATGTTTATCAAAATTATTTTGTGTAGTGGAAACTCACACCAGTCCTCCAACTCTTGTACCAGGAACTATTAACATAAAACATAAAGGAATACTTTTCAGATAAGGAAGTTACTAACACTGTCCACTAAGGTGACCAGGTGGAGACATTGCAAACATATACAAAAGAACCAACCCAGTCAGCAGTGCAGAAGTTCACAGCTTCAGCAAAGTTATACCCCTGGTTAAATCCAGAGTGATAGGCACGAGGAAAAGTCACAACAAACTCGCCAGCACACTGATTGGTCCTGTATACCTGAGACAAGTGAGGATAAAGGAAAAACACAAATATTAATACCACAGAATTTAAAACACAATTACAAGGCATTTTAACACAGAGTTCTTTACCTATAGAACACCATAGGCAACAGACCTACAGCAGAAGTGGGAAGGACCGGTTCTGCTTTCTTAAATTAAATCCTCAACTTAGTCTCACTCAAGAAAGCTAAATATATAGGCCAACAGTGAAAAAATGCTTCTTGTGAATCCCAAAACGGATGTTCCTCTATCATCATTTAAACCATTGCACCACAAATAGAGCAAAGTCTTACGGAAATGGTTTGCAGTTTGCTTTGTTGGGATATTTGCCAGAGAAGCAATTTATCCTAAGACAAAAGCAAATGATAGTGACTGCTGCTTAAAAGGTCTGCAGTCAATTATGTTTGGACAAAAGAAGTTTGTAAACCTGAGATTTCTCCAGAACATAAGACACACATTTTCATGCCAAAAGTTACTCAAAACATTTCAAAGACAAACTTGCTGCTATGGCACAGCTTGTTAATTAAAAAATAAATGTAGCAAACATTCTTGTTCTGTAACATTTTATGTAAGAAGCTTAGCACAAATCACTTCCAATATAATTTAAACTTCATGGTAAGTCTAGAGAAGATTCCAGAAAACAGGTTTAAAAAACACCCTATAACTAATGAACTGAATATGTAAATGTCCACCATATTAATTTTTCAGAGTTATGCCAAACCATTGTTACACAAGTCTGCCACAGAATAAAAATAAATAAATAAAAAACAAATAAGTATCGTGCTACTCACTGGTACCCCGTGTTCCATCAACACATTTGGGTTCATGATAGTGACCAGCTGATGCAGGAGATCAGGCTGGGATTCAAACAGCTCAGGAGCCAGTTCCTTCATCACATCCTCCAGCTGCTCTGCTGCATGAGAGGGCACGCCATACCATGTCTTGGGCTCTCCCCTAACAAAACACAACCATGGGAATAAACACACTACTTTAAAAAAAGTATCAGTGCCACCCCACTGCAAAGCATGACTCAATCTAGCACCACTGCCCACAGAAGGCAAATATTTTGCATATAGACACAAAAAAGTCTTTAATGAACAAGCACCTTCTCCAGGATCTATCATTCTAAACTGAAAAATCCATTACACTACAACACAAAACTCAACATACCTAGCAGCAGATTTTACCATGACAACCCTACCATGGAAGATAATTGTAATTTACAGTGCTCTTAAGGGGTAAAACTGGCAATTGTTTCACTTCAGGAAGAAGACAGGTTAAGAAACAAAACTTGGCCATCACAACTAATGTTGAAGAGAAAAGAGATCATGGTTCTTCTACACTCCTTTAATTAGGCTTGGAGTATTCCTATGCCTGATATCAATGGAACAGTACACCAGCCAAGGGGAAGTGGAAAGAATAAACACCAGAAGTGCAACAAAATATAAGCAATCCTTCTAATATACATAACCAATTACTGTGAACCACTGGTGCCCTGGACTCTTTAAGATAAAAATTGCCTAATAACATGAACTAGTAAGTATGAGGGAAGAAAGAGATTAGCAATACCAAAACTAAACTGAAAATTACTTGGCAACATAGTTTTCTTGTCCTTCCAGTCCTGCCTAAACCAAAATAAACTATAATGATATAGAATCTACAGTGCTGAAGTTTATTTTTGTATTTTAATTTATTAAGAAATACAGACAGTGGATTGCTGAAATATCTGCAATTTTTCTACAGCACTATTTAACTGTATTAATAATCTCGTCACCAATCATCCCAAAGTCAGAAGAGCAAGAGTGCAGCCTTTTCTGTGGTTCCTCCAGGCTTCAGTGACACCTGCTGGTAAACCGCAGTAAAACTGTCTAGCTAGAGCCAATCAGCTGACACAAAACCCTTACAAACTCATCAACATCACGCTGAGGACAAGAACTGAATTCTAAACAAAATTAATCCTCCTCCTGAGCCTGCGGATCATCTTACTAGCAAACACACTCCTCCAGAAATATGCAATCACAGCCTAAAGGTTATCAAACTCAGCCTTACAAGATGTACAGCAAGGTTTCTCTCCTGAAAAGGTACTTCCCTCAGCCTCCCCTCTCCTTCCCCCTGCTCCATCCACTGTGACAGTCTCACAAACTGTTAAGACTGCAATGCAAATAACTTAATCTGTCACAATTCTCCCTTTAACACACAAAAGCTGAACACTAGAACACTTCCATTATTGTTCTGAAAGTTAAATCATTTCCATGTTTTTCTTCTCCTGAATAGCAGTATTTCTGCATACACAAAGATCTGCTGCTAAACTGTCAGCTCTGTGTAAGCCACTAGGCAGCAGCCTCTACTGCCAGCATAGGGCATACCAACTTTAAATCATAAAGCAGTGAACTGTAATCAAGTTCAAAACCAAAAGCTTTCAAAAATATGTGAGCCTGTAACCCGTGATTATACAGAGACACTGGATTTTTGACAACAAAGGAATATTTAATCAGTTAACAAAAAATACTGGAGTGCTTAAAACAGTATGTGTATTCTCTTTTAACCAGCATCAGTGAAGTTACTGATGCTCACAGACTGCTCACCACATTCAGCTTTTTGGTTAAAAATATCATTAGCATATGTAGGCATTTTCAAGCAGAACTACAGCTTTACTGGTGAAAAACAGGGGAAGGTAGACACACAAAGTAGAGTCTGTACCAATGCAGGTAGTTGATGGAATAGCTCCAGTGGTCTTCAATGTGCCAGCAAAATGAGGAGAAGCACATCCCTACGTAGAGCCAAGGTACTTTCATGCCAGAGATATCTGCATTGATGTGAGCAAGGACCGATTGTTCTAGAATTGGCATGTTATTCAAGTTCCAACCAGAAAGCGCATAATCCTGCCAAAAAAAGGAGAAAATTCTGAACAGAAGGATATAAAGACACCAATTCCAGAAAAGGAAAGTACAAAAGAAGAGATCAGCCTATCCATTTCTACAGTAGACAGTAATAATACTCTGCAACAATGAAGAACCATAAGTAAGAAATAATTCCTTAAATACCCCAGTCAGCAAACAATCACACTAAGATTTAAAAGCCAGTCCTAATATCTCAGCATACACAGCCCATCTTCTTTGGATCAAGGCTTATGTATTTGGGGTTTGATTATCCCACCCCCTTTCCAAGCTTATAGGTTTCATGCTTTCCTAGTGAAACCAAATGCCAGTAACACAGGCAGCAGAACAAAGGTAAGTTTTTATAAAAACTGAGTAATTTAAGATTGTGAACAATGCAGTGAAACTTACAGTATTATTTCAGCTTGCTTAAGACCTGCTTTACTGCACTGCAGTTTACATTGATCTTCTTTAGATATCACTTTAATATAATTTAACCTTCTTTTCATATTACTTCACAAAGCTTTCTCAAGTGAAGAAATTACTACACACTCATTCCTGAGAAGACAGCATCACCAGTTCAGCAATCCCACCTTTACTTTCAAATACAATTGTGCAAAAAATAAGAATCCACACAGACTATCTTAAAACCCACTACTGTGCTTTAAAATCAGTTTACTTTCCACTGTAAAAGCTGTTGGCACATGTTCACAGTCACTTTAGGCATGTCCCATAGTTGCTGAAAGGACTGGTCACACTGTTTTGCTCTGATACTATCAAGACAATGCAGTGAGTGACTTTTTTTTTTTTTAATTCCTACTTTCATGCAAATAGATCAGCAAGTAGCTCTGATTCACTAAGCAGCAACAAAATCACTGCATAGCCAACAAAGGTACAGATAGGAACATGCAGGTATGGGTGGAGGACAATATTAAGCAGTATAAATTTGTTTGAGGCCATGGAATCAAAAAAAGACCCCTTTATTCTCATCTTGATAGAACTTAAACATATAAGCAGCCAAAAAAATTGAGAAGCTAAACTAAGGTCTGAAGCAAAATAGGTGATGTTCTTATCAGATGTTCCCTGTAAAGTTTGCTATAATAGGATGCTCTATCTAAATCTTTTCACTCTGACAAGCTAAACAAGCTAAATCCAATTAGTTTGTTTCACCTACTATGAACCTCCTAAGGAAGTGAGAACCATGTTTCTGTAGCTAACTCTATAATAAAAAGGTTAGGAACATGAAAGAAAAAAAATCTTATTAGTCTTATCATACCTGGACCTATTGTAACAACTTGTATATCTTTGCCTGTTAAGATTAGGTGTCACTTAAATAATGAAAAGCAGCTTAGCTGTCAGCAACCAGATCTGTAAAAGAACCTAAACGTCAGATTAATGCCCTGCTCAAAGGGAATGTTTCGTGCAATTTCTTCATGAAAAAAAATCCATCCTGATTTCTGACTTTAATTCTTAATGTGAAACCTTATGCAAAGGATGGCATCAGTTTGCATATCATGTTTCTCACCTCTTCCTCTGGCATCAGCTTTCGTCGGCCATCCTTCACTGGGAAGCCACTTCCAAAGTCCTTGGATGAGATATCAGCTCCATATTCCACAATGACATCTTCTTCTATGCTGCTCACCAGTCGCCAGAATTCTTTTTCTACAAGCTCAGTGGGAACCATCTGAAAGTGGAAAAGATGTTGGAGTATGTGCAGATAAGACCCAACATTAAAATTATCACTCAAGCAGTAAATCATTACCAATCCCCCAAGAACTTTCAAACACCAAGGCTACTCCCTCTCTCCCCTTCCTCTCTTCGAAGTCATTTGTATTCCTTAGTGGTGGTTATAACGTACACAGACATTATCAGGTATGAAATGAACACAAAGAGAAAATAGGGTTACCAGAAATAGAGCTAAAAAGGAGGAGGGGAGACAGCTAGCAGCCTTCTGCATGCAGTCTGCAGGACAGTGGAACCATGGAAGTGTGCCCAAAAAGAAATCCCAGTTTTAAAATGCCGCTGAGAAGCGAAACAACAACAATAAAAAAAAATCCCTGATAATCAGACTGTCTGTTCACTATCTACAAAAAGACTAACAGTGGGGAAAACAACAATTTATCCTGTGACCAAACTAAACCAAGACAAAAGCCATAGGAAGGGCAGGAAAAAGACCCCTTTGCCAAACAAGAACAAGATATTTAATTCGATTAATCAAAAAGGGCAAGACCTTAACTAGACAGAATACTAAATCACTTGTTTATGTGCTTGAAGCTTATAGTGCCTCTTTAAACAAAGCTAAAATGCCTCAGCAAAAATTCAGGATAAGCTGAAACCTCTTCTCTTTTTTCCCTGCAAGGAATCATAACAAAGGTTGAAACTCACATGGACTGGCATGTTGAAATAATCAGACTTGAAGTTATCAGCCATTTCACCAAAGCTCTGGAGAGTATATTCCCTGACAGCTTGTTCAAACCCAAAGGCCTCCCGGGGTTTGTTGCATTCCTAGGAGATACAAGATAGAAATATTGTTTCCCACAGCAGATTATGACATAGTTACATTTTTAGCAGAAAAAAAAAAAGACACAAAAAAAAGACAAAAAAAGGACAAAAAACTGTGTTGATCCAAGTCCTTACCAAACAATAAGCTATCAGTTTTGAGTGCTTTTCTCAGCTGAGCAAGTCCTACCACCACGGAAACAGAACAGAATTAATTGTACAGAAGCTAATCTAACACAGCAAACCTCAATGCTACACGCTTCTGCTTTCCTGTCCAAAACTAAATTTCATCATCTGCTGCTGCCAGCCACAGAGTAAGAGTGCACAAGACGTTCAGACTGCTGTAAGGCATTTCTTAAGACACACTGGATCCAAGCACCTGCAGAACAGCACAGGAACAACTCCTGCAAGTGCTTCTGTTCTACCATGTCAGCAAATAAGCTACTGATTTGGTACTGTGAAAATGCATAGAAGAGGAAGAAGTAAAACAATGTAACACAGCTAAAACCAGACACGGTCCATCTAACAGAAAAATCTTCAAGGTTTTAACTGGTCTATTCTGATTCACCCCAAGAGTACAAATAACACCAGTTCACATTTCAGCTACTCTACGCACCCATTTCTACAGCATCCTTTTCAGTGCAACTATTGATAAACTATCACAACAAAAACAACAGAAGCCCACAGCCAGGGAAGGGTGTGGGGGAAGTAGGGGGAAGTGGAGTACATAACACATGTATGTGACTGCCTCTTCTGGAAAATACACTGTCTAGAAAGTTAAACCCAGTCACAAAATTAGCTTTAAAAACAGTAAGCTTTTTATCTCCGAATCCTACATCTATCAATACCCTGAGCTTGCAAAATTTGTTTTAAGACAAATACAAAGCAAATCAAATGATGCTCCACTGCCTTAAGGTTGTTGATCAGCCAATTCTTGGAACTTTGTAGCTCTCTTTGAACAAAGAAATTCAACTAGCTTCCACTTTCAGAGCCTCAGACTTTTATATTCTAAACCACATCTAAAATAGCTACAAATTTTTGAATTAGCTCTTTCACTCTGCTACAAGTTATTCTGAACGTCATAATGACTTCCCAAAGATCCCTGTTATGTCAAAATCACATACTTTGATGACCTCAGAGTTTACAAAATGTCTCACTGTTACGTCAAAGCACCTATCATAACTCTGCTTCTCACCCTTGTTTCCCATTACTGACATCTCATCGAGTTACAGCTCTTAGCATACAAAGGCCACAGTTTTAGCTGTCACATGGCTGTATAAATAAACAAAGGCTATGCCCAAGCTTTAGAAGGAACAATTCTCTCTCCTTATGGCTCACCAGCCAAGAACAGCAGGAGGTTCACAGTTTATCTTGACAATATTTCAAATAAAACTACAACTTCCACCCAGATGGAACAGCATTGGTCTGAGCTGCTCTTCCTCTGATCTTTCCAGGAACTCAAGCATACACATGAAGCTTTACTTCTTGAACTGTACCTCAGCAACACATTTTGGACACCTCCAGTCACCCTTGGGTACATCAGGCAAAGGAGGAATCAAGCAAAAAGTGTGATAGCTGTCATCACACCCATCGCACAGTAGCAGTTTGTCCTCATTATTTCCTCTCCCACAGAATAAGCAAACATAGAGATCAACCTGTGGAGAAAAAAAAGGTTACAAAAAAAGTTACAAAAATGTTACTTATCCAGAACCTTCCTTCCTTGAGCTAAGGACCCAAGAATGTCATCCTCAAATCTGATAGAAGAATATCAATGCAGTCTCCTCTGGTTTTTGAGAAGCACTGCAAATGAACGATTATGTTTCCATTTCTAAAAGCAGTTATACATGGGAGGCAGAAACACTTGGGAGTGCTTCAAAATAACTGTTCAGTTCCACTGGACAATTTGCAATTGTTTTCTATGTAACTCAAAATAGCATCTCACTTATGTTATTCTAAAGCAAAATTGTAGTTTACAGGTTTTGGAACTTCACACTCTCCCTCTCTGGGGCCTTTATCACGGAAAACAATTCAAAGTAAGTCCCTACAAAAATTCCAAGTAAATCCCTACAAAGAACACACAGATGAGGAATACCTTAAAAAAATCATACATGCCACCACTTGTGATGATCTTTGCATTGGAAAAGAGGAGATAAAACCCACAAACCTACAGATTTAAATCTAAAAAGGAAAGAGGAAGGAAAGGAAGCTGCATGTAAAGGTACCAACTTCTCATTTTCTCTAAAATACAGGATAAAAACTCCAAATAATGAGGGAAGTATTAACATCAGTAATTTAGCAAGTAATCTTCACAAGTGTCTGTCCAAGATAATCTCTCAACAAGAACAACACCCATAGGGAGATATTCTCAAAGAGAAAACCATATCAACGTTTCAAATCTTCTTTGCCATTGCTTTCTGAATTATCCAAAGGACTTTTATTTAATATAAACATTTAGTCTAGTGCTAAAAATCTAACATAAAGTAATACACAATTTCTTCATTTAGGTTATCACAGCTAAAAAATTTTATTTTTTCATAACAACATGAACTTCATGAGTAACACTTTCTCCAAATTCTGCTGCAACTCCTGCCAGCCACTGGGCAACTCAGGAGAAGCCTATTTCCTTCACACAGGACAAAATAACACTAGAAGTGGTAAACTAGTTTTTAGAGGGTCTGTTATTTTCATCAGGATGTCATAAACCAAGGTGCTTTTCAGCTGATTATGTTTATACAGTTGTGTTACATACTTGATGTCAACCCCGTCTTGGTTACACCAGCCTAGTTAAGAATGCAGCATCTTAGCAATACAACAGAGCATTTAAGATGATTACTCAGGTTTCTTAAGAAACAAGTTTTAAAAATAATGTAGTTCTAGTAAGTGACAGATCACCTTCCCCTTTCTGAAAGAAAACCATACACTCATCCTCATGGAATATCATGTCTGCTTTTTCTGCCAACATGTAAAACAGAAGGAGGGCACCTTTGCAGATACTTCCAAGTACTCTTTCCCAATCTAAAAGTGCATTAAAATGGCAATTTTAAGAGAAGTCTATTTCATGATACTCTCTAGCTAACCTATCACTAATAGCACATTCTTCTCTCCAAATTCATACTAATATAAGCAACCTTCTTTATGCCAGCCCCAGTAATGAGTGGTTAAATACAAAGAGTGTGTTGAAATACACATTCACAACAAGCAGTTCTGTGATTACAGAGTAACAACAAATAAGCCTCCTAGTCACAAACATGGCAAGACTATGACAACATGTAACTATATTTATCAGAGGGGAAGAAGGCAGAAAAAAGGGGTATTCTATTTCACAGTTAATATTTCACAAAAAGATATATGAATTGGGAGGAAGTATAAACAAAACTGCAGCAGAGTATTTTCCAGATAGAAGTCATATCAGGCTCATGTATCACCTGTGCACTTGAAAGGCTGCTTTCCCTGAAAATCTCTCATCCAAGTATAGAAAAAGGGTGGAAACAAATGCTACTAAGTCACAGAATTTCACAAGATTACAGTTACAGCAATGTAGTTCCAAAATAGCAGCTCTGCTGTTAAAGTATTTTATGTTATCTTATAAATAAGAGTAAATGCAAAGAGGAAACAAATACCATTTTCTGTAGAGATTTCACAAAACAATTTTAAATTAAAGCATACTTAACAAAATGGTCACAACACTGAAGCAGCCTAGAAACACCATATACTCAGAGGAAGTGGTACAATTAAAAAAATTTTGCTTTTTAAATATCCAACTTCTACATTTTTCTACCCAGAGTGCACTTCCACATATAAAAATATGATTACTATATAATCCCTGCTGTCCTGGCCTCTGGTGAAAAAAAAAAAAAAAAAAAAAAAAAAAAAGCATGCCTCTTCAACTCATGGTTGCATGCACATGCTAAATTACAACACACTAAAAGCAAAAATGTCACGTGCTACAAAAGATTAAGATATAAATATTCATGTGTTTAATATTAAGAATAACTATACACTGCTTTTCCATGGTCAAACACCAGTGTGATAAAGATTTCATTCCTCTTGCACGGACCTGTATAATGACTAGTTTAAAATCAACTGATGAGGCATGAAAACTGGAACTCGTGAAAAACAAACTCATGGAATACTGGAGCACCTCTTTAAGGAAGAGAAGTAGTATCAGAATCCTCTACAGAGGGAAGCTCAAATACAAAGTAAGCTACCGAAGGCTTGCAAGAAGTGTGTGGCAAAGCAAGCCCTCAAACCCATGATCAGCAAGTATCTTCACGTTGGAACATTCACCCTGTTGAAAATATTAAAACAGAAATCTAAAACAGATTATTTTCAAAATACTGTTAGTTCTTCCCATAACAGTATTATCTGCTGCAGTGACCATACACTTACGTATCTGGAGATGCATGGGGCAGTGTTTAAGGAAAAAAAAAAATAAATTCTTATTATCAGAAATCCCAGCAAAGCAATCAAACTTACAAAGTTGACAGAAAGAGTTCCTTTGCGCTGTCTCATCTGCATTCCAAATGCTTCTGATCTGGTTCCCTTGCGTCTTCTTGTCACCTCATCTTGAAGTAAAATAAAGTCAAATGTTACTAATACCATATCAAAATAGACTTAACTTGCCAAGACAACACAGATGTTCAGCATGGTACCCAGCCTTGCATCAGAAGCTACCTAAGCATCCAAAGAAAGTAAAACTGCCTTGTTATACCTGCCTATCTAAAATAAACAGGGATTAGGAAAACATACTTTGCTTATCCTCACAGGTAATCCCAGTTGCCTCACACAAGAGAATTATACTCATCATTTGTGCAGGTAGCTGGTAGGATCAGTTTCACTATTGTTAAATCCTGTTTTCCCTACCAGTCACTCAGTTCATGCAACAGCTGCCTAATTGTTATTGTTACTATATAATACCATAATGGATCTGAAACCCTGCCAAGTTACACAAAGCACACTGTATAACTCTCTCATGAATGAAACCCTAGAATACTTATCTTTCTTTTTCCATAACTCTTTATCCAGTTACTGTGATTTGTCTGCTACTTCATGTTGTCTCTGGAGACATGCAGAAAGATTTAACAGCCTTGTTACTTTACAAAGCAACGAGCCCAAGGTTTAATTACCCTCTTTATCCTTTGCTCCCAGTGCCAGTCCCATCATCTTGGGTCCAGCTCCAAAGATCTGCAGCTTCTTCAGTTCTGTATTTCTACTCACTTCTCCTGCCTCTGCCTAAAAATGAAAACAAGACCACATCAGCACAAGCCAGCAATATTTCCCCTCCAGTTCTCTTCATAATTTGTTTACATTCCACTCTCTCACATCAACTAAGCTCACCAAAAGAGAAGAAACAGAAGAATGAAAAGATACCATCTTCTGTTCCTAAAGCCAGTAAGCAAACATGAGTGGAATAAAGGACAGCATTTTTGCCCAAGCTTTCCAAATTATTTCAATTTACAATAAGAGATAAACTACAGAAAGTCACCTATACAGCTACACCTATACCATGAGAGACCAAAGCTTGACATTTAGCAAAAATACACAAGAATGCTACAGCAGCATTTTTCAAAATCACCATGATTCAGTCAAGTGCTTGGCTCTTAACACACACACTGCTTCAATAGGCTTTTTTAATCTGCCTCTTCAAGTAAGACACACACACAACACTAATGAGTTCCAACCTACTTCCTTAAGCTTGGCTGCTCCTGGATTTATCTGAGATGAAATGTTATGACTACAACCCTTGGAATCACAGCTACTCCTGGAGCCCTTGCAACCTCAAAATTCGAGATTAAAAGACCCATTAGGAGACAACTCCACGTGCCCCTGCCCCCAGTGGTGTTTCCTGAGGTGTTTCATTCAACTGACCTCCTTCCTGTTTCCCACTCGTCACCCACCTCATTTGCCCACATCACCACTAACCTAACAGCAAAAAGAACCTGCACGTACTGTTTTTACCCACAATGCAATCACATTGGTATTTTTCTTTATGTTCTCTCCTTAGACCTTGAAAAACAAATATGGAAGAACACCAGGTTGTCATAATTTACAATCTTCCTCTTGAAATTCACTTATCTTAAAAGATCTTAGTAGATCTAATTTCAACAAGGTTATCTTCAAATAACTTACTGATAATACTTCATGTCATATTCCACAGTCTGATCTATCACACACGACATGAGCTCTGTTAGGGTGACATGCATTCAATTTTTAATCAATAAATGTTGAAATGGATTTGCAATAAAGCTAGAAGAAAGATTTATTCAATCCAAGTCACTTTTTTTCTTGCTCACAGAACACATTAGAAGACATCATTTCCTGCATGTTACTACTGTAAGGAATTTTTACTAATATTTAGAGTCCCTCTTCCCACTGAACTGTGTATGCGGTACACTAACCAGCATTTTTCTAAACTAATCAGTTTGTATTCTAATGTTGAACATTTATGAATGTTATTAAATTATTTATGTTACCAACTTTGTCAGCTCACTCTGGAATTGCAGCTTAAGTGGCAAATTTTTCTCATTTAATTCCTCAATTTTTTGGCTAAAAAGCCATAAAGAAGCCCTGACTTTTTTGCTATACAGAAAAGCCTACCACCTGGACACTTCATAGTCCCTCAGTTCCCATTTGAAATTCATGAACAGCCCCATTTTCTCAACTAATAGAGCCTCACGGAAATAACCAACATTACATTTCTTGGCACAGTAAGATTTTCCATCATTTCAGCAGCATTTATGAACAATCTCCATAATTTCTCTCTTGCAACTGCAACCTAAGATAATTTTTTCCATGATTAAATAACTTTGCTATTGCCTTCAGTAAATCATTATTAACGTGCTGCACCTTCTCTTCTGTTTTATACCTTTGTTTAAAAAAAAGAATTGCCTAAATATATTTTTATAACTCTATCACCCAGATTTACCTGGATTCCACTAAATCTTAAGTGAATGCCATCCATTCATGCTCAGGTGGAAAAAGCCATGCAGTTTCAAAATGAATGTTGCATATTGAAACAGTATTTTTTAGAAAATAAAATTCCTATAATTCTACAATTCTAAAAAAAACCCAACTCCTAAGATTCATGTATAACCTTATGAACACTGCTGGGATGAGCAAGGAAGCTTAAGATTTGAAAACCAGAAGCCTCAAGAAGTAGTCTTTCTGCAGTGTCCTTTAATGCTGTATAAAAACATCACATTCAGAAATGGACCCATTGAGGTACAAATCTTGCACTTCCTGACATTTTCACTGCTAGCAAAATAATTCCATCACATTTTTGCATATTATTTCATATAAGCAAAATAAACTTGATAAATCTGCAATGCTGTTCCAGCTTCTTTTCTTCCTGAAGGATGCAAACATATTTTTGTTTCTTTTACCTTCTTAACTGAAAGTATGATCCAAAGGCTTGTGTTACCTATGAACAAATTTTAACCATATGATTGAGCTACACCAGATTCACAGACTATCTTTTCTGTTGTCCTATTCTCAACTATTCTCTCTTGAAAAGACAACACTGCATTTATTTTTTTTTTCAGGACTACATTTCTCTACCAGAAATAATCATGATGTAACCTCATTAAACAAATCCCCTGCCAGTTACACCCTGACAGATCATCTATGAAGATATACTATTTTTTTCTAAGAAGTATTATCCTAAATTTAACATTTGCTTAAGGATATTCTCTTATCCCAATATGAATTCATTCTACTTTTTTTTGTCCTTTTCTTCACAAGCCTGTCATTTTTCAGTTGCCCTTCTCTGATTTTTGTGATAGCCTTGTTCAGAGGAAAGGGAAAGAGAATGAAGCACTAAACTTAATTTTGGGCAGAATCTCACATCACTAGATTATCCCCTTCCTATTTGCAGAAAATTTCTTCAAATTTTATTCAAATGACATTTGATGGTAGTATCCAAAGACTTCCAACACATCTCTCACAAAGGACAATACTCATTCCCTATTTTTCTCATTTTTCACTCAAATTTTTCAAATTTTGCTTTCATAAAGCAAAGGGTGGGTTTTTTAAGGTCTACCACCCCCTTTGACTGCTGAGGATCTTTGTTTAATTTCAGTAATTTCTTATTACTGTACTTTTCCTCTCTTATTTATCACCCATTCTTAGATAAGCTACTGCAAGAACATGCAGAGCACTTTTGGAAAGTACTTTTAGCACTTGGAAGAAACCTACTGAGATGCAGAGGTTGTATGTAGTTATCCATGCATCCTACCAAGGCACTGGACTACCTGAGAAATTACACACAGATAATTCCCATGTTTCAGATAGAGTAGAATGACATACATTTAACAGGTTTCCAAAACCACTGGCATATTGCCTGTTCTCTGAAGATTATCTAGACAATCTCTGGTAAATACCAGGTAAGCACTTGAAACAATCAACCAAGTCCTGCAGAGAACAAGAAGATGCACTGAAAACTGGAACAATTTCTAAGTATTCCCCAGATATTTACACTTCCACCTTTTAGAGCTACTGGGGACAAATCTGTTTCCAAATACATTCTACATTTGACTTGATGTTATATATAGCTTCCAAGACAGCCAAAAAATACTTCTCCTGACTATGCAAGAAGGTTGAGTTTTTCCTTCCTGTATTAAAAAAAATAATTTCAGCCAATTTAATAATGGTAATGCTTTAAAGACAGTGTGGCTAGAGGCCTAATAAAAGGCATTTAAATATGTACATGTTTACTTTTTTGTTGATGGTCCAAGTAAAGTCACTTCATTCATTTCTGAAATGCAGCCCCTTTAGATGAAATGAAGCAGCTATATTGTGCCAGGATGACCTCTACTGAAATCAGGAAAAAAGCATCTTTGTAGGATCAGGGGATCTTAATAAGATAGTGACACTTCTATACTACTTATGAAAAAAGAATCATATTGCCATTAACCTACAATATTTATTCAAATCCAAAGCAGAATTCCATGCAACAAATGATCACTTCATCTTCTGCATGCATTCTCAGTGTTTCTGGAGAGCTCACTAACAAGACATGATTTGAGTGATCTGGTAACTTCACAGCCCAGAACTGCTTGTGTGCTGCATTGTTATATGGCTACAATAAATAACATCAAGGCAATGTCACTAAGCTGAGAAAACAGACTAAAAAAGGCAACGTAGTCTAAATCAACCATAACATCAGAGTAAATAAGTTTATAAAGGCCACTCAAATATACCATGTCAAGAAAACAACCAGTTTGAGAGCACTTGAAAAAAACTTTTTTGTGCTTAAAATAAGTCTAAATGGCATCAAGCAAGTTGTAAATCTGTTGCATGTAAATTCAGCTTCTGCCCACATTCTACTGACTGGCCAGCAGGGAGCTGCTAGGCCTGCTGTGCAGAGCCTTAGGATGTTGCCTGCAATAGAAATCTTTGTCAGAAGCTGAAGGCCAGCTTTAAATAGTGCTTAGTAGTTTAAATAGAAGCAGCAGAGCCACCAGGACAAGCCTCCAAGAGTATATTCTAATGATGCAACATTTAAAATGGTGATGACCCAGTTTGAATTCAGATTTACCAAAAGGTACTCCCACAATTTAATACCACCTAATAGAATACCAGAAGTTCCTAGAACACCACTAATACAGAAGAAACTTTTTCAGTAGAAAAACTATACAAATCCTATACAGTTCCAGCTATCACTAAGCATCTCCCCACATGCCTCTCTTGTTATCTTCAGAAAGTCTGTCCAACTTGAGATAACTAGCTCCAGTGCAGTTTCCACAATTAATACAGACTTACCTACATTCATGTAACTAAGGGGCATATTTGAAAAATTTTAACTTTTCAAACTTGGCACAAGCAGAAGCTTCAACACCACTTCACAAATGTGGTTTTTATTTATTTAGCTTTCACAGATATATCCACTACAAAGACACTCAGGCCACGTGCCAGTAAACAAAAAGCAGCTTATACAACTTTTCAGATAAACAAGACAGATACCATAAGCAAACCAGACCTCATAGAGTCATACTTCTCTGGATTTTACTGAAAGGAAGACTGCTTCCTGGGGGTAGTTTTGAGCAGATTCAGCCAGCCAAAGGCACTGCCAATGCTGCTGCACTGGTGGGAGGAACAGGAGTTCTGTCTGTAGGAGCCAATTAACAACAGTACCTGGGATTTGACACGCCTGGTTCTCTTCAGCACAACATTCATTCTTGAAGCCTGCTTTGGTGAAGCCTGGGCATCTGAGCTGAGGTCCTCAGCTTCCACTTTTTCCTTAAGGTCCACATTTGGCTTTTGGATGCCCTAGGGAATCAGAGCACAGAACACCAGGTTCACAGATCAGGCAGTGCTCATCATTCCATGGTCTGTGAACCGTTCTATGTAGTGAAGAAACAGGATGAGTGAAACCACACAACATTACAGATGATATTTGGACAAGGGGCCACAGACCCTTCTAATAAGGAAACTGAACCTTAATTGCCAGCTTATCAAGAGAACTTCCCATTAAACATATCATCTTTTACCCTGTTTTCTTTCCCAGCAGGGTTGGCCTCAGTCCTTTAAAGGAGCAGCAGCCGGAAAATAACTACACAAGGTCACATTACAGCTTCTGTCACAGGTAAGTAGGAAGGTGGTTCTAGGATTGTTTACATAGCTGAAGTTTCTAAAAGCATAAACCTGACATCCTGGCTTCATACGTAACAGCAAGTAGCATTCCAGATGCAGTTTGTGTCCCTTTTCATATCAGGCAAGAGAAAGTGTCTCACCATAAGGCTGACTCCCGACTGGAAGAGCTCATAGGGATATAAAATCCGTTCATAATGAGACTTAAGTAAGGACCCTGTGCCTTTTCCTGGAAGGTAGCCAAGCCGACTTGCCACTTTGGACCATTTCTTTTCTTTAGTCACTACTTCAAAGCCTCCTTTGCTGGCAACAATCTGAAACACATAAATAAAAGAGTTTAAGTTTTGAGTTGTTCTCACCAGTTCGCATAAACCAAGAACCCATTAAACCAACTAAATGTGAAAAAGTGACAATCTTCAATTTAGTTTTTGTTTCCTCAAGGACTACGACTTTAATAAGTAAGCACTCACTTATCCTCATTTCTAAATAAATCTAACATGACAATTTTCCTAGTAGATGTAAATTGCATACTATCCTAGACAGGAGGAGTACAACAGTTAAGATTTATGACATGTTGGAAAGAATACTAACCCCACCATCAGAACAAACTGAAAGAAGTTAACTCTCACCAGACTTGTACTCTGATGCAAAACAAGTCTGGCCAGAAATTAAGCCCATTTTAACAGACTCCAGGAAAAAGGGAGCACTGGAATTCACACCTTCAGTTACAGAAATTCACAAAACCCTGAATGGAACACAGACTGTTGTAAAAATAGGAGAAAATTAATTTACCTTCCAACTAACTCAGTCCAGTTTTCACATCTGACTTCAATTAGTTTTAGTCATTCACATACAGAAATATCAGTGCTTACATGCAATATGTACGTAGAATGAAAAACAAGCAGACCATTTGCCTTCAGGCAATGATCACAGCAGCATGAGCTGCTTCCTCAGAAACATTAGCAACATTTCCACTGACTCCATTCCCTTCACAGTTTCACTGCCAAGTAGCTTAAAACCCAAATGGATGGCAATTCATTTATTTTAAGACTAATAGTTTTTCTATGGTAGTGTTGTTTTGCATTACCTTTATATAAGGACCAAATTTCATAGGTAAAACATGCAATGTCTCACATACTGTTAGAAATCTCAATAGAACAATATTTTTATTACTGGAGTGAAATTTATGGTTTGCTTTTGAGGCTGAGTTAAATTCAAAAATCTAATTGTGACAGTGACAAATAAAGAAGTTAATCAATCATTCTTTTTCCCCATATTTACAAGAAAATACTGGAAAAAATATTTTAAATGAAACTATTTCTAAATTTCAACTTATCTTCGACTGTCTATGAAAAATTAACTTCTAGAATTAATTATCCACACATAAACAGAGAGGCCACAAAATGACTAAACAAGCTTAGATCTGCATATCTATAATTAACTAAAATGTTCCACCTCACAACAGTGACCCAGATGTTTCCCAGTACCACCATGATAATCTGGACAACACAACATATTGAAAGACATTTTATCAACTTTTCTCTGCATTTTATCAGCTATTCCAGATGTCCAAAAGGCTGACTTCCATCCTTAAAATTAGAATATATTAAATTCTGTACATTTTCACTTACCTTTGAGAAAGAAATGTGGATGAAGAAACTGATGCTCTTACCGAGAAGCACTAGAACTACCTTGTCTTCATTCCTTATCTTGCAAGAAGAAATCTACCTATTTATATTAACCATCCTTTGTAATGTTTAATATGTTTACAACAGCACATGTATCTCACCAATGCAAATTCCAACAGTGTTTTTCTGTGGAAATTTTGAAAGAACAACCACACCAAACACAACTACAATAGTACAGATTTCCAGCTAGCCTTTAAGCCCAGATTGTTTTGGAATTTAATTAGAACACTTATTCCAGAAATTGACATTATTAACTCTCCAAGGTGCGTAGTTTTTTTTCATGTGGAAAACTCCTGTTGGTTGAGGGGAGGGAGCCATTACAACACAATTCATCACAGAATTGTTAGGTCAGGAGCTGAACTGCATGCAAGTATACCACTGTCTTCTCAAAAAACACCCCAAGCCCCTGTAGCTCTACCATATGTAAAAAAGGAGAACTAAAAATCAAGTGGCCAGCTGACACCAGGATGTTCAAGCTGCATACAAGGTAATGAAAGGATAGAATTCAACCAAAGGTAATTTTTAAGGTGATTTAACTGTGCTTGACATATCTGCCATAACCAAGTTCACCATTGTCTTTCACTGTATTTTTTTCCACTCTCTCCTCTAGCCCCTGTGTTAATGAGATTAATGCTGTAAAGCTAGCCCTCCCTGTTGCTTGGCTTCTTGATCCTGAATGAAATATGATGTCCCTGTCTGACCAAAGCCTACAATTGCTCTCTCACCTTGCTCAGACCATAGAGATCCAGTATTTTTCTCTCCACCACAGGGATTTTTAAATTGGATCCTTGGAGTTCCCAAAATTTTGCTAACTGATCCAAGAAGTCCAGCTTCACTCTTGTCATTGCCTGCAAATCAATAAAGGAAAACAAACATGTATTTCTCAACATAAGCATGACAATACTTTACAGTCCTGAGAACAAACATGAGAACAGTTTTTATTGTGTTTACATTTTCCAAGTACAACTTGGCAAGTGAGATATTTCTTAACCAAGTGAAAAAAACCCTAGAAAGAGAAATATTGATAAAGATCTTTACAAAAAGAAAATGGTATATGCATTCCTCTGTATTCAAGAACCTAGAAACTAAACTCCTACCCAACAATTTTTCTTGGTTTGAAACCAAAACACATTCTCCTGAAAAATCAGCATTCCAGGGAAAAACACATGGGCAATTATTAAAATATACATTGGAGAGGAGGGGGAGAGTTACACAAAGATTTTATATATACTTTAACCATGCAGAAGGGCCTCCTCCCTTGGGTATTTTTGGAGTACTAAGATCACCTTCCATAAGGAGAGCCATTTACAAGCCAAACAATACATGACATTTTGGGAAATGAACAGAGCAAGGCTTAGAGAAATGTAGAGAAAAGGAAAAATCAGGACAGAATGGGACTCCTATTGCTTTCAAGAATGCTTTTTTGAATCATAAAATTCACCAACTATAACAAGCCTATAAAAAAAAAACCTTTTTAAGGCTCAAAAGGCATTATCAAGACAGTGTAAGGTGACCAGCAGCTTCACAACAGCAGTAAATAATTTAAGAAAAAATTCACTGCCCGTGGAGCTCTGAAGGATAAACACTGGCTGCTCTTACTACACAACATGGTAGTTGGCATTCATTTTAGACATTTCCAGTTTAATGTGAAAAACGCTTGTGGTTATTTTGGGTAATAAAATAAAAACCAGACTTTTCTTAAAGCCACAGAGATTTATTTTATATGAACTCAGCCACTGCCAAGTATAAACACTGATGTGGTCTATGGGTTTTCTAAAGCCTCCCCCACCTAGAAACCTGCCAAGATGCAAATCTCAAGCAAGGAGACCTACTGCTTTTAGTGCAAACACAAAATTGTATCAACATTGGAAAAGCTCACCTCCAGTTCATTCAGGCGCTGAATTCGGGGAGTGAAACGAAAACTTTGTACTTCACATGCAAATGGAGGCTGCCAGTCCTAAGCAGAGACAGAAAGACATTTTATTGCTTCAAGGAATTTCTCAAAAAATGCACAAAACAGAAGACCTTCACTATGTCTGAGTAAACGAGCTCCCAACAGTAAATGAGTTTCTCAATACATCTGGTGATATAATTTTCCCATTTTCTGGCATTTTTCCGCCTTTAAAATCATGTCCTTCCCACAGTATTTTAGTTTGAAAGAGACCTTCACAGAATTAAAAATATAAAATAATAAGGTTCAAAGCATTTCAGTATGCATTACCTCACACTGAATTTAACTATGAGAGATACCCTGTCCCTTGCTGGTTAGTATTTACTTTTAAAAAGTAAAGTTCCATATGTCCTGCACAGTGCAAAATTCTCACTGTCACTGGTGACAAACTCTACATAAAACACATTATTATGCACCGAACTTTTTCATATTTATCTACAGTCCTTTCAACAAAGGTCAGAACCACCAGTTGAGAGTCCAACTGTAACAGAAATGCAGCCTTAAAGAATTACTTTCTCAGCACAGCAGTCCATCCAACCACAAGTGCCTCACAGCCTCATCTCTCAAACCTGTGTGCCGACACCAAAACAAGTATAATTCATCTTTTTAGTACTTTTTAAGACAGCTTAAATTACGGTAGATTGTCTACCTGGCAGTAACTGCAACAGAGTAAAGGACATGCCACTGGTGGTGGACAAGGCACACTAAATATTTATTTGCAGTGCTGCAGTACATAAAGGCCTCAAGCTCAACTGTAAAATATTTACAGCTTCAAATAATGGCACAGAATAACAAATCAGCAGGGTCAGTACAAAGTGTCTGTCGGGTGCAGTCCTCATTGCATGTTGCAAATCAACCTGACGCGTGCATCCTGCAAAAGCTGCAATGCAAACAGCTCAGCAGCCATGGAGAAATACAAATGTCTTTAGTGGTCAGGAAAGTTCTAGTTGCTCTCAATGAACAGGATCTGGATCAGTTTCTTGGGGCCTCTCGACCTAAGCCATTCAGCTTATTTTAGAAAGGGCAACCCCTTGGAGGTCAAGCTTTCACCATCGTCATTAAACCAACTAAACAGATTCCAGCAAACCAGACAGCTCAGAAGAAGAGGAAGGATCATGAAATCTAATCAGCAACCCCGTATCCGTGTTGTTCTCAGTTACACCATTTCTTTTCAGTGTTTTTCCTCTGTCTCTCAGTATTTTCAACTCTCTTGCTCTACAGCTACATTTAAAGTTCATTGGCAGTTTAATTATGAAGTGATCTAACAGCCTTATGCTGAACTGCTTGATGTCCTCATGTAAACAATCTACCAGGTGACGGGGCAAATCATCAAAAAATAATGATGGAGTCATCGGAGAGATGAAGCTGCTACATTCTAACATACGCATAATGTAATTCCCCTGCACAAACAGGTTGCCCGCACTTCCATTACCAGGTTCGAGATTATGTTTATAAACAATGACACATTACAAAGAAATACCCTTCCTCTTCCCTTCTCCCAGCACACACGCCAGATTTCACCTCCGAGGCCGTCGCAGTTTCCACAAGTAGGCTACTGACCTTTTTTTATTTTTTAGTAAAAAGAGCGTCAAGCCCCAGACACCACCATGCACTGCTGGCTTCCCCCCCGCTCCAAACCAACCTCTGCAAAACCCAGCTCCGAGGTCAAAGCCCATACAGGCTCCTTGATGCCCCTGACACGGACACCGAGGCCTAGCGAAGGCGACAGACGAAGCCCCAGCCGAGCCCCGGGGGTGGGGGAAGGGGTGCTCCGAGTCTCCACGCCCACCGCTCTGCCACCGAGACCTCGGGCCCGCTCGTACTTCTGGGCGCACCCCGCAGTGCCCGGGGCACACACCGAACCGCTCCACGCCACCCTGGGCCCGCTCCCCAGCCCTGTCCCCTCTCAGACCCACTCGGGCAGTACCTTGGGGGGCCGGATCTTGCAGATGCCGGTTTTCTCGGCCAGGCCGCGGATGCGGCCGATGAAACCAAGAGGGTCGCTGAACTCCTCCCAGCTGGGCTCGAACACGGGGCACTCAGGGGGGGGTACGAACTCGGCCGCGTAGCGCGACCCACCGCCCCCCGACATGGCCGCAGGAGGAAGAGGAGGAGGAGGAGGTCGCCGAGAAGGGGAGCGCACGGAGGGCTGCAGCGGGGCAGGGCGGAGCGGTGAGGCCGGGAGCGGCGGGGGGGGCTCTCAGAGGCGACCGGCGGGGCTGGGCCAGCGGCCGAGGAGCATCNGCCCCCGCCTCAAGCCCCGCCCCGCGGCGGCCGTTGGGCCCGGGGAGGGGGAGGGGCGGCCCCCGCTCCCCTCAGGGCCGGTGGGGGCTGCGGGGCTGCCCGGGGAGCGGAGTCTCCGCTTCTCGGGAGGTGCAATGCCGCTGTCTTAGCCGGGTTCTTACCCTCTGGTTATTAACTTTCGCAGAAAGTAGCTGTTGGGTGCGTTTTTGAGGCGGCCGTTCTGGGAAGTCTTGGGTTTAATCTCGATTAATGGCTGCTAGCGCCCGTCGGGACGCATATCTGTTGGCAGCTTCGTCACCTTCACCAGACTTGGTGATCTTTGAGGTCCCTTCCAACCCGGCTAATTCTATGATTCTATGATTAATTCACAAGGGAGGGCATCCCCCTCCCTTTCTCCATTGAGATCTCAGAACCCTGATTGTGTTAAGTGCTCCACGATCAACCCCCAACTTCTACCTTGTGTATGGAGGGTCTCCTTATCTACCCATAAAAAGTGTTTTCTTTCCAAAGTCAATTCTTGTGTTC
Organism: Florisuga fusca; assembly: GCA_038090715.1. NCBI lineage: Eukaryota > Metazoa > Chordata > Aves > Apodiformes > Trochilidae > Florisuga > Florisuga fusca. The sequence continues at coordinate 324,592 of JAAWXA010000044.1, forward strand.
AATTGCCCCTGTACTCAGCACTGGTGAGGCCACACCTCGAGTACTGTGTCCAGTTCTGGGCCCCTCAGTTCAGGAAGGAGATTGAGGTCCTGGAGCAGGTCCAAAGGAGGGCAACCAGGCTGGTGAAGGGACTCGAGCACAGATCCTATGAGGAGAGGCTGAGGGAGCTGGGGCTGTTCAGCCTGGACAAGAGGAGGCTCAGGGGAGACCTCATCACTCTCTACAACTCCCTGAAAGGAGGGTGTAGCCAGGGGGGGTTGGTCTCTTTTCCCAGGCACCTCTCAGCAAGACAAGAGGACACGGTCTTAAGCTGTGCCGGGGGAGGTTTAGGTTAGATATTAGAAAGAATTTCTTTACAGAGAGGGTGATCAGGCATTGGAATGGGCTGCCCAGGGAGGTGGTGGATTCTCCGTCCCTGGAGACACTTAAAAAGAGACTGGATGTGGCACTCAGTGCCATGGGCTGGTAACCGCAGCGGTGGGTCAAGGGTTGGACTTGATGATCTCTGAGGTCCCTTCCAACCCGGCTAATTCTATGATTCTATGATTAATTCACAAGACCGGACTCCCTTGGTACCCGCGTTAGCTATCCGTGATGACGTAGTCCTCAAAAAAGAATCACATTTGGCTTCTTTTAACCAAAATCTTGACTCAGTGACCGCCATACTCCACATCTCACTTTATCCCTACTGTTCATTCCAGCCTTGCTCCCAGCACACTATTTCAGCCCCAGAAAAACTAAATTTCCTCCTCCCATTACCATGAGGCTTACACAGTCCCCTTCAGGCAGGCTAAGGCATTTATGTGCATCGCTTCTACACAAGATTGAAGAGGTGACACCTACATTTTACATATGGGAAACAAATGGCTTCAATGTGAGTGGTTAATTTTGACCAAAATTATACATAAGACCAAACTGATCTTATAAAACATTGAGTGAATTTTCCAGTGTTTATTGTATTTGTTCAATATTGTCTTACAGTTTGCAAGGAGCTCCTGGCATGGATGCCTGACACTGTTGACTATAAAAGCATGTGTAATACATGCTTAACACTATCTATAATTTTTTTTTTTTTTGCCTTCTCATAGAAACATATAAATCTCCGTCTATAGTTTTTTTTTTTCTTTTATTGCTTGATTGTGTCTCTCTTCTGATAAACAATACCAGATTCCTTGGAGGAAATGTATGTATGTGTATGCTTATTCTATTCCCAATAGTAAAATCACCAATGCACCAAAGTTCAAGATAAATAGTAATTTAGCCAGGAGTACTAGGAGGGAAAAACTCCATGCTAGAAAGCCTGTAATCCATGCAACATCCTGGGCTCAGATAAAAGCTGGGTTCAGGAACCCATGAATGGAGCCTCTCTCAGGACACCAGCCATGGACAAAGCAAGCTTGACCCTCACGATCCCTCAGATTGACACCTCAGTGGCACATATGGATTGAAAAACTTGTTTTCAAGTAAGTGAAAGGCAGCACAAGTGGCCTTGGTTTCCACAGGAGTGAAGTACAAGCAAAGGCCTTCCTGCATGCCGCTCTCCTGCAGTTCCTGTAAGCACCCAGCATTACCAGTCCTAGAAGCAAACACCGGCTGCAAAACATGCTGTTCATTTCAGGAAGTGCACTTCCTAGACTTAACCGAAAAGTAAGATTACTAAAAGGAAAAGTGGTTCTGCTCTGGCTCAAACCAAGACATTTGTTCCATTCTTTCCCAAAGACAAACAGATGTTCGGGTGGTTTATTTTTGCTGCTTCTGCCGGTGCAGTGAGTCCCCGCTGCGGGCTGCATTTATCTTGCCCACAGCCCTAAACCCCGCTATCAGCAAAGCAGGATTCCGAAGCCAATTCCCCACATTTCTCCCCTAAACAACCGCTCCCCTCCCCGCCTCCCCAGCCATTTTCCACTGCGCTGTACCAGCCTCCCCCACTGGGGCGCACGCCACGCCCCCTCCGAGCGCCACTCAAGGACTACAACTCCCAGGTGCCCCGGCGCGGGGTCCCTGCCTCCCTCTGTCGCCAGCGCTGATTGGTTGATGCGTCCGGCGCTGCCAGGCAGGCTGCCTGTGATTGGAGGGGGCGGTGCGCGGCAGCTTCTCTCGCCGTTCAAGTGTCGGAGAGGCGGTTGCGGCGGTTGGTTTGCCGTTGGGCCCGCTGGCAGGAGAGGGTCCTGAGGGGCGGGTGGGCGCAGGGGTTGCAGGCCCGTCTCTGAGCTGCCTCGGGAGCTTTGGCTCCTTTGGCAAGGCCGACCCCCTTCCCCAGGTTTTCCCGCGGGGCTGTGGCCGTTCCCAGCGAGGCCTACACGGCGCCCTAGCTCGTGTCTCCGCCGAGCACCCCCCCCCTACTGCGCCGGCCACCGGTAGTCGCAGGTGGCCCGGCTGAGTCCCGGCTCGACGCTTCTGTCCCTTGCCCGCGGTGAGCCCGGCCCCTCCGTAGGGCTGCCATGAGCGCGACGGACTGCTCTCCGGGCGTCTCCTCTTGCTCCAGAAGGTAGTGTGGGGGCTGCCTCTGTGGTCACCGAAACTGCTGGTCACCCCTGTGGTACCGAAACTGCTCTGTGGGCTCTGGCCCCGGAACTCCTCTCTCTGTCTGGTAGCCTTAACGCAAGGCAACGTTTTGTCTCGGATCTGCTGGGTTTTCTTATCCTTACGCCTCTCTATTTCTACTGGGTTTTAGTTGGGTAATAAAGTGTTCATCCGGTGCTTATGCTACCTGTTTTCTGCTGTTGCTGTTTATTTTTTTGAGTGTCTTACCTGAGGCATTTCTGGGCAGAGCTGGTGGGAAAGTTCCTACATGAAATAATCACATTGTTGTGTATTTAATACTTTCCTACAGTGCCAGGCGTTAAGGAGCTTGGCCTGTTTTCATGGGTGTTGCTCATTGGGATTCTGATCTAAGCGGCTTTGGTGAGCTGGTCCATAAAGGTCACTTGCTACCTCAGTATCCCCTGTGAGTTAACTTTATAATCAAAGTTTTGACACTGTCTACAGAATCAGATTCTGGACTGTGTTTTTGTTGAGCAGACCTTCAGTGAAGAGGCTTCTTCTGTTACTCATAGTAACAGAATTTTTTGAAAAGTGTTTGTCAGATCAACATAAATAATAAAAAGAATTCTTTCCAAGAGAATTTTGAATTCTGTATGCAGCTCTGTTTGCAAATTTGTTGCTTGTTTGAGCTGATAAAATGTCTGAATGCAGTAAAGATTGCTCAAAAGAAAAATCAGGTGTGAATGCACATACATATTCCTCATTTGATTTAATGACACACTTTCGATCTAGTACCTAACATAATAATCAAGAATCCAGAAACTTCTATTTCACCATCAAGGATGGGCAAGTGATGTGAATGAGAACATGAAACAGCATGTAGGTTCCTAGACCAGCACCTTAAATTACGGTGGCTGATGCATCAGCTAAACTGAATTAAATCTCTCTTAAATTCCACAGTCTTTCCTTAGAAAGTGTTTTTCTTTCTGGATCTGATAGCAATTCTGTCACAGAGTATGTCTTCCTGTATATTGTACGCTGCTGCTGTTTGCACAAGGGACACTGTTCCCTTTGTTCTCTCCTTATTTCTTCTTCCTTTCATGCTCACCCTCCTCAAGTAAGCTGTGAGACTTTCCTTCATAACATTTTTCTTTCTCCCTTTTTCATCAGTTGGCCCTATCTCCAGAGTATAGTAAGCCTCCAAGGTGTTCTGTATCAAAGCTTCAGATTCTCCTAAATGCTGCGGTCTGTTAAAACCCCCAAACGCAGACAAGCTTCATCTGTGTTCAAAACTGAGCCTGTGTTAAAATAAAAAAATCTGGTTTTAATTCTTTTGAAAAGTTCTGTTTTACTGTCTGAAGGTTGCATGTCAATAGTGATTGTTTCTGTCTAGGCTGGCAACCCCTCATGTTTCATCCAGACATACCAGTTCTCAGTCTCCAAGTCAGAAGGACTTTACTCCTCTCCCTTCAGTCAGTGAGCGCTTGGCCTTCCTCCATCCCTCCCGGGAGCTGCTGGAATACTACCGCAAGAAGATTGCTGACTTTGATGAGGAATATGAAGGTTTGGTAAAAAGGCTGGAGAGATACAAAGAAACGTATGATGAGCAGGTTAGAAAACGTTTTTAATTATGATGGACTACTTATCCTTACAAGAACTTCATTTTTTTTTCAGTTGAAAATGCAGCACAGATGGTCTTAAGATTCAGCAGTAACGTGGTAGAGCTGAGCTAAGAAGAAATAAGTAGATTTCAGAGTTTTATTGTAAAATCTGTGTGTCTTCTGTCAAAGCAAACAAGCATGCATGTAGGATATTCTTCTTAAGTTGTTTTAGTTATATCCTCACAGTGGGTTCTTAATATCTGTTTTTTTAAAATTAAAACCTGAGGTTTAGATGGTCAGTTCCCATGCTCTCCAACTTCTTTCCCTTGTTTCTCATAGTGTATAATGTGTGCTTTTATCCAAATTTAATGTGCTTTGAGGCACAGGTATAGTTTGCATTTAATGTAAAGGAATACATAAGCTTGGCCATAGGCTATTAAGCAGTACACACTAAATAAGTGCAAATTTAAGAGAACCTACAGACCCTAAAAATCTGCCTTTTGAGAGGAAAAAGTCTTGCAGATATTCAGTGCTCTGATATGCCTTACAGCATACAACTGTCTAGCAATGATCCTTATAGTTGTGAGTGACCCTTGGGAAACAGAACCATGAGTTTAAGGTGCTGTGCTGGAAGCAGCCTGAGAGCCCTTGGGAGATAGGTGGCATACATGTTACTTCCATTCAATATATGGGGAAAAGAATTGCAGGTTTAAAATAGTGCCCTCTCCACTATGGGAATGTATTTTTGAAAGGTTTATTAGTTTTTTTACACCAAGCAGAAAATCATTAATGAAGCTTAGTAACTAGTGAGATTGCTCAATACTAAACCAGAAGTTGCTAAGGTCTTGTTGTCAGTCTCCCCATACCTGTGCCACTCTGTCTGCCAGTGCAGAAGTGCAGCCACTGGAAACTGGAGACAGCAGCTTAGGCCTTATTTGGCTGTTGAACAGGGATAGTGAGTCTCAGGGCTCTGAACTTCCTGTTGAAATACTGTTTTATCATTTTTCCATTACTGCCCTTATCTGGCCAAATTTTGTTAGAGAGTAAAATAATTCATTTGAACTGGCAGTTGTTCTCAGTGCACGAGCAGTTTGAAGTTTCAAAGTGTTGCCCAATGCTCTGCATCATTTCAAGTACACTGTTCTCTTTACCTAGCACAAGTTGCAATGGGAAGTACATCAGCGAGAAGAGGAGATTGCAGAGTTGCAAAAGGCTTTGAGTGATATGCAAGTCTACCTCTTCCAGGAGAGGGAACATGTCCTTCGTCTCTATGCAGAGAATGACCGGCTGAAAATCAGGTGTGCTGTCTCAGATGGTGGCTGGGTCACTGGCAGTAGCAATTGCACATGCCATGTTCTCATCCTCATCCAGATCTGGAGTCTTCAGAGGAGCAATTGTGTCATGCTTCCCAGGAAGGGCTCTTATGAAATCATACTAATCTTGGGCATGGAATGCAATCTGTTGGGCTGCTAAATATGTTTCTACTTATTAATGCTCCTCTTCCTGTGGTAGAAGGAAGAGCAGAAACTGGACATCTGATTTGGATTATGAGTTGCCAGTTTGAATGTGGATGTTCTGATTCAAGCAGACTGGATGCCAGGCACACACCAATCTGCTCTTACCCTCTCCTCAGCTGGACAGGAGGAGAAAAAACACGATGAAAAGCTTGGGGGTCGAGATAAGGATGGGGAGAGATCACTCACCAATTACTAACACAGGCAAAACAGACTTGTCTTGGGGAAATTACTTTATTACCAGTAATATCAGAGTAGGATAATGCGAAATGAAAACAAATCTTAAAACACTATCCCCTCAGTACTTCCTCTGTAGAACTTCACTCCCAAAATTTCTACCTCTTCCCTGTGGGTTGTGCGGGGGAACGGGTTGGGGGTTGCAGTCGATTCATCACGTGTTGTCTTTGCCATTTGTTCCTCCTTGCCGTCTCCTCTTGCTCCACCGTGGGTTCCCTCCCATGGGAGACAGTCCTTCACCACGTGCTCCAGCATGGGTTCCCCCATGGAGTCACAACTCTTGCTAGAAAGCCTTTTCTAGCATGGATTCCTCTCTCCATGGGGTCACAGTTTCTGCCAGGAGCCTGTTCCACCATGGGCTTTCCAAGGGGTTATGGCCTTCTTCAGGCATCCACCTGCTCCAGCATGGGGTCATCCATGGACTGCAGGTGGATATCTGCTTCACCATGGATCTCCATGGGCTGCAGGGGCATAGCCTCCTTCACCATGGTCTTCTGGCACCTGGAGCACCTCCTCCTCTTTCTTCTTCACTAACCTTGGTGTCTGCAGTTGTTTTATCACATATTCTATTTCCTCTCTTCCAGCTGCTGCTGTGTAACTGTTTTTTCCCTTGCTTAAATAAGTTATCACAGAGGTGCTACCACCACTGATGGGCTTGGCCTTGACCAGTGGTGGGTCTGTCTTGAAGCCAGGTGTCACTAATGGACATGGGGGAAGCTTCTAGCAGATTCTTACAGAAACCAGTCTTTTAGTTCCCCTGCTACCAAAACCTGGCCATGCAAACCCAATTCACAGACCATGCTACTGCCTGGCAAAACTTCCTTCTTCAGCCTTAAAAATACTTAAGTTCAAATAGAAAATAGAGACCAAATCAAATAGTTTTCACTTACTCTGAGATCATCTTGACAGCTATTCATTTTTAAAGTCATTTAGTTGGTGAACTGGAATGTAACCTGCTGTACCAGACTAGCTGCCAGTGGCAAAGGGTTTCCAGCGTTCTTCAGAACATTTGTGGGTGATGATACTGAGTTTTCTGTTAAAGGTTTAAGAACTTAAGTCAAAGCATTCATTGGTGTACTGTGGCACTTCTCAAGAGTGTGATGAAAAGTCTGATACAGCCCTTACTGTAGTTTGCTTTAAAAACAACAGGCACAATCTGTTGAATGACAAGATTTTAGGTAGTTCTTAACTCTGTAATGCAAATTCTGTACCACAATGTGCAGTTGCTGAATTGGCCTATGTAGTATTGTAATTTGAAAAGAGGAACTCCCCCCACCAACAGTGGGATTGGTGGTGTTCTTGTTCAATCTGTGACATCAGTAATGTCTTCTGGGAACTTTTAAAGTCAATATTCCCAAGAACAGCAACTGTTTGGAGAACTTGTAAGCATTAACCAGTAAACTGGAAGGCTGGTGTGTCACCATGTCGTGACGTACTTAAAAATAGTGATGTACTGACCACTTTCTTTGAATTCCAGGGAACTGGAGGACAGAAAAAAAATTCAACGTCTCCTGGCTTTAGTAGGAACAGACAAAGGAGAAGTTACATATTTTCACAAGGAGCCTCCACATAAGGCAAGTTACATTTTTCTGCAGAACTCCTTTGATTGTAACATGAAGATCTGTGCCCCAGGGACTGACCACAGACCAGATCTGTCCCACAAGTGAAAAGTTACTAAATGAGCCCAAATCTGTATCTCTGTAGCAGCATTAGGTTTTAGTGTAGCTGCTGACAGGTAAATAGGAACAAGCACACTGGAAGTAGGCTGTTGGAATAGGATGCTGAAAAAGATGCATTGTTTGTGCCTGCTCTGCACTATGCAAGCAGTTCAAAAGTCTCTCAGAAGCTGATACACAGTAGCTCTAAAATCAGGCCCGTTATTAGCATTGACCTGAAGATAACCATTGGGGTTATAACCTGCTCCCTCATGGCCTTCTGTTTTGGTTGAGTAGGTTGCAGCTCAACAGTTGAATTGTTTCAATGGTTTTATTGGTTAGCGTTTATCCCAGGCTTGTTATGTCGCTGATAGGTGCTTTTAAATCAAGCTTCATATTTCTCTGTCTTGCTAAGGCAAGAAAGGCATAAGATAATCACCGTTTTCACCTTCCTCTTTTCCTCTCTGTCCTCAAAATGCTCCTTTTTCTGCTGAGGGTGCTGATTTTCATCCTAATGAAGCCAGCAAAAGCAGGATTGCGTTCTTTTTGTTGCGGTGAAAAAAGTAGATGCAGAAATGGCAACTCTCAGCCATGATAAACTTTTCAACATGGACATTACACTTGTGAATGTCTTCCTTGTCTTGTGCTATAAGTAAGGTAATACTGTTCTTTTGGATATCTCATTTTATTCTTTAAGATTTGTACTTGACCACTGTGACTTTGGAGAAGTGAGATGTTAAGTGCAGATATCTGATCTTGTTTCTATAGGTTACCATTCAGCAGAGGCCACCTAAATCCAGAGAGTCACGTGAACGAAATGATACTCCTAGAACAGGTACTGCACCAAGCTGATTAACAGCAGTTCAGCTATTGATACTTGTTTCTCTGTGTGTTTGTGCATGCTGTACCAAAAATAATTCCTTACTGTGAATAATTTGGTATATGTACATTAAGTGCCCTAGATATATCCATGTGTACATACATTTACATGCAATACTCCTGACTTCCCTTCAAAATCTTCTAAAATAACCTGACCTGGCTCATGTCCACGATCTGCTTGGGTAAGGAAGAGGCTGGTATGACTGTGCAATGTCTGTTCTGGAAAAATGCAAGTACTGATGGGACACCCAGCCTAAGCCACAGCCATTCTAAGGTGTGGGGTTCTGCTGCCTGCCTTTTGTGTAGACAGTAGTGTGGGTCTGTATGCCTGCTTACTGATTTTCTCTTGAAAGAAATGTCTCTTCTAAATTGACTGAAATTAGCTAACAAGTTCAAAACTCATTCCAGGCTTAATGCTTGTGCAGGTGTGTCATCTGCCTATTCATTTATTTAAGAAAATTTAAGTTTGCTTTCTATATATGCCAAGAAAATTAGTAGGTTGCCTAAGTACTGTGGTGAGATAAAACTATGCAATTACCCTAAGTTCGGAAACTCTCTACTTCCATCTAGTTCTCCTAGAAGTCCTTGTGACTGTAGCAGTGGCAAGCTTTTCCCTGTTCCTATAGGCCTGCCAGAACATACATTATTTCATGCTCGTAAAAAGTACTGCTGTTAGATCAGAAAAATCTCTTCTACTTCTGTTAAATTTCTGTAATAGGCACCAAGAGGAGCACTTCAAAACCGGCAGCAAGAGAAGAAAAACCAAAAAGTCCTGAGAGATACCAGAGAGATAATCAGACACTTCTGCTTCAGGTAAAAACATTTGCTAACCGGTGGTTACAATTCCTGGCTGCCCAGGAAATTATGATACACAAATACATTGTCTACTTAGTTGTAGACATACCAAATTCTTTCAGTCCCCACACCTTAAAATGGATTTCCACTTTCTGTCAGTGTCTGCTTCTTTGCAATGAATGTAGGCTTAGATTAACAACTTGGGACTGATTCTGGAAGCTTTATATAAGGAGATGTTCCAAGACTGTCGAGTATAATGTGTTGCCCTTAAATACAGAAAGTGGAATGTGTTATCTCCCATCAATTGATTATGGCTATGTATCTATGTTAAACCCACAGAAGATGTGCAGAGTTGGGTATTTTATGGAACTCTGACAAAAGCAATGTGTCTGGGAATCAGGCAGCCCTGGTGAGATGCACTAGTACAACGAAATGCTTCGTTTGCTAGACTTCAGTGAAAGACAAAGGTGTAGGCAGCATGATGGAATGAAAGACAAATGAACTGGGAAAGATGCCAGAAGGTGTAGGTAAATCACGAGGAAGAATAAGTTAAAAGCAAAATAAGGAGCAGGCTTGTAAAGCAGATAGTTGGGGTTTTTTTTAATTTTTTTTTTTCTTCTGTTCAAGTGCAGTGGTGACTGACCCAGTGGCCAGTTAGCTGTCAACATTTATTCTGGAGCAAAAGCATCATAGAAAAATGGTCAAAAATAAGCAATCTAGATGATACACACTGAAGTTTTTTCAGATAGTTTCTTGCAATTAGGCCAGATGCACATTTTTAAGTTACTTGTTCCAAGTTGTTTCCGTGACTGTGCACCCTAGGTCAATATTTTTGCATTGCTCTGCTTCACTCATTAATTTGTTTACATTTAGTAATTCTGGTTGAGTAATTTCTTTTGTACCAGATATGTGGACTTGCTGCCTTTCTAGAATGTAGGTGTTTTTATATCACCTTTTCATTGGAAAATGGTAGCATAAGGACAGAAGTGTCTCTGCATATTCTATATGCACACATCCTGTGTGTAATTTAAATCTTTCCAATGTTTTCTATCTGTTGTTGCTTTAAAGCTGCTGTGAGGTCTTATTCAGTAATTAATCTGTCTTTGCTTGTTGAGGTGGAGGCCCTGCAAGCTCAGCTAGAAGAACAGACACGATTATCCAAGGACCAGTTTGAGACACTACTAGACGACAGGCGGATTCACATGGAGGAAGCCCAGGTCCAGCATCAGAGGGACCAGGACAAGATCAAAACTCTATCAGATAAGTGAGTGTGAGAGAATGACCATGAGGTAGTCATGAGACAAGAAGAGAAGGGAACAACAGAAATATTTTGGCTTTCAGTATGTTGCTTTCTGCAACAGGCTGAAAAGCAAATTATGCAGCCATCTGTTTGGTGGTGTGTGGGGAAGAAGATGAATGAAGTAATTTATATATTAAAAATATAAGAATATAACTTCTTGCATTAAATGAGAAGAGCTCACTTATCAGGAAAGCACCTATCCTTTTCTTCCATGCTTCTTCCAATGTGCAATGATGACTGAGGATATTAAGGCAGGAACAAGGAAAGTAGTAAATTAACTACACTGGGATCCCTTTTTACAGACTTCATCAGACCCAAAATCTCTTATATGAGAGTACTCGAGAATTTCTCCAGCTCAAGTTTGATGCCCAAGCCAAAGAGAAAGCATGGATGGCAGAGAAGGACAGCCTGTTGAGGAAACTTGACAAAGATTTGGATATCAGCATCAGGGAGCCAGGAAGAGAGAAGAAGCAGAGAGATAGAAAGAAGGTGCTTCAAGCAGATGATGGAGGTTGGAAACTCCACAGCAAAGAAATTAAGGTAATTTTTTTGTCCTAGGTAGAGGCTCTGGATAGAAAATTGCAACTATATGGGTGTTGCCAAGATAGGCAGTACTGAGCAGCTGTTTGAAAGCTGTAGTGCCTTGTCATAAGTTATGATGTTGTTGGCACTAAGGTAAAAAAAAAAAAGCCTTTTCTGCCTCAATATCAGCATTGCTTGCAATTTTCAGATAAAATGTATAGGTAGGACATGGTAGCACTTCAGTGTCTGTTTCTGGTATGCTCAGATCAAATCCCCACTTTTGCAAGCTGCTTGATGGGTGGGCCACCTGTTGTTAACCTGCCTGTTGCACATGCCTGTCTTTTAGTCTACGTGCTCTCAGCTAACAGGCTTAGAATGAAGTGTCTGTATCTTGCTGCTGCTGGGGGAGAATAACTAATTTCAAATGATGTTTCTACAGTAGTCAGGATTTTCCTACCACTTCTAGCGTACTTCCAGTGAGAAGCTGGGAGATCTGAAGTAGGTAAACAGGCAATAAAGAATTGGGAACAGACAATAGGGAATTGTTTTCATCTGCCACTGGATGCAGATGCTTCTGAAATGCAGTACTGGGCAAGCAGCTTTGAAAAGGGGATTTATGGCATTAGTTGAATATTATTTGATAAGGAGAAGAGGAGAGAGTTATTCAACTGATAATGAGTAGTCATGCAGAACTGATAAACTAAGGAAGAAATTTCAATAATGGAAGTGGTAGAATATTGCCCTTACCTAATTATTTCCTTAGCTGTAACTCCATTTGTTCATTCGTATCACATTGCCAATTTATCATGCTTGCTCTTCTAGAGCAGGGGAAGCTTTGTGAGCACAAAACCTCCAAATTGATTCCTTCTGTTCCTTGTGTCCTAGTCTCTGCAAGATCGGCTGATGCAGGAGCAGCGCCTATCCAACATGTATAGAGAGCAGTGCATTAGCCTAGAAAGTGAGCTGGCTAGAGTTCGTGAGGAGAGAGATGTTGGCAAAGAACTCTTTAAGGTAATTAGTCTGTAATCATCTGCTGGCTGTGTGATGATCTTGATTTGCCTTTATTTTGTTTAATCCATTGGATTTTCATCGCCATAGAAACGCTCCGAAAAGATGGGGAAGCGCCTAAAGCTGATGACTCAGCGATGTGAGGCCTTGGAAAAACGTCGTAATATGGAAGTAGAAGGCTTCAAGAATGATGTTAAACAGCTTCAGCAGAAGCTGAAAGATGTAGAGAACCAGCTGTTTAAGGTAATTTCTAAGTATTTCTGAGGCAGACTATTACAGATTTGCCCTATGGAGTTGTATTCTCAGAATTTAAATACAGAATTTCCCTAGGGTTAAGGAAATAATTTCTTTCCTAAATGTTCCTGCAGATGCTAATATTTGAAAAAACTTTCCCTCTTATGTATTTCATGAAGCAAAAAAGATTTGTCTATGCTAATCTATCAGGCATGAAGTTTGCCAGGAAGCTGTGTGGTTTTGTTGCAACTCTGAAAGTTCTTCTCTGATTTCTGTAGCTCACTTAGCTGTCTCAAAATTGCAAGGCAGGAGTTTGTTTCAGAAGTATACCCTGCAATGAAAATGATGATTGGTTTTCTTTCTGGGCAGGGCATAGTGTTTGATTTTCTTCCAGTGAGAGGTAGATCATTGACTTAAATATTGGGAATATTCTGTTTATTCCTTTGATAATCTCATTTGCAGAAGCTGAAGTTGAAGCTGTGTACTGTGGAGTAACTTCTGGATGTGTAGATGAACATCAGAACAGAAAGGAAGCCACAGCCTAGGATTCACTTTAGGATAAGATATTTATCTAAGATATGAGTTAGAAGATAATCTAGGTATAGATTTTGTCCAACTGACTCTTGGGGGCCTGGCAGTGACACTGAGTCACTTGTTTACTTTTGACACACCATTCAATTTACTTAGACTAACTCGCTTGTCTTCACATGCTTGTCTTCAGGCTTTGATTATTTTGGGTTTTTTGGCCTGTGCGTTTTTAAACTTTATTATTTAAAAACTAAATAGCATGTGTGAATAGTGGAAAATTGCCTATGATACCTTTACTACAGACCTGTATGTTTTGTAACCCTGGGTGTGCATTTAATTGTATTCTTTTTTTATACTTTTAACCACAAGAGGGCAGAGGAACAAAATACTTGCTATAAGGCTTCAGAGTCAGCTTCAGATCCTCATCACCTGAGGTCAAAGGACTACAAATGCCTAAATTTCCTGATACACGTAATAAAATCTTTCACCAAGAACTTCATCACGACACAGAGACACCGTTAGAGGGTCGAGAGAAAAGAAGGCTTTGAGAGCAGCTTCTGAGGGTGTGCTGCTCTGTCATTGAAGGTGACTAAGCTGGCATGCTATCCAGCTCCAGGGGGACAGGAAATGTCAGCCCTGGCTAGCTTGCCATCAGGAATTCTGATTATCCATCAGCCTTTGTTCAGCTCAGTGTGTGCCATAGGGCATGTCCTGAGGCTGGGCGTTGTATTTGCACTGCACTTGAACCATATGCAGTTCCAAAGGCAGCAGGCTGGCCACTGCAGTTAAGCCACCTCTAGTTCCAGTAGCAAAAGATGACAGAATGTCTTGGTACCAGGTGAGGCATTTAGAAGAAACTTATTTATAGGAAAGGTTGTTAAGCACTGGCACAGGCTCCCCAGGGAGGTGGTTGAGTCTCCATCCCTGAATGTGTTTAAAAAATTGTCTGGATGTGGTGTCTGGGGACATGGTTTAGCAGTGGGTCATCAGAAATAGGGTAACAGGGTTAGGACAAGGCTGGACTCTGATCTTAAAGTTCTTTTCCAGCCTGAGAAATTCCCTGAACTAGTTAGAAGTTAGTTGATAAATATTTTAACTTGCCTCATCTTGTGGGTCTCTGAATAATCCAGGAATCAGAAGGGTCAACAGGTATGGGTAAACTTGATTATGTATTATCCATTATTTCTTCCTCACCAGTAATATAACACCATAATACATGAAAACTTTGTTCTTTATTTTTGCTTCTGGAGCACCATTCTGTTGGTGATATGCATTAACTTAGTGATATTAGATTAATCATCATCTTTGCTAGCTACAAAGAGCTTTTTCCTTCATATTTTCATCATAATACTCTCTAAATTGTATCCTGTACAGCTTTATTTTTCTTAATTTATTTTTCTTTCCCTTTTTATTTAGGTTATTCTGAATATTGGACCAGACCAAGATCTTGCAGTTCTACACGAGGTCCGCCAAGGAAACAAACTAACCCGTAAAATCCAAGGAGAACTAAAAAACTTAAAAGCAAAAATCTATGGCTTAGAGAATGAACTACGAGTCTGCTGAACCTGAGGTATTAGCAGGCATCCTAGTTTTAGGAATGAAACGTTGCTCAGCTGGACTAGTCATGTGAGAGCAGTTCCTGCCTGTCTCTTTCCTGGCATCCAGTGACAGCAGGCTTGAGGAAATCTGCAGTTAAAGCCCTAACACTGCCCATGAGCCATTTCTAATGTGCCAGATCACGTTGCTGAGAGATGGCACCTGATAAGCCTGACATAGAAAGCACATGATGACTGGTGTATCAGGAATATGCTTATGACTTCACCTCACCTTCCTATCTGTGACAGGGGTCGGTGTGTTCAAGATCCAAATTGCTGCTTGACTGACCCTTTCATATGTGAAAAGGAGCTTTTAACATTATTTAAATTATTGGCTGAGTTCTTAGGCACTTTAGGATGTAATTGGAAATTTTAATTGCAAAAGACCACGAATAGAAAGTATGTACTAAAGTGTATTACATCTGACCCTCTTCCCTTGACAGTGTAACTTTTTAAATGGCTTTCCTGTGATTCTAACCTAATTGGATCAAACCTGACGAATGTGGAGGAAAAAGGTAACCTGTTACAGAACTCATTTGCAAGAGCCAGTAATAACTACACTTATTTTGAATTTTTAGGGGGAAGGGAAATACTACACTATCAAGTGTCATCTTCTCAACTCCTTCTACCAGTTTATCTCAATGTACAGTGGAAGCCCATAATAAAAGCTGTCCAGTATCTTCCTCAACAACCATATTATCTGTCTTTGTACATTTGAACAATATCATGGTTATGTACCAATAAATTATAGCCAATTTGTGCTACAGCAGTTGTTGGTCCTAAATTGTAACTGAAATTGGGGTGGAAGAGCAGGTGTCTAGTTGCTACATGGTAAGTATAACTCAAGCTATATGACTATTATGTTCATACCAGACATCAGAACATTGCAATTCTAGAAAATAGATGAAGTAATGAAAAGGGTTACAGCATTACTTCATCCCTGTTTATAATTGTATCACACTTTTACTGTAGGACCAGAAAGTCTTGTCCACTTGCAGACTGAGAGCAGATATATGTTGCAAAAAGGGATTTCAGTGCCTCTGTTTCCTACTTTGCCTTTCCTACACTGTTAAATGTGACAGAGGCAGAATACTGTCTCTTTCTGAGGTATACGATGTTTCTGTGCTATCAAGATTTGGAGAAATAATTGTTTTTATAGCACAAGTTAAAGCAATGGAGGAGGGAAAATTCCCAGACAAAAGTCCAGGCCCAATTCAGTTATGTTATCCTTTTTGTGACAAGCTTCCTGTCCCCTATGGTCCTGTAGTGTGGGGTTTATTTTGTGTATGTTCTTGAGGTCAAGTTCATCACAAACAGACTTCAGTGTGGGTGGCTGACAGTCTGCACCAAAATGCTGAACTACTGCCACAACTTAGAGGAGGCAGTTTTGAAATGTGTTGCACTGATCAGTTTAGCTGAAAACACAGAAGTTGATTCATTAACAATTTGGGTGCTGAAGCCATGTGCACAGTTGAGGAAGGTTATGATATAATACTATTCATAATTTAGTCTCATTCTTTCTTAGTTAAATAGTACTTTTTCAGATATGTGTAGTAATTAAAGCTAGTTTGTATGAGAAGTAACATGCTAGTGGCTTCAAGATACCAAAATTATCACAGATCAGGAAAGCTGCTTCTGAAAATTGCTACATAATGAAGTATTAGTCACTTATTCAGGAGGATCCATCTGCTTAAATTCATCAGCTGATGGGAAGCTAGCAAAAAGGTCTCTCACCTATAGAAATAAATTGGTTTATGTTTCTTTTCAACTTTTCCAATTTAAAGAATTTCCTACAAAGTTCCATTTTCCGTACTTGAAAGCCATGAAATGTGTAGGCTTTGACATTAAGGTTTGTAAGATTATGAGGAAATACGCAGGGAAGAAAGATGTAAAAGTTTAATTTCCTATCTTCCCTACCAGTATTCCTTATTAGTTGACTGAACAGAATAAAATGGCAACATTCCTTTTATATCTGCTGATGTGTCCAAATCCAAGTGCAGCTTGAACTTTATTCTTACTTCATCAGTACACTATGAACACTCCCTATTCAAAGGGGTCAGGGTGGTGGAAATTATGGTAGTGCTGGTCTGCAAATCTATTTTATTTGGAAGCTTGAATATTTGTCCAAGGGCCGGAAGCTCAAAGTATTGTACATGTTCTTTTAGTGTGATGTCATGTGATCATGTGAAATGTTGCTCTATGTTTCCAAAACAATGGACCTTCTAGTCAAGAATTGCTTTAAAAACCACCCTCTAAGATGTCAGTAAAGCATTACAGGCATTTTCAAAAGGATTTCCTGGGAAAGTTTCCAAGGCCTGTATTAGTCATTTTTTCCCATAATTGGGTAGAAAACAAAAAAAGGTATTTATTCCAAAGACTGATTTGCTTTTTCTTTTTTATTATTTTAAGTTGGTAATACATGACTTTATCATTTCTGTACAAATAGATGCCAGGTTATGCATGTAGGAGCACAGAATTTGAAACATCTCCAAAATGGCTGATTCTAGGAATGCAAATATTATGCTGCAGAGGACTGAAGGCTGGAACTGGACAAATGTTCTTATTATGACCTAAGATACAAAAATGATTCTTACATAAATTGGAGAAAAATGAGCAGTATGGGAAACCTTTATTGTCGTAGAGCCTTACTTAGGTAAGAAAGGTGTGCATACATTTCAGAAAGTATGTTGAAATTTGGGAAAGCCACAGAATCACAGATGATTCAGCAGAAGAGAAGAGCAAGAGCTTGTATTGTATGGAAGAAGAGATTATGAAGACTGATTAATATAGATGTATCCTGAAGATGAAAAACTACCAGACACCTCCATCCCAGCAGAGAAAGGGCTAAACAAGAAGCAGTAGCCTGAACCTGCTGTTAATTAAAGCCTATATTTTTAATGGGAATGTAGCACTTTTTCCCTCTGTATAACAAACTATTTGTAAAGGTAACAAATTCTCCATCTCTACCTTAAAGTTAAAAAAAATAATGAATTGTACCTCTGGAGAAGGTAGCTTCTTGTAATAAGTTACTGGGTGTGACTCTTTAGAACATATTAGAAATACAGAACACATTAGAAATTAGAACACATTAGCAATATAACCTGAACTAAGACAAAACAATCTAAGAGTTAGTTTTGGCTTTAAACCTTTGATTTATTTACATTCAGTATTTGTAGGAGTTTTTTAGCACTCATGCAGATGCCTTAATTACAGGAACGTATGCTGTGTCAGCTCACCCTACACAGCAAGGTTACACAAGGTAAAAAAACCAAAACAAAATTAAAAAAAGTCCCTCCTGATCTTTCTATACTACACCTTGGAGTAATTCTAATATTAGATGATGCTGTGACTGCTTAGAGAGGCAGATTCACAGTAGCCACAGTTCTAATAGTTGTCAGAATAAATCTAAATAATAGTATAGCATGTAATTGCATGCAGTGGTTGTAGTTAAATTGGTTATGTAGGTAGTAGTATTAATTCAGAAACACACAAATTTTACCTGTGTGGATGGGCTGTGGGCAGCCTACTATTCTGGAATTATAATGTCTCTGCATAGAGGCCAGGAAGTAATTCTTTGATAATCAGATACTTCCTTGAGACCAGCTGGGAGCAACAATTCCCTGTGTGCTTTGTTCTGGTAGATCTGTTCATACTCGTGCAAAGCTGTGTCATTCAGATTTTTAATTAGAACTCAGAAACACATTTAATTCTGTTACACTAGAATGCATTTCTGCCTGCTCAGTCAAAATCCTCATAAAGATGTCTCATTTGTCCCTATTCAAGGTGGGATTGTAGGTCATTTGTATACAAGGGACATTTTAAGGCTTTTCTTTCAATTTTTTTTCTGCAATATTTTGCTTTTTCTATTCACAAGTTGCTTTGAATTCTAAGAAATATTCCCTTTACTCCCTAAACATTTACTCTTAAATTTATAGAATCATAGAATCATAGAATTAGCCGGGTTGGAAGGGACCTCAGAGATCATCAAGTCCAACCCTTGCAAGTCTATCTGTAGAATTAAACAAATTTTTTAGCAGTTTTACTGGGATTATGTACCAAAATGTACTTGGATACATTGTAGAAGGCGTGAGAGGCAAAAGCTGCAGTGATTCCTTTTGGCTGCTGTATTCTCATGGTTTAGGTAAAAAGAACAGTGTGTTTCCATTTTTATGTTGCATCAGAAGTTTAGAAGTTTGTCTGAAATGGGCCATTAGGTAACTGGAATTAACTCCCCAGCAGGAAACATTTCTGCTACGGATGAAATATTTAAAGAGTAGGGGGAATTCTGATATTTCCCATCTAGCATCAAATGAACTGTTAAGAGAAAAGGCATCGTTGAGTACAAGTTAAGAGTGGCTGCAAGTTTGAAGAATTGTGGTGCTGTCAGGTTTTGGACAGATTACAAATGTATAAATACAGATTAGTTTTTTAATTCAGAAAAGGCAGAGAGTCGTTCAACACAGAAGTGTAACAATGTAAAAGCAAGACAATGATTAACTACACAGGCATGAAGGGTTTCATTGTTGAAATGGAGTTACCCTGACGGAGCGTCCGGGATGTGCTGAACTCCACTGATTCAGAAATCAGACTGCCTTTCTTGTGCTGTAAACATTTATCTGTAAGTCTCTGTAGAGTCACTTCTAAATTGTCCAGTAAAACTGGTTTTTTTCCTCTTCAGCACTCACCTGGGTGGATGGAATTCTGCTTGGCATCATGACAGGGAGAGCTGCTCAACTTTGTGTTACGTTGTGTCCCTAATGAGACGTCTGTGACACATCTTTGGAACTTTCTGAAAGATAAGATGCTGAGCACAGTCACTTAAAGTATAAACCAAGTACTGGTACTCTTAAGAACAGGGAAGGAGGAGATAGAGACAAGACTTCAGTTAGATTTGAAAGCATACATTTCCAAAATTACCAAATACATATATGTATCTTTCATTATGGTAAGTGTCTAAAACCTGGAAAGTTTTGGAAGTTCACGGCTTAAAGTATCTAAAAACTTTTTTTTCTGGAAATGCAGCTATGTGCTCTAGATGTTGAGAGATTGTTCTGGTGTGCAGACAGCAATTCAGGCCAAGTCATAGAGCAGGACCTGCAATGAGAGAAGGCAATGCTTCCAGAGGATCCTGGATGAAATTCATGTGAAAGTGTGTCCTCTTTCCATCTGGAAAGGAAGGGCAGCCATTTATATGTAATATTATCTAGGCAGCAAGGGCCTGAGGCCTACACAAAGCTCTGTGACCAGCGAAAGTGAGAGGAAGTCTCAAACTCTGGCTCAGGCCAGTTCATAAAAACGGTGGAGGTGTAAATGTGTTGGTAAAAATCCCATTGCTGGTTAATAGATCTGTGTTAGCAAAGCCCACCATATCAGCATACCTTAACTGGGCCAGAAGGCCCTTTTGCTAATAGTTTATTTATTTTGGGGCCACACTGATTCCCTTCCTGTGATGTTAATCTGCAGCACTGATGGGGTTTTCTGGGATAGCTCCACCGGTAGCTTCCTGCAAAGCCAAAAAAAAGGGAAATAATAGGGAACTCTGTCTTCAGAGACTGCCTTTTCCTCTTAGAAACACTTCTGCCTTTGAGATGCTTCGATTATGAATGTTGAGATGAAGTCATTGTTTGTGCTTCAGAGCATGGCTGAGGTCAGGAGGAGGGGTGTGGAGCCACCAGGGTGGTGAAAGCTAGGGACAGTTGAGTATCTTTGGTGTGGAGCTGGTAATTAGTGTTAAAATGAAAATCGCACAAGAAGAAAGAAGGGAAGGAGCAAGCGGTAGATAATTGAACCTTTGGGGAGCCGACAGAGAAAGGATGTTGGCACAGAGCTAAAAGTAATTTACGGAACAGAGAAAGAGCTGTTAGATAACTAGAAGCAAAAGCATAACAAGAAGAGGCAGAGATGCACAGAGAGAGAGCTTGGAGTGGGGAGCCAGGAGGAACAGGAGGTGCGTGTCATTAAGTGCTACACTGCTATCAAAGGCTGCTTTTATCATGAGGAAACATAGCCAAAACAGAAAACAAACAGAAGCCCAAACAAAGCAAAAAATACTCATCTGGCAAATCATCAGGTTCTTTGAAGTAGATATGAAGATCAAGCCAGGAGCTGTGTATCCTGAAGTCAGGAGTGACCTGTCCCATGCTCAAGGATGGTCCCTCAGGACAATAAAGCAGGGTCAGCTCCCCGAGTCATTGAAATCATGGCACAGGCCCTGTTGCTGCACCACCTGCTTCCAGCTCATTGCGATTTCCTGAGGAGGACCAACTCCAGCACATGGGATTTTTACAAGCTCCACTTTCCACCACTGCCATACTACACCCAGTGAAGATGAGAGACGTGGAGGTTTGGGCATGGGGAATATGAGGCTGCTGGTAGACTTGGGATAAAATAATTAATGCAAGGAGTTTTTAAAACATTACTGTAAGTTGTAATCCTGCTCCATGAGTGCAACGACTAAGTGGTCTTAAATAAGTTACTTTAAGAAGGGATATTCAAATTCCTCATTTCACTGTTTATTGTCCAGATTAATTTTGTTCCTTAATATTGTTCTTTTGTAACTGCTGCAAAAGATAGAAATCAATATGCCATCTTTATTTCCATAAGCATTTTCTTCAGAATAATGTGTCTATTTTCATTATAGCATAATTCTATCGTGACAGATTTTTCTTTACAAGTCAACATTATTGTTAGCCTGTAATTTTATTTTCCCCTTTCCTCCATTTTAGATCTGTGTTCACAAGAGACAAATGTGCTTACTTATTTTAATGTTTTAATATGCGAGAGTTCCAACAAAGTGCAGGTGTTGTTTTTCAGACTTATGGTTGTTCATTTAAGAAGTGCAGACAACTTCCTTCTAAGAATACATCACTCAGTTCTAATTCTTTAAATGGTAACTGAAGTTTCATTTAGATCTGTATTCATTACACTTTTTTCCTAGTATTTTCTCTCTTCTCTTGAACAAATACGAAAAACTTGTTTTATTTCCCTCATGCTGGAAAAAAGCCAAGCCAGCAAACCATCCAAAAACTTCAACAGTGTCATGCCCTTATATGAGATTTCTGCTTTGCAATGACTAAACTGCTGAACTGCTTCACATTTTCATTTGTATGGGTCCTAGTGGTGGCCAAGTATTGACAGCCCTTTGGGTTTGTACTGGGGGAAGCACCACCATGATGCAAGCTTGGGGGCCAACATGTATCTGCAGCCTCCAGCAAGGTAGGAAGGAGGAACGCCAAGTGTTGCATCCTCAAAAGCTTCAGAATGACGTTGTCCACAGGGAGGTAGGGGAGTCCAAGGGCAGAGCCACTCATCAGCCTCCCCCATGGCAGAATTTGTTTCCATCTTGAGAAACAGAATGTCTTTCCACCTCCACAGTGAGGTACACAACTCTCTGGATGCACTTTCCAACACCAAGGTGAAGGGATACAGCTCTGAAACCCTTGTGAGATATTAAGAAGAAGGAAACCTATTGTCCATCTCAATGTGTAACAGGGAATAGGAAGGTTCTAGGTGTTGCCTGGACACTGGGAACACTGTTCAGCACTTGATTCAGGGACTGTAGAGCTGCTCCTACCCCCAGCCAAGTGCAATGCTTTGGATGTGGGCACTCTGCCAACGTCAGCGTGTCCCTGCTAGGATTCACACTGCCCTTCTGTGGCCTTCCATGCCATTTATAACATCTTTCGCACATTTTCTAAGGCTAAATAATAGCAAGTGTCCTTCTGCACAGAATCTCACTTCAGGAAGCTGCTGTGAAAGGAAGGTGGACCCTCAATAAAAAGATCCGTTGTTGCATCCATTCAAAAAAATTAAATTTCAGCCTGAGGGTTTCTCTTCACTGCTGCATACTGCATGGGGCTGCATCTCTGCTGAAGCAGCTGTAGA
Organism: Florisuga fusca; assembly: GCA_038090715.1. Taxonomy (NCBI): domain Eukaryota; kingdom Metazoa; phylum Chordata; class Aves; order Apodiformes; family Trochilidae; genus Florisuga; species Florisuga fusca. Next base: position 346,828 of record JAAWXA010000044.1, read on the forward strand.
GCTGCAGAGCTGCGAAAGGAAGCAGTTGGTGCCAATGACACAACCCCCACACCATGCATATTTCTGGACCAGCTCCCCATCTGGACACATTACACGCATCCCATACAGCACCATCCAGTTTAGTATCACCCAGGAGGGATCCAGTTTGGATCCTCTGAAGTCACACGGTGATGAGACCAAATCCAAGAGCATGGGAGGTGGTGGGACAGCTAGGAGCATCACTTCTAAAGTGTGCTTGAAATGTGAAATTAAACACTCAAACACCAAGGAAGGTCCTGGGCCTCCAACGTCCTCCCTCTGGTGGTTCTGCACAGCCTAAGGTGGCATCTAGTCAGCAGCTTCAGAGGGCAGACTTCCCGAGCCCTGTTCCTCCTGGCTAAGCAAAGCACTTCGAAGTAAATGCACTTGTTGCACCAGGCGAAACGCACTTGAAAATGGATTCAGCTGTGTGTAACTGCCTGAATTTGAAGCGCGCCGCTGTCGTCCTGCTTCCCCCCGGGCAGAGGAGTTTCCACCTCCTGTCCTCTTGCCGGAGGGATCCACCAACACTCCACCGGGCCCAAAAACCGGCGCTGCGGAGGATCTGGTGCGTGCCCACTGCCTCCGCCACTGAAGCAGCTTTCCTGCCGCCTTGGCTGGACCGAACATCCCCGGGCCAGGCAGGGGTGGCTCTGGTCCCGGCGCCCTCCAGCTCCTCCGTCGGCCAAGGGGACGATGTTAGGGGAAAGCCCGCCCCCCCCCCTCCCGCCGCGGATCCCCCTGCTCGGCCCCCGCGGGGCGGAGGCAGGTGCGGGGGGCGGCGGCAGAGCACTCCCGGGAGCTGCCCCCGCGGGGGCGCGGTACCGCCCC
>JAAWXA010000044.1:347696-418596 GCA_038090715.1 Florisuga fusca
CCTGGGGCTTTGGGCCGTTTACCTGGAGCTGGTGGCGGCGGCCGGCGGCGGGGATCCCGCGGAACACAGTGAGTTACCCCGCGGGACGACAGGGGAGGGAAAGGAGAGAGGGGTCCCGTCCCTCGCAGCCCGGCGCGGTCCCGGGATCCCCCGGGCGCCCTGTCCCGCTCAGCAGCCCGGTGCTGTGCGTTTCGGGCCGGCGGGGGAAGAAGGGGCGAGCGCAGCCCGCGGCAGAGCACTGTCGGCGGGCAGGGATCCGCTCCCTCCGGAGCCTTCGGGGACGGATGGTGGGGTTTGTCCCCCGGGAGAGAAACGGGTGTTGAGGGGTTTTTTCCTGCCTGTCGGCTCTCACCCTGCTTTCTGTCAGGAGCCCCGTCAAAAAGCGACCTTGCTGGGATTGCAGAGCCCGGAGTCACTCATGGCTGTGAGGTGCCTCTTGTTCTCGGTGCTGTGGTGCTAACCTGGAAGGCAGCAAAGATGCTTTGATGAGAGAAGTGCATGCAAAGCAGGAGGGAATGTATACCCCGGAGATGCACACTGCTCATCGAGTAACAGGTTCATTTTGTGCAAACTTTTAGGAGTATGGCAGGACAGATACTACGTGCAGAGGGTTTCCTTTTCCTTTCTTTTCTTTTCCTTTCTTTTCCTTTCTTTTCCCTTCTTTTCCCTTCTTTTCCTTTCTTTTTTTCCTTTCTTTTTTTCCTTTCTTTTTTTCCTTTCTTTTCCTTTCTTTTCCTTTCTTTTCCTTTCTTTTCCTTTCTTTCCTTTATTAGAGAAAAATAGTTCTTTCAACCGGTGTCATGTGGGGTTTTCTTATTTTTTTGCAGTCACAAGGAAGCTTTGAATGTCCCAAGGTTTTGTAAAAGCTGGTGGTGGTGGTTCTGTTTTTAAAATAATTCAGTGTTCGGTGCTAATCGAATTTGATCTGTTTTTCAAAAACACTTGAGCATTAACTATTAATACTTTTAAGTGTCTTGGGCCCTTCATTACACAGTATAAGCCCCCTGATTCATCCTTCTATGAGTCAGGGTTGGTTTCAGTCTTAAAGCTTCAGGTTGTGCGTTTGTTCCATATTATATATGATAGTCAGGCTAAAACCACGTATTTATTGTTCCAGCAGCGAAAGAGATCTCATTTCTTTGGCTAGGACAAATCCTGTAGTTATATTCTGCCTTTTATGCCTGGTGGATTAGTTGTGACTTGAGAAGATGGGTTGCATTACAAGTCTACTTCATGTTAAAGCTTTCATGCAATCTAACCAATCCTCTTACTGCACCACCGCTTTGCTCCTTCCTACCCCCAGAAAATCCTTAGAGAAGACTACACAGGTATGTAGAGGACTAAAGTGGTGTGTAGCAAAGGAGAAATCAAACCACTGAGAGGTATTTTAAATCGTGGCTACAAGGAGAGAGGGGCTTAGGCAGGTGCTTCTGCAGCTGAAGGTTGTTTTGCTGCCAGCAGTGCAAAGGGAGAGAGAGAGAGGGTATGGGAGAAACAGGCAAGAGAGTGTGAGGACAGGAGAGATGTGCAGGACCAAACAGCTTCTCTTATTCATTGGGTTCTTCTTCTTTGCTTTCAGACAGGGTTATTTTTACATCGCTGTTATAAAAAGTAATTCTGTTTTAAGACAGCATCTGGAAACAGTGACATGACTTCAGTCACTACCAACTAAAACAGAAGATGAGGAAACAATTACATTATATTAAAGCTCAATTATATAAAAGTCCAGATTCTCCCAAATCCACAGAGACATTGCTGCTTATTGCATGTGGAAGGCATTTAAAAGCTGCTGGAAGAGGTGGGAGGGCAAAATCCTCCATCAGGCAGCTCCCTGTGGGCTCTGGAGTGCCCAGAGAGCCGAGTCCCTGAGGGTGCGCTGCACACTTGGCATCATGTTTTCCTGTCCTTATCACCAGGATCCTGGAACCTGCTAATAGGAGGAAGGTTAATTTGTGACCTCCCCACCCTTCCTCTTGTTCCAGTACCTCTAAAAGCTTGTTTTGTTTTAAGAGAAATCAGAAGTCAGAGTGAAAGACAAATAGTATTTGTTTTCTTTTAGCTGTTAAAACTAAATAATGTTTTCTTATCTGGGGGCTGGGGCTGCTGTGTTTGTGCCTCCACGTAGTGATGCTCTCCAGAGATCTTAGGGAGCTCTGGGATGTGACTCTCAGAGCCATTAGTACTATTGCCCTGTCATTTCTGCATTGTTTTCTGTTGTATGTCCCAGGTGGGAACCTTACTGTAACATAAGCTGGGACCAAGCAAGAGCTACCTCCTCAACTTAACTGATGCAACAGCCTCCCCAGTTATTGCTGATAAAATACAAAGGTTGTTTATTGGTTGTTTTTATGGTCAAAAGGCTAAGAGGTTCCCTTCACTGGGGCCAGAAAGCTGAAGAGCTGCTGGGTTTGGAAGAAGTTTCCGATCTGTCTCACTGTTTCCATCTCCTATGTCCATAGCAGAGTTTTCTTCTTACCTCCCTAAAAGGTATGCTGAACATCCTGTGTATAGAAGGCCAAGTGTATTTTGTTTTTCCAGAAAGGTGAACCTTCTTTTTGAAAGGCTGTGAGGAGTCAAAGAAAATGCTCCCTTTTCTCTCAGCTGTGCATGGGATGGAGCACAGGCCACTGTGATGCCCTCATGCCACCCCTGCTCCTGGGTCAGCACAGGTGCAGGCACAGTGGATCCTCCCCAGCTTTACACACTTCTCTTCTTCCCACACTAGACCAGTGCGTGGTAGAGGAAGCAAATGTCAGGTGGGTTTTGGTGTTTGAGTGATACTTAAAGACTGAGGCCCTGACTGTCCTCCCTTGACATATATGCAGCTCTGCTATGCAACAAAGTTAAGCATGTAAGTAAGTCTGGATGAAATACAATTAAGGGCCAAGGAGAATATGCTGTGATCATTGGTACCCCCTGGCTTCTGCGATGTTGCATCATTGTAAGCAGGGAGAGGCTCTGCCCATGGGGTTCATCTTGCTGAAACATTCAAGTCAAGGGTGCAGGGACCAGCCTGAGGTGCTGAATTTGTATTCTGCATTTTGTATTATTTTTCTTTTTTTGTGTACTGTATTACGGTTATTGTGGGATTCATGTGTGGCAAAGTTGATCTGGGCCCTTGTCTAGCTGTCAGGGAGGTTTGGGATGGGCTGGATGATAGTATAAGCTCTCATGGGTGATGGCTTTCTTTTTTTTTTTTCCGCTCTTTTCCGCTCTTTTCCTCTCTTTTCCTCTCTTTTCCTCTCTTTTCCTCTCTTTTCCTCTCTTTTCCTCTCTTTTCCTCTCTTTTCCTCTCTTTTCCTCGTCAAAAAGTATTTATATATATCTTTTCTTTGAGCATATTTGGCTGCCCAACAGGTATTTATAGGAATCTTAAACGTGTTTACAGCTGAGTAAAGTGAAACAAGAAGTCTGATGTTAGTTGAAGATGGGCACAACTCTCCTCATATGAGATGTGGCCTGTTGTCATCCAAAACAAGTTGTAACAGGCAAGATGTTGCTTCCCTGCCAAGAAACCCGAGGAGTTGGAGAGACAGTCTGTTTACCCTTGCTGCTGACAGGCCCTAACCTCTGTGCAGTGCACTCTCTGGTAGAAATGTTTTTCTCCTCTTCGCTAGCTGCTGCACAGCACACTTTGCTGCAGCAAGTGAATGCTGGAGACTGGAATCTTTCTCATTTCAGGCGTGAATGAGGTGTTGGGGAGGGAGAAAATACCAGTTAAGCAGAGAGAATCCAGGTCTGAAGGAGGAGATGTGCACCCTGCCCTTACTGCTGTAATGCAGCTGGCTTGGCAGCAGGGCTGGAAGGGGCAAGGCCTGGGACAGGTCTTTGGCAGGGAAGATCCCTCACTCCAAGACATTGCCTTTTCCCAGAGCTCTGGGATGGAAAGGCTGGTAGGTCAGACACCTTGTCTTGCTACCTCTGTTTTTCTCTTTTGTGCCCAGCAGTGCCTGATCTTGCCCATCCATGCAGGAGGGCAAGATTCTGAGTGGGCAAGGCTGGCATCAGTGAGCCCTCATTGCAGGCAAGGAGCATGTGCAGCCATTCCCCTTGGCTTTAAAACCTGGTGTCAACACAGTAAAAGTGAATCCCCAAAGAAACGTGGAGGTGAGGTCATTCTCATCTGCTGCTGTGCAGTCTCTGGTTTTTCTGCTGCAGAGACCATGGTGTCTTGGGATACTATGAATCACCTTGACTAATTTCCTTTATTGCAGGTGTGAGCATCACCTCAAACCCTGCACAAGCAGGGTGTGCAGGATTAGATTAGCTTGCTGGGAGGTGCAGCTTGTAGGGCAAGGGATTGGGGGTGGGGGGCCTTTCCTTAACCTGCCTCTCCCAGGTGCTTCACTCCACTCCTGTTCCTCTACATTTCATTGCTATGTGTACATAACACTGAATTATCTTCCTACCTTGGATTGTTGTGTTGAGTGGTTTCTGTCTCGCTTCTAGTGTCTCAGACTGCTGCTTTTCTAGTGCAGTTCCACCCTCTGAAGTGGGAAATAGGAGGGGTTTGAAGAAAACATTGAAATGTGTGAATAAAAAAGTCCTTATAGCAAGACTTCCACTTCCTCAGTACATACATTTTTTGTGCCTCTTTCCTTCCACAGCAAATTGGTTTCTTGCCATACCTTGCCGCCACGGTGATCTTTCTGATTTTCAGGCACCCAGGCTGCCACACAGCAGTGTGAGTTGCCTAAAATCCAACCGAGTGTGGTGTGAAAGGGCAGGTGCACATATGAGAAAAGTAGCTGGCAGAAAGCTAAAGTTGCTCATTTAATATAATGTATCTACTACTTCCACCTTTCGCCTCCCTGCCCAGGCACTCTCAGAAGCACCTTTCCATAAGGATGAGCACACCTACATATGCAGGTTCATTCAGATGTGTGCACGGGCTGACATTTGCAATCATGCTCACACAAGATTACTTGCCTGTACATGCACAGTATCGTTCTTTTTTGTAGCTAATTGCACCGAAGTTTACCAGGTGCCCCTGGGGAGACATTGGACTATGTGGTTCTCCAGTGGTGGCTGAAGTATCTCCTCTCTGTGGAAACTGTTAACCCACAGGAAAAGTTGAACTAGATATCAGAACACCTCATCCCCACTGAAGATTAGGGTTGGCAGCAGGGATGTTTCCATGTGATATTTCTGTGTCTTTGAAGATGCTAATGAGACCTCCATTCACAGGTACCTGTGCCAAGCAACACCATCCACCCAAAGAACACCGTGCTATGGCTGTGGTGAGAAGGATGGGCACTGCACGTGGGGAAGGTTTTTCACTTCCAGGTGGCCAGTTCAGTCTCTCTGGAGGATGATCAGAAGTGCTGTCACATCTTGCTCGGCACTGCTGTGTGTGAGAAATGAGTCAACATCCCCAGGCCCATCCATATTTGCAGCACAGGCTGGTAGCACAGACTCGGCAGAGAAGCCCAGGTTGCTGAGAGCAATTTGGATCATACTCTAATTTGGTTGTGAGGTTCATTGGTGCAGCATACAGGGGATTCCTGGACCTCATGCTAGCTATGCCACACTTGTCCTGGGCCGGTGTATCCTTTCACTGCTGCTGGGGCATATACTGCAGGTAATTTGTGAACCTGGCTTTTTTTACCTCTTGATTTGAAGTCAATTAGGGATTTGACTCTTCAATAACCTTTTTTTGAAACAGCACCAAATGCCTGAATCTCTGTAAGCTGCGTGAGAGTGGTGAGTGTTTGTTTTCTTGGAATCTGGCCCGTAGTTTGTGTGACCTTAGAAGATCCCCACATCATTTGCAAAGATTACATATTATCATTATAAATAAACTCTTGCACCATCCCTCTCTGTACGTATCACCTGTGACAGTTTTGTGTTGTGGTGTGCCAACACAGCATGTACTCCCACACCCCTCCTTCCCGTCTTGAGTCAGACTGGATCAGGATGAGTGAGATCTCACGGAGTGGTGCCTTCCTGTGCGTCTTCTCCATGCTCTGGGGTTGCCAGAGGAATGCTGTTGTTTTCCGGAAATGCATTTTGGAGTATGGCACAGTAGTATGAAGACTCTCACCTCCACGTCAAGGCAGATGTGAAGGGAGGGTGCTGCTGTGAGAGGTGATGGGCATGGTCTTCCATCTGTTGGTTTAAAATGACCAGTGTAGTATGGTAAAAGGTGGGATGTTTTCCTGAAGAAAGGGGTTGCCTTGTAGGTCATGGCAGTGGGGAATGGAGTGATGATGGGGTTCTTTGTTCAGAGCTTAGAATGATAGCCTCAAAAACTGATGGATTTATAGTCTTTGTTGTACTTGGAGTTTCCCTTTCCTATTTGTTCTTACTGTTCATCTATATTCCCTTTTCTTATCGCTTCCCAGTTCAATTGCTTTGTTCAGGTTTGCAGTAATGGCTGAGAAGGGCTTTCCAGAAAAGGAAATGGGACATCTTTTTCAGATGTGATATGAGATTTAGAAAACTCTATGTAATGCCTTGGGTGGAAACAGATGTGAACCTGGTCCTTAGATACTTAATGCTTTTCATTATGTTCAAAATTCATTGTGTGTGTGATCAGCCAAACCAAAATACACTGGGATCTTGACCAGGGCTCCTCTGTACTTCTGTCTTCCTGAGAAGACTTTGCCATGGCGAAGCAGAAAGGCTTTGATATTCTTTATCTGGAGAGAGTTGCCTACACTTTGAGATTCTAAGATGGTTTGGGGCAATGTTGCAGTTAAATAAATCCGTGTTCTTTAAAGACACCTCAGAATAACAGTTCATGTTGGCATAATGAAGAATTTAAATCAACTACACAATAGTGACATTCAGTTAGTCTTTGAGATGTTGGATCACTTCAGACAATCAAAAGATTGTTGAGTGGACCTGTGAACCCCCCTGAAGTATCAGTGCCCCTCTCAAAAGGTCACTAATTCTAATTTTATAATTTCTTAAGGCTTAGTTATTTCAGCATTCTGAAACCATTTCCTGTTTGAGATTTTTTTTGAGGGGGAAAGAGGTCAATGTGGCTTCTTATACTCCTTGTTTTTATAACTTGGAAAAGCTTAGACTTACTTTACATTGTAAGTCTATCTGATATTCTGATGGGGCAAAAATTCTGCATCTTGTGCTATTCTTGCTTTTTTGTGTCACTGTTTCTCATCAGAAATGCAAATAGTAAGTCCCAGGCCTTTGCATCATCCATGGGTTTGGTTTTTTTCCTGGTTTCAATCTCAGTGACCTTGATGTTAATTTCAGACAGTCTAAATATTTTCAGGTGGGTTTCTTTTTTTTTCCAGTTGAGCCAAATATGAGCAACTGACAGCCAGTGCTACTCAGTAATCTAGAAACGCTGAATACAGATCAGAGAACTGACTGTGACCTTCCATAACAGGCATGTTTTACCTTTTTAACTTTATTTTCAGCTAGACCTCTGGGCTGTGAGTATAGGAAGTATTATGGTTTTATATATGGAAGCCTGTATGTCACTGAAGTTATGTAAATTCATGCACACTAAACAGTAGTTCTTTGTCAGAGGCTATCCCATTTACCAGTAAAAATAATGTTTGCACCATCACCTTCTAGGCTGCAGAATTGCCTAGTAGAGCTCTTTTGAAGTGAAGATAATCTACATTAATGATACATGTATTTTTTGCCTGCCATTCTAGGTAAATATGTTTCTGCCTTGCTTCAAGAGGCCACTTATTTCCATGTCATTAGCGTGGGCTGTTTGACTTGGCCTGTATATCTGCTGTTGGCAACTCCGACAGTTTCCTCAGTGCTGCCATTCATTTGAGCCTAGTTAAGATATCTCCAGTCCTTCTCATAAATACTCCACTTCCTAAATTAGTTTTATTTATATTTTGTAATGTTATTTTCTGTAAAATTGCAGTAGTCCTGTCTGGATGCTATTAACCCCATCTAAGCTGCAGAACAAAATTTATAATGGACTGAGAATATCCTGTCCAGACCACACTGCATAGTAATATTCTCAATTACCTGCTGCTCGCTCAGCATTAGTTACCACAGTCCCTGTTTTGTTGTAGGGAGGCCAGTTGGCAGGGGTTTTATTTGTTTTCAATTGAAAATGCAAAATAAACCATTGATCTGCCAAAACCAAATTTTCCTATCGAACCCAACTGAACTGTAATGTCCAGGTGTGTATCTTGAAAATAAATTGTCTGCCTAACATAAAGAGTAAATATAAAAAGTCTCGTTTTGCCATTCCTATGTCTTAGAAGCATGCCTGCTTCAGAGGAAAGTATGACCTACAGTCTGTACTATCATACCAATGGGAGGGAGCAGTTGCATCTGTGTAGAAATTCAAAATAACACCCAAGCCAAGGTGCTAAGAATGAATATGTTATTAAAATCTTTCCCAGGTCATATGCTGCCCCTTTCTTGTAGGGAGGGAGGGAAAAAAAAAAAAAGGGCAGTAAGAAGTTTTGCTGTTTAAACTAGATAACAGAGCAAGGGCAAACCTTGGAGTGGAAAGAAACCCCACCACCTCCAGCCCTCCTTTGATGGACTTTGACAGACTCCTCATGTTGTGCCAGTGCAGTCTGAGGGAGGCTGGTCCTATCTTCCCCTCTCCTTTGGGGCTGTGTGGATGAGATGGCACCTTTCCATGCTTCAGAGGGAGGCCCAGCAGACAGGAAAGGAGTGCCCCACGCAACACTCAGCCATCAGCAATGACTTTACTGAGCTCTGGCAACCCTTGCACAGCCCATCCGCACCTCCATTGCCCGCTGTCAGGATGTCTGGATGCTTCACCCCTCTGCAGCTGCTGATGAGGCTGGAAGGCTGAGTTGCTTGCAGGGAGGGTTGGCAGCTGTGGCTACCAGGGAATCCCAGGCACTGGTGGCATGGTGCCACTCACCTCCAGCTAGTCTGCAGCTAATAAATGCCTCTGCTTTTCATGTTCCTTTCCCCTCTCACTGAACGCTCATCATCATCATCCCTGCTGCTCCTCTGCAAAAGTCCTGATGATGCCAACAATACTGCTGTCCCATAGTTAGGCTCTGCACTTGAGGTACTTCTGAACGTGCCACTGTTCCTTGGAGGTCTTGCAAGGCATTTCCAGGTGCATCTCACTGGCTCATGCCACTTCCTGCAGTGGGGAGAAGGGTCTCTTGTGTGTGCGGGTGGGGCAAAGGAGGATGCAGTCTCACTTTGAAGTCCTACTGTCCCCCTGCCTTGGTCTGTGCAGTATTATTTCAATTTGTCTGTACTGTCTGATTGCTCTCTGCATTCTAGCAGCTCCAGCCTTGCTTTGCTTCTTGAGTTGTAATAGTTTTGCCAATTAACTCTGGGTCTTCCAATATTCTCTCAAGTGCTTTGTCCCAGAATGCTGTGCTTCCCAAAGGGCATGATGATTTAGGATTTTTGCTAAACTAAAATGCTTTGTAAATTCTGTTTTTCTTGTAACTCTGTGTTTGAATTAGATGTCTGACATAGGCACATCAAGGAGAGGAAAGAAATATTTCAGAGAATCATAGAATTTTCCGGGTTGGAGGGGACCTTTAAGATTATCTAGTTCCAATCCCCTGCCATGGGCAGGGACACCTCCCACTAGATCAGGTTGCTCAGAGCCCTGTCCAGCCTGGTCTTAAAACCTTCCAGGGATGGGGCCTCCACCACTTCTCTGGGCAACCTGTGCCAGTGTCTCATCACCCTCATGGTGAAGAATTTCTTCCTAACTTCCAATCTAAATCTACCCTCCTCTAGTTTGAATCCCCTAGTCCTACTCACCTGACACCCTAAGAAGTCCCTTACTCCCTTCAGATACTGGAAAGCTACAATAAGGTCTCCTTGGAGCCTTCTCCTGTCCAGACTGAATAACATTTTAGCAAGTCTTGTAGCTCATGAAGAGATAGAGGAAGAAAGAAAAGTGAAAGACAAGGCCAGACAAGCAGGAGAGAATGGGCAGCATTAGGGAATACAGATGATGGGGATTATTTAACAAAAGTAAGAAGTGGCCAAAAATGAGGAATAGTGAAATGAGTGTTGGAGCAGAGTGATCAGAAAATGCCAATGGCCACTAAAAGGTTGGAAGGGGGGAAGGAACAGAAGGTTAAATTAGAAGCAAATAATTGGGATTTCAGTAAAGCAGAGAGATTGGAATCAACAGTCTCAAAGATCTCATCAGAAATCAAAACCAGAGGAGATGTAGAAAGGAATTGGAGGTCACAGAGTAAGCAACCAATTCAGAATTTTAAAAGGGATTGATGAAAATGCAGGGATAATAATTACAGAAACTGGTGGGGACCATAATCAGCTCTATGGAGATGGCTAAGAATGTATTTGGTGTCATAAGGGTGCTAGATGCCTTGAAACTTCATACCACAGTGGCTTTTTAGTGTAGTCAGTGTCTGCCAAGACATCTGGTTTCCCTGTGTAAAGCATTGTGCTTTGTGCTGCAGCTGTTTTGCCCCATTTGCAGAGTGTGGTTACCTGTTCTGTCCTGTATGTCTGGCAAATGCTAAACACTTTGCCAGTTGTTTCTGTAGAAAAAAGCATTTGCTAAAGTAGTCAGGAATTTTTCATGTGTCCTTCTTTATTTATAAAGGATGTAAAAAGTCCCTTTAGTTACAGTGAAAATCAAAGAAAAGATGCTTGGTTTGTAAGTAGACCTGTGGTACATGGTCAGGTAGCAGAAATTCTCTGGATTGGCTGAGATTCATGCTACCTCTACTCCTTTCAATAATCCTCGGGGCTCCCTTCCTGTCTCTCTTTCCATGCTTTTTTGGAGCTTTTCTCTTACACAGAGGGACAGGTGTTATTTGATGGAACCACTGCAAGTTTGCATCCAGGCACAGGGAAGAATGCACCCTACTAAACACCTCCCACCCCAAGCACCAACTCCCACAGCAGAGACTGTGATGTTACAGCTGTCAGCCTCAGAAAGGAGGGCATCCCACCCTTGGGTAAATTTTTTGTAGTAGGCAGCATGGTTGAGAAGGAACCATTATGGGAAGGAGCTGGACCAGGCTCTTGTAGAAGCTGTGTTGGCAAAGTGGTGCTTGCTCAGAGTGGTGTGCTGGGATCCAAGGTGCACCAGCTCCAGTTCTGTTAAAAATATATATAAACCACATGGGATCCTGTGACAAGTTGCAGCCTAAATTATCCTTCTGGGGAGAAAGTGAGTCCTATGAGCACTGCATGGGTCTGGGAGCAGGTCCCCTTGGGAGATGCAGTTTGTCCTTGCTCCATCTCTGGGTGATGGGGGGAAGGATTTGATTCAGCCTGAGCCACCGTGGCTCCCCCCTGCCTGCCAACAGTTTATATTTAGCTGACAACGTGTGGCCATGTGGGCTGTGTGAAGGCAGCATCTCCCAGCCTTCACCTCGGTCCTGCCCAGCTTTCCGTAGTGGTTGAGCTGCTGCTGCCTGGGTGGAGAGCTGGAAGCTAAAATTAGCAGGGACCAGTTCTCTTGCCAGCTGCTGCGTCTGACCCAGCTGAACCTGGCAAGGGGGAGAGGAAAACAGTCTTAAATTTCTCCACATAAAGCACCCAGGGTGCCTGCCAGCTCCTTGGAGGTCTTTTTGTGAGGGGTGGGGGTGCCCTACTGTGGGGTGCTTGGGGTGATGCTGAAGCAGTGAAGAGAGCAGGGCACTGCTGGGGCAATCTTGAGACACAGGAAGAAATCCTGATTCTCAGAGCTCTGTTTTCTTCTCGGCCTCCCTTTGAATATCATATAAACAGTCGGAGAGCCCAGTTTTTGCTCCTGGATGTCTTCAGAGCCACAGGCATCTCTAGCTTAGGGAGAGGTTTTCTGGGCAGATGTGGGGTTTGGCTGCTGTAAAAAAAAATAGTGTGTTATTCACTGCTCCCACTCTGCCAGAACAAGCTGCTGAAGATTCCACTGCCCCCAGTAGCTGCCCACCCTAAATGAGCACTTGTTCTCTCTCTTATTGCAGAGCAATGTTCCAGCAGGGCGGGCTCTGTGAGGGGCTGCGGGTCTGGTGGTTACGGCCCAAATTTGGGCTAAAAGTGGTGCATGCCATTCCTGCCCCTGCTGCTGAGCAGCTGAGGCCTCAGGACGAGCTGCCTCAGCAGCCCAGGCCTCAGTTAGCCTCTACAGCAAAGATGTCAATGATAATTGTTCTTTATCCTTTTGAAATTCTTTATGCCCAGGAACGGGAAAATTGAGCCAAGTTAATTTGGCTCAAAATTACTTCAGTGCAAGGAGAAAATTGTGCTTCTTTCAGTATAAACTATTCTGCCAGATTTGGCCTGCCCTGCTGGTACAGTCCTGCTCATTTGACTGCTCCAGACATGCCACTTACCCTGTCCTTCGAGAACCAACTTTGCTAGTGGGTGTAATGCAGAGGCAGGAACTCCTGTGGGCCCACAGAATTCGGGTGTCACCTCTGACCTTTCCCATTCATTGCACTTGCCTGAATTGCACAGCCTGGGGCAAGAAATGGGTGGAAGGCTGCAGCTGAGGTGTGGACTTGGTTCCTAAGCCTTATTCCTGTCATCCATGGCCTTTGGAAAGACCTATCTGCAGTATGTTTAAAGGCAACACAATGGCAAACCCTGGCCATTGCAAGGAGAAATGCCTTGGGTTTTGTAGATTATCAGTCCTGACAGCTCAGGAGAAGGCAGCCTGAGGGACACTCTGGGTATGCAAAATAAGCACCCCTTGACAGCCTAATAAAGGTCAGAGTAAATGTAAAGGAGGTTTACATTGAAATTTCAATTTTTTCAGCAGGGGTTGGCAGGCAGTGCTCCTGGGGAAAGCCAGGCCAACTGCAGAAGACAAAAAACAGGAAGGCATGTTCATGGTCTGCCTGACAACTGTTGCTGCTGAAAGGGAGGTGGAATTCTCCTATTTCTGCACATAGCATAGAAATGAGAACAGCTGGGATGGCTGCACGAGCCATGTCTTAGGCACTCAGTCAGCTAACTTGGACAGTGGCCTCTCTTTTTGTGTCTGGAGGTGTGCACAGAGGCTGTGTGCTAGCCCTCTGTCAGGGCTCCATTACAGTAGGTGTATGAGAAGGAGAGAGCTCCAGGAACTGGAGGGGATGCAGTACTGGCAGAGTCTGTCCTTGCTCCCATCTCAGCTCCAGGCATAGATGCCTCCCTCACGTGAGCACATCTCTACAGTCTAGTTCCAGTGAAGTAAAGGAAACAAAACTTTCAAGTGGGTCCATGGCTTCCCTTTCCTTTTCCCTGCCAGAGGAAGAATGAGGAATGCCTATGTGAAGGACATTGAAGTATTTTTAGCATGGATGAAGAAAGGTAAAATATATGTGGGAAAATATGCCTCGTACAGCTGCAACAGGAATTGAACTCTTATGTCAGACCAGCTCAGGGCTGCTGTTTTTGCTGAGAAGGATTTAGTTGCCTGAAACCCAGCAAGTTGAAGAAAGCACCACCAGCTGCAGACTTACCGGGACTCTGGGAGAGAAAGCAGCTGTCTCCTGGCTCCTTCCTCCTTCACATGAATCTGGCAGGTCCTCTAGTACAAGGTTTCTTCCCGGTGCTGGTACCCCTCACTCCTAGCAGCTCCTGGCTCTCTGTGCTGGTGCCAGAAACGTCCAAGGGCTGGGGCTGGAGTGACCCTGCAAGGCTCTGGCACTGGCTTAAGCCAGCTCTGTCACCAGCTTGCAAGCCTCGGAGGACAGACCTGTCTTTTCTCAGCTGAATGCTGTTCTGTGATGGAAAAGTGGTGTTTTCCTGCATTTGCTGGTAACAATGAGAGGAACATCCTTGCTCTTAATAATCATAATTTACTGAGGATGAGGGGAAATTGTTCTTTCTTGTTCTCATCCCCTCACTGAACTCTGTTCTGGTATTGACTGCTGGCAAAAATACTGATTTCTAACCAGCCAGCCACTTGAAAATGGCCTGCTTTTGCTGTCTGAGGCTATCAAGGAAGCCAGTCTTCCAGCTGCAGTGCTGGGCTCCTTTGTCCCTACCAGGCAGGCTGTCACCATCCCTGTCCAAGGCCCTGCAGAGCTGCTGGGAAGATGCTACAGGACAGTATGTGCTTTACGTGCTGTGCAGCGTGGAGGCTCCCCCACTTCCCTTGAGAAAGCATCAGGAAGGGGCTGATGCTCCCCTGAAGCTGGGGCAGCATGCATTGCCACCACTTTGGCAAAGGAAGGAGTGCTAGAGTTAGAGTTGGATTGTGCCCCCATGTCTCTGTGCTCTAAATTTATTCTGTAGGCAGCCTGCTTAAAATCCACCTTTGAAATATTCTTCTGCCTCCCCTTTGCAGAGCTGGGCATTTGCAAGGTCTGCTGAGATTTCTTCTCAAAGTTGAGCTGCTAAAATCCACAGAGATTCTCTTTTTTTGGGAGGAGGGGCTGTGCAGGTCTGAAGACTGCTTATAATTCTTGTCTGAGACCCTGAAACCAGAGTGGTTCAAGTGGGGTGACCTGCCATTATTTCCCCAGGGTGGCTCATTACCAGGCCAAGCAGGACCCCCATATCCCACGATGTTAGATCAGAGTGTATTTCTCTATTGCTATGTGAAATGGTGCAAAGGCAGCTTAAGGCCTTAGTTACTGGAAAGCTTTTTTCAGGAGAGTGGTGCTTCACACCTTCCTTGGCTGAGGGTAGAGGTCCCTGAGGGGAGGACAGCTGGGGTGAATGATACTGGGCTGATCCTAAAATTGGGCCAAGCTCTTGGGGGTCTCCTAGAGCAGGCATGTTTAAGTAAAAGGAAAAAAATGGAAAACAAGCAAGAAAGTAGTGATAGGAGGGAGAAAAGATGTGAGCCACCTCTTGTGGTAGCAAACACTCAGGATTGCCCTTGCCCAGCCCTGGACACCTTGGCAGTTCCAGTGGAGCTGCTCTACTCCCTGGCCAAGGCAGAGGCATGTGGCATTAGTGCTTTTTCTCCTTAACAGAGTAGATAGATCTGTGCAGTTGCAGGCACATAGGCTGTGATTCTTCTTTCACACTGGGATTTTACCAGCCCTATCTGTTGTGGGTGCTTGGGATATGTCTTCTCACTATATGGCTTGAATGAAACCATACAAAAATCACTGCATACTTCGCTTTCTTGTGTAAATAATTATATAAAAATATTATTGTTGTTGTTGTTATCATTGTTATTATTACTGTTTTTATTATTTAAAATATATGTGGTAGTACTTCCTGGATCTGTAGCTTTGTAAAAAAAATAGCTGTAACTTTACTCTTAGCAACTATGTATATCTCAGGTTCAGGCAATTCCATGTGTAGCATTTTCCACAAAGGGACGGTCTTTGTGTACTCCAGGTACTGCCAGTCAGCCCAGAGTCCAGAAACTAGCCATTCAATCTCCCAAGAAAGCAAAATTCGAGCCTAATTTTTGCATTGTGTGCTAAAATAGTCTCACGATAGCACCTTTTTAAGTGTCCTGTGCTTCTCATGTTTGCTGAGCACATCTAATCAAATCTGTTTTCTCCAGGTCAAGAATGATAATTTCCCAGCAGAAGAAATGCATCACCTGCACTTCATTATGTGTTGTTTCAGGTGGACAGAGAATTTGGTGCTAAATTCCATTGCATGGCACACAGCTGGGCTGGTCCTAGTGCAATTTTACTTGCACTTTGTTGACCCCAAGTGGCCTTCATGGGCTGATCTGTAAAGAACATCTCGTTGTAAAGAACATCTTGTTGAAGCTCCTCCCTCCAAGCCTGAGGAGGCCATAATGTGAAGTGGAGGTGAGAGTTTTAGCAGTTCAACAATGTGCTGCTGCTCTTAAATGACCTGCTGGCAGTGCTCAGTGCTTTATTTTATAGACTGGAGGCACATCTTCCATGTTAGCTTTACTGTTCTGCATAAAAGCCTTGCAGGCTGCAGCAGTTTCCTTTGTGTAGAGCCAGGGTGTGGGACCCTTCATTGCACTTTGCCCTCCCTTAGGATTAATGACGCAGCTTGGGTTTCGTGAGATCGCAGACCTCAATGCTGTCTTAAAATGCCCTGACTGATGCAGGCTGCGTTCTGCAATTGCTGTCAAGCAGAGGAGCAAGTGGTTTCAGGCACTGTTTAATGAGCTTTCTCTCCAGTATTGGTCCCTTGTCAACATAGGATCTCTCTTGTTGTCTTCCCTCATGCATGGTGATAGCCAGAGGCGAGAGACTTCAGTAAATATTTGTCTAATAGGCACTGCTGTCTCCCACAGAAAAGTGTCCTGAAGAATCACTGCACATATGTAAGCACGTAGCAGATGTATGCTGCAATTTCTGGATAACCCCATTGTGTGTGTCAATGCTTTCAGCATGTATTCTCTCCTGTCTGCTGCTGCACCAGTTTTTCTCATCCCCTGGCTTCCCCACCTGTACTGGCATGGAGGCACACCCAAAGATTCGCATTGCTCTGCTTCTTCCTGCAACACATCTCTCCTTCTGCTGAAAGGCTCTGTCTCTTGGTGTCTGAGGCTGTCCACTGGCCTAATCTCAGAGCTGCACACTTTGCTCTCTGAGCATGTAGATGTGCTCCCTGTGTATTCACGCCTCTTCATACATACCTGCCCATGCCAACATGCAAGTACCTGCATGTTGCTGACCTCACCTACTTAGGAGGCTTTCATAGTTTTCTCCTGCATGTTTTCATGACCTTGAAAGCCTCTCTTGTCTCCTGCCAAGCTCCTAGGACTGCACAGCTTGCTGTATCTTACAGGGTTTTTCCCTTCTGGGTTCCTTTAAGGTGGAGAGCAATGTTCACAAATGTGGTAGGTCAGATCCTGGAATAAATAAGATATGACATGGCCATGGCCCTTGCAAGTTTCCTGTCTACGGTTGCAACCGTAAATTTCCATTTCAAATTCTGACACCATGTGTGCACCTCTGCAGACCCAGAACAATACCAGGAGACACCCATGTATTTAGAGCCTGTAGTCAATCAGGGAGTGTACTTGTGTTCTTTTTTAGCATCCTGTTTCTCAGTTGTTTTCACAGACTCATAGGATGGTTTTAAAAAGGCTCTCATAATCTCATTTGGCTTAATCAAAGCTGTAAGATCTTCCTGTTTCTCTCCCCTGATGTTTCTTTAGTTTTCAAATGCTGGCAGGTATGCAAGTACCTGAATGTGTTGGGCACCTTCATAAAGAAAGCACGAAGAAACTATTGTATCTCAGCAGGCAGGTGTTCTAGAGCAAAGGGTTTTCACTTGTAGGCCACTAAGATGAAAAGAATATTGTTGCTGAAAAAAGAAGTTTACAATTCTCATAAATAATTTCTGATTTTTCCAAGTCTTGTTGGTGCTCCCATTAGCCAAGAAAACAGATACTATTAGTAGTTGTCCAGTCACTGCAGGACATTCTTAGAGGTTAGCAGGGCACAGCAGCATACAAAGAGAACTGAGGCAGTCCTTAAGGATCTTGAAATTCTCCCTGTTTTTCTTCACAACAAAATTGTGTTCTCTTGCTTCACTGACAGGTGTCAGAGGGCCAGATCTGCCTTGTCCATATGTCAAGGGAAGTCCTGTACACCTTTCCTGCTGTCCTTGTAACTGGTGAGGCTGCACCTTGAATTTGATGTCTACTGCAAGAAAGATATTGAGGTGCTTGAGCAAATCCAGGGAAAGGCAACAAAGCTGGGGAAGGGTGTGGAGAACAATTCTTATGAGAAGCATCTGAGGGAACTGGATTTGTCTAGTTTGCAGACAAGGAGGCTGAAGGGAGACCTTATCACTCTCCACAGCTACCCGAAAGGAGGGTGTAGTGAGGTGGGGGTTCATCTCTTCTCCCAGGTAACAAGGGAAAGGACAAGAGGAAACAGTCCCAAGTTGTGCCAGGGGAGGTTTAGATTAGATATTAGAAGAAACTTGTCTTCACTGAAAGGGTTATTAAACACGGAGCCAGGCTGCCCAAGGAGGTGGTTGAATCACCATCCCTGGAGGTGTTTAGAAGACGTGTAGATGTGTTTTTTAGGGACATAGTTTAGTGATGGACATGTCAGTGTTAGGTTAACAACTGGACTTGATGATCTTAAAGGTCTTTTCCAACCACAACAATTCTGTGATTCTTGCAGAGTGTCACTTGGACATTCCCTATGCTCTGTAGCACTCGGCAGATTTCATGTGCTGGCACAGCCCATCAGTGCCTGAGTTGGTAGCTCTTCTGCAGGAAGGCTTTGATGGGAAGGGCTGTACAGGGTGTTGGTGTCAGTTCCCGACACTGCTGCCTTTCTGCTGGCTGTGGAAGGCTATACTGGCTTCCAAGAGCAGAGTGTCACAGGGAGCTTTTCTGCCTTCTCCCAACCCTGGTTCATGGACCTTCCATGCCTTGGCTGAGAAAGCTAGCTTTAGAGGAACTGAGGATAAAGAGAACCAAGGGTGCTTGTGAAACTATCAAAATCCATGATGTCAAAATCCCTCTGCCTTTCATTGTGGTGCTGGAGGTGCAGCAGAGGAGGTTGAGAGGTCATGGCTGAGGGAAGTGAATGTAAAGTGGGGGATGCTAGCTAAGGATGGGTGAGAACAGAAAAATTAGAGGAATTAATCCACATCTCAGCCACCCCCAGGCTCAGGGTGGGTTGCTGTTTGAACCTGGGGACCACATAGTTCTCCTAACAACCCAGAGAGAAGTGCAAGTGAATGGCAGGCCTTGTTCCTACAAACCACTGTCACCTGCTCTTACGCAGTCTCCGTTTCAGTTCTTCCACTGTTCTCCCCTATCTTGTCTTGGACAGAGCTGCCTCCTAGGCCAGCTGCACATGGAATTGAGCTTCTACTTTCACAGATAACCATCATGTAGGAAATGCTACAATTTAGGTGGCACGTAGGTGGGAACAGTTGGAGGCAGCAGGTCAGCACCGTCCCCAGAGTGGATGAACTAACCCCTGGCACCCCTTTTGGGATGGGGAGCTGGTGAGGAACTGTCTGCAAGTGTGTTTGTACAAGTGTATTTCCTATACGAGTGGCCAAATGCCATCGTTTGCTTCCAAGAACCTCATGTATTTTCCAGACCATCAGAAGGCCAGCCAGTACCTCAGCCAAGCTATTTGTAGTGCACAAGGACATGGTAACAGTCAAACAGCCTACGCTCTTTGGATATCTTGATGAAAACAGCACTGGAGCTGCAGGAAGATGTGAGTGTTGCAGCAGCATTTGGCAGCATCATGCACTATAAGGACAAGAAGGTGCAGGTGTAAGCCTGTGGGCCAAGCACAGCTCTGATTTGAGCAGGTGAACCTATGCTAATACCCTCATGTATGTGCTAGCTTTGAACTGAACTCAGGAGGATTAACAACCCTTGGCTACACCCAGCTCTAGCTACTCTGCAGCAGGACACCCTTTACCCTCCTATCCTCTGCCTTGTTTGCAAGCTGGGCTGACATGCCTGTTTCCCCAGGGGTTGGCTTTTAAGGAAGCTGCTCTCATCCCCAGGCACCTGGCTTTGAAAGCAGTGCCCCAGAAGTTTGGTTTTGGCCAGAGCTGCTCTCAGAGCTCTTTACCGATCAGCTCTCGCAGAAGCTCACAGAAAGGTCTGAACTTCATATTGGGGGCCAAATTATGTTCTCAAAACTCTGTTCCTCTGGGGGGCTACTCTAGATTCATCATAGTGTTTTTCAGATCAAAACTAGTCCATAAGGAGCCAATTAAAGTGAGGCTAGTATGAGATTTGATACGGTCAAACCAATACATCCTTCATCTGCATAACTGGATCCTTCTGAGTTGCTGGGGTTGTCTGGAAAGGCCACAGTGAAACCAGATGTCAGTTACCTGTAACTGAAACATCCAAGCAAGCTCTTTAAAAAATTGTTATGCAGGGGGTTGCTCAGGAGGGTGAGAGACCCAGGAGTTACTCACTAGGCTGAATAGTAGAAATTGGCTAAGCAACAAAGCTGTCTGCCTTGCTTGCTGCAGCTAATCTGAACGTTAAGAGTGAGGGCCAAGGGCTGGATCTAAGCCCACAGAAGCCAGTGGAAGGGCTCCCACTGGGTTTAAGCCAATGTGGTCCAGAGCAGCTTTGTTTTAAAAATGGAAGGGAACATAAACAGGCATGACTGAGTTCTGACATTTCCTTGAACCCAGAGAGATCTCTGTCTGGAGTAGAGCAGCTAGCTCTGTGTGCTTCAGTGTTTAGGGATTTCATACGGTCTGAGAAGCACCAAGGGCAAGGAATAGCAAAGGTTGTTAAGGCAGAAGAGATTTACTTGTGACAGGATTTACTTGTGTAAGATACCTAGATCTGATTTTTTTTTCCCCATGAAAAGAGAAGGGTTAAAGCTGGTCCTACAGCAGAACTCAAAGTGTCTCCTAGAAATAAACCAGTCCCTTGGTAACAAGGGAGTTACACCCCTAAATTAAAAAGCATTGTTTGTAAAATAAGTCTCTCGTGTATGTTCTGGGTAATTTCAGCATAGTTAATTCAGTGCTGCAGAAGTCAGTGATGCAACTGGTGTGGCTGGATTTTTTATTTTTTTAAGGGTTGAATAATTTTATGACTAATAGTAACACTTGCAATTACGCATGGTAAGAGAAGACTAATCACAATTTTTGCTGCAGGGCATAAGCTGACTGTTGCATAGGTCATGAATACAATTTTTTTTTTTCTCCTCTACAAAGTAGTACAGCTAAAGGTTGCTTTCTTCTGCCTTTAAACACTAGTTGTTGGCCACTGGTCAAAGGTAGATTATCTGCTGGGATGAACCAATGGTCTGATCTGCTAATTGCTAAATTCCTACGTAAGGCTTTTAGTTCCTGCACAGGGAGGTCGTGTGCATATGCTATGCCTTTTCAGAGAGACCTTTTTTTGCAAGACAGAATTAAAGCACCAGCTCTGGTCCCTAATTGAAACCAGCAGCATTCAATAAGTTTGGACCACATCTGTGTGCTGAGTAGCCCTAGGCGGGCCTCTGTGGTTTTTGTTCCATGCACGGGAACTGCGTTTCTGGCAGGAGCTCTTAGAGTTGAGTGAAGAAATTGCAATAAATAATCTACCATATTTATTGCACTTCGTGTGTTTGCTCGTGGAACTTCCAGAAGCAGATCAAAATTTCCTCGCGTGTTTTTGATGTTGTGTAGCAACAGTTCATTAAATGGGCATTGCTTTTTTTCCTCCTGATTTGGCTAAAGCTAGTTCTTTGATAATCCAGGCCTCTGGTGAATGGTTGTAAGAAGTTAATTAAAAATTGTCCCTCTTGGAATAAACAAAAACACAGGTTGAAAATATGCTGGGGTTGGTTCTTCCAGGGTGGTTCAATCACCCAGAAAACTGGAAGAAAAGTACTTTAATTAGTGGGAAGATGAGTGGTAAAAAGAACCTTTTAAATGTTGCTGCCTGTGGCAGCTTGGTTTTGCTGTGTTCCTTCCGCTCCTATAGCTGTACAGCTCTGAACAAATTGTTTACAGCTGTGCACACAAATGAGCATTTGGGCAGTTTTGACCACTGGGTAAGATCCCTGGTGGGTGGTGTTTGGGGGTTTTTTTGGTTTTTTTGGTGTTTTGTTTTTTTTTTAAGAGCAAAAAATAACCTGGTTTGTTTTTTCAGCTTGTGATTTGCAGCACCATTGGTTAGAAATTATCCTTTTGATTTAAAAAACTGAGCAAACTGGGGCAAGCTACTTAAATAAGAGAGAATATGGGATAGTGAGAGGCTGTCCTATATCACCTCTTTGACTGTAATTGCATTTTGGTGTCTCATGGGTCCTGATTAAAGCCTGCACATGGGGTCACTGAGCAATTGTGCTGTCCTGAAGTGCCTGCCTTGCTTGTGGTGTTGAAGCAGTTGGGATTTCACCTGGGATTTAGTCTTCCATCTCAGGTTCACAAGTACCAGGGGCTCCTCAAATGCTGCTCCCACCGATCTATTCAAGATCAGTACTATGTCTTGTCAGATTAGGGAGGGGAAAGGACTCCTTTTGCTGTAAGAAATGTGACCCTGCACTGTAAGGACATTAGCACTAAGGGTTCCTCTAGGCCCCTGCAGCAGGGCCATTTGGTGTCTGTCACATGCAGCCCTTGCTGGGGCTCTGGAAGTCTGCTAGAATGGTGTAATTGGTGCTTTTAGCATGTCTGGGCTAGGAAAGTCCTGGGTGGGAAGAATAGCTTATACCCTTTTCTCATATGACAATTATTCTTGTCTGTATCTCATCATTGCTTGGTTTTTTAGCTTTTCTGTGGGGTAAGGGGTGACTCACGGCACCTCATGGGTTTTCCCCAGAAGAGCCATTGGCACTGAGCAGGGAAGGACCAGGGAGTGGTGGCTGATTTCATGAGGGCTGTGACGAAGGCACAAGATGCCTGCAACCTCCAGACAAAATGTGGTGGTGCCTTGAGCTCTGATGGTGTAGGAGGCTGCTAGAGAAGGCGCCATGGTAGACGTGTCCCCCAAGGGATGCTGGACTGGATGGGAGCCCTTGTTGTCCCTTAAGCAGGAACCCATCAGGCCTTCTCCACCCAAGATGCCAGCAGGAGGCCAGGGCATCTCTGGAGAGCAACATCTCAGCTCCCTCACCAGCCTGCTCAGATTGTAACCTGGCCTGGAGTCAGTCCTGAGGCATGACATGGCAGCACCACAGCCTGGCCTGGGTGGGTGCTTGTTTATTGCTTGCCTGGGCAGCAAGGAGATTGCTTACAGCCAGAGAAGAGGAGATGAAAGGGTGAGGAGGGACTGGCTATCATTTATTCATGCTATCGGGTTGCGTTTTTTTCCAGTGCTGTAAGACTAGGGCAGGACTTGCAAGCAGCTGATGAAAGAGAAAACAGATCACCAGAAAACACGGGAGAACTTGAAAAAGAAGTCTCAGGAGGGTCACTGGGAGATGGGAACGTCTGAATGCTTCCCAAAACTGTCAGAGGCTGGAAGAGTCTGAGAGGGCAAAGGGAATGACAGGGGTAAAGAAATTAAATTAAAAGCATTTTTAGTGAAGGGATGAGAGAAACTGGACAGTTATCTTTTTATTGCAGAGTAGATTGAAAAAAACATGAGGGTTTTTTCTGTCTTCTATATGCTCATAATTTTAAGATAGTTATTCCAGCAGTGTCCTTCCTGTCATTTGAGCTTTTGTTGGGTTTGTTGAGCTTACCTATACCTACCACATTGCTAACATAAATGCACACAGGTTTTATGAGGAAGACATGAAGTAGTTTCTAGGCTTACCTATGGGGCTCAAATTTAGAACCATCCTAAAAAATTCACATACTCTACTTTTTTTTTTTTTTTTAAACTTTCTTTAGCAGTTTGAAGCAGGGATAAAGTTGTTAATTAAAATCTTCTTTCATTTTATATGAATCAGTATTGCTAGAGATGTTCATAAAGGGCATCCCTCCACAAGGGTCACTTACAGCAGTTGGATGCGTTAGCAACCAGATTTCACCAGGGGTCTGGGACATGCTGTGTGTCTCATCTGGTTTTGTGACAGTCATGCTTTTGATCATAGGCAAAGATGCATAGAAAATGTTATTCTGACATTTCCCAATTATGCAAAGTTATAAGCATTTGAAGTTAAATCCAGTGAGGCTTACTTTGCCAGCTTCAGAGCTGGAGAGATGCAGAGATTCCTAGATTGTGAGGTTTTTTCTTTCACTAGAAAGCCTTTTTTCCTATTTCTAATGAGGATCAGCATGCCCAGGGGGCTTTTTTTTTCCTGATCTGACCAGCAGCTTTTCTGTAACAAGTCTGTGTGAGTCTGAGTGCACAGGCCCTGTGAATCATACTCTCCACCCTTGTCATTGTTGGTGTTTTAGAAAGTGAGATAATCGCGCCCTCCAGTACTCCTGGGAAGCAAACAGATTTGTGTTATTCTCACCATCAAATGGTGACTGAAAAGACTGAAAAACAGTCAAGGAGACAATGCTGTCATCCAGAACATACCCAGATTTCACCAATTGTGTGAATATAGCTTCATTCAAGGGCTGGTGAGTCCCTGTTGACACTGATGCAGTAATGGCTTGTAGTCATTCTCATACTCTTTATGATATTTGTCCTGTTAGTCCATCAGTGCTGCTGTTAGGATTACTGAATTTTTGAACACCAACACAGCTGCTTTTCAGGTGAAAACCCCATCTTCTCTGTGACAAGACATCAAAAACAGTGCTGAAGGAACAGTATTGAAAAAAAAAATTTTGAAAGGTCTGAAAAAAATTAAGTTGAGCAACCCAGATCCTTAAAAGCAGGTTAAAAACAAGCATGTGGCAGATGTTGAGCAAATGTTGTTCTTGGTTTCAGCTAAAAGAGCAAAGGCATAGAGGAGCCTTGTTGGGCCATTCTGAACTGGTGCTGTCTCCATTTCATGTACTATGCCAGGTCTTCCTCTGTTGCTGAGACCCATGGCAGAGGTGAGCAATTTTATTTGTTTTCCAGTTTACTTGTTAGCATATTGCATTACAGCGAGACTTTTTAAATGGATAAGCTCCCAGACAATAGGCTGCTGACAATCCCACTGGATCATTTTCAAATTAATTCTCCAAGCAGAAGAGCATGTCAAACAGTGGCACTTACATGTATTATAAAACAGACAAAGCCCTAACATCCTGCAGCAAACAGGATTTACGTTTTGCTCTCGGTTTTCTAAATCCTGTGAAATGCTGATGTGGTCGCCTGGATATTATTCTATGGTTGCTTAATTTGAATGAAAAAATCAGTATCTCATTAATACAGTAGGGACATAATTAATAAACTCAGTTTATTAGACCTGTCATTATTTCTTCTAGAATTCAGTCTCTTTTGTCCTTCTGTTCACATTTTTCAGGATCACAAAGGTTTTTGATCACGTACTTGAAACTGGCTGTGGAGAAGGTGGATTTCTGATGGGGAGGTGGAGAGTACAGAAAAGCAGAAGGCTCAGAGTGATTTTGCAGACTCTGAAGTAGTTAATTGTATTGCCATTTTAGGTTGGGTTCTAAAAAGGCAGATGTATGGCTTGGCTCAAATCCCAATATTTTCCCCTGGGACTCCTTTTTCCAAGGTACTTACTGGCAGATTTTTCAAAAGCAGAAACTGGTGGGGTTTTGGGGGGGCTACAGAGTTATCAATGTGTTTAGACAACTGTCTGGTTTAAAATTACTTTTGCAAATTGTTTGTGCCTCGTGTGGTGAACAGATTTGGGTTACCTTGGAACAAGGCAAATAACCACCCTGAACTTAAGAAAAAACAAACTGTGTCATGTTGTTCAGGGACCTGCTTCAAAGAATCCTATGGGAGACAGTCTTAAGGAGCAGAAGAGTAACACAGCTTTGCAGGGGAGAACTGTGGGGTCCTGGTGGATAGCAGGTTGAACATGAGTCAGCAATGTGTCCTGGCAGCAAAGGCCAACAGTCTCCTGGGCTGCATTAGGTCAGATGGAGGAAGATGATCCTTTTACTCAGCCCACATGAGACAACCGTAGCGCTGTGTCCAGTTCTGTGCTCCCCAGATGAGACACATGCACCTGCTGGAATGAGTTCTGCCAAGGGCTACACACAACTGGAGAGGCTGGGGCTGTTCAGCCTGGAGATGAGAAGGCTCAGGGAGATCTTACCCATGTGTACAAATATCTGATGGGAATAAGGAGACAGACTCGTCTCAGTGGTGTTGAGGGAAAGTACAGGAGGTGATGGACACAAACCAAACCATGGGAAATGCTGTTTAAACATAAAGAAAACTTTTTTTACTGAAAAAATGGTCAGACATTGGAACAGGTTGCCCAAAGAAATTGTGGGGACTCTGTCCTTGGAGGTATTCAGCACCAGACTGGATGTGTCCCTATGCAGCCAGCTCTAGCTGATGGAGAACCTCTTATGAAAAGAAGTTGAGACTAGATGTTTCCAGAGGTGCCTTCTAACCTCAGCAATTCCGTGTTTTTGTATTAGCATGCAGAAAAAAATAGATTAAAAGAGTAATCAAGAATAGACTGCTCTGGGATATTTGTGGAGCCTGGGAAGTCAGAGGCACACAGTCCTCATCTCTGTCCCAGGAGACACCACATTAGGAACTTTTCCCATAAACCAGTGTGTAGTATATAAACTCTGCTGCAATGTAGGGCACAGGAACTAAGGTCTGATGCTCTCCTAGCTATGTAAAACCTGGAGCTTAGTGAGTTACTGGGGTCAGAGGCACACAAAAGACAGATGATGAACAACTAGTCCTTTGGCAAAATGCAGTGGAGAGGCCAGCTGCTTTCACTTGCCTTCAGTTTTGGCAGAATGTGCTAGAAATGGTTATTTTGATCTATGTGGTTAAGTTGTATAAGGCAGAGCAGTCATCCCATTATGGAAAGAGAATGAAATTGGTCAGTGAAGCTCAGTACGAATCATACCAGCAGCCTGTGGAAAAGGTCAGTAAGACTTAGTGAGGAGTCTAAGAACAGAGTTTGGATGAAATCTCAGGTCAGCATGTAAATAACTAATGGCATTTTCATTGGTTATTTATTCTGGAGCCAGTGCAGGAATTACTGTGTGAGTTTCCTGTACTGAATTACACAAGAGGCCAATTGGACAGTTGTTATGGTTTCATTTGTCCTGCAGTTCATTAGGCACTTGCTGGATGAGTGCTAGGCAATAGGAACCCCTTTACCTTACTTATGGAAATTTCCAACACATTGGAAAGAAAACACTAATTTTGCAATCAATCCACACAAACCACCTTAAGCAGTTGGCTGGGTGAATTGAAAGCTCTGGTAGAAACTGTAGAACGGGTAAATATTCCACTGAAACAGGATAGCTCTGTAAGGCACGCTGGCCAAGCTCCAAGGAGACTAACCCAGCCATCTCCTTCGGGGTAAAGGATCACCTCTTGGAAGCCTTCAGGAATTCCTGCTGGTGGCAGGGATTGCTTGTGGAGAGTGGGGCCCCAGCAGCAGTGTTTGGCTGGCCCCTGCAGTCTGGGCTCTGAAAAGTTCATCTGTGTCTCAGCTTGTGCATGGCTCCAGGTTTGTTCTCTCTGGGATAAGGGGTGGTTTCTGTGAACTCCTCCTGCTTCCCACTTTCTTAATGGTTTTTGACAAATGTGTGGCACAGGCTGAGACCCAGAGCAGAACATTGATGTGGGATTTAGTCAAGAAAGAGGAGAAATAGTATTTCAGAAGTTGCTATTTTGCAATTATGTCATTTGGTAAGAGGTCTATAAAAGGGAGTTTACACAACCAGGATTCTTCCTCATAGCAACCCCTCTTGGGTAATTAAAGCTAGCCAAGAAGAAAGTATCTGTGCTTTGCAGCCTTTCCCATTGCACAGCACACATTTGCTCAGATGCCCAAAGGGAGAACTGGTGGCTTTTTTTGTCCACGTGAATTTTGAGCCAGTGTCCTGGAGAAGGTCAAGCATTCTCTTGCCCTTTATGTACACTCAGGATTAATAGTGTTTTTAAGGCATAGGTCTGTAGGATTTTCCAAAACATATGAAACCTTTAGTCTGTGTTGCATGTTCTCTGCCCTGACGAGCAGTCACTATTTAATGATGATTCAGAGGAAATCACTGTTACAAACTGCATTTTTCTAAATAGAGGTGGTGGTGTTGAGTTTGGAGACATGCAGACAGTTCCTCCTCAAAAAGAAATGAAGCCTGGCATTCAGGCCTTATGAAGATTTTGGCTTAGATTTGGTGTTGTCAGCATCTGATTAGAAGTTTCAGACATTTTTGAAGGATATCCTGAAATGGCAGTGGCTTTTTGCCGTCTTTTAAATCCGTGTTTGATCCTTGTAAATATGAACCAGAAGTTGTAGTTCTAAACTTCAAATCAGAATCATGGCAGTAAACTTGTACACAGGGATTGCATCCAAGTTCCTGAAATTCTTGGAGAAGTTTTAGAAGCTTCATCCAAAACCCATTAACATTATTAGAAGGACTTAATCTGACTCAAAATTCAGTCATCAAATAGTTTCTGATCTGACATACCTAGAAAGCAATACCAAAGCAGTACCTCAACCACTGCAGTGTCAGTTCCTTTGTTTTTAGACTTTTTAAATTTCTCTGGTTTTGATATTCATCAATCATTCGTTTGAGATGCCTGCTTTTGTTTTCTCCAAAGCATAATGAAGTGCTTTGTTGTCCCACATTTCGTGGTGTCTGTTGTCTTTTTGGCTTTGTTTAGTGCCAGAGTGAGGTGTCCCGTGCAGAGCCCTCAGAAGATTGGTCATTCTGCTACCCTCAATAACACGAGAAAATAATTTAAGCAAATCATAATGTATTTCTGGAGTGGCTTTCAAGAGTGTCAGTTTAGTTTCTTTGCCTCATGGTCAGAGCAGCCCAACCTGCACTGTTTCTGGTGGAGGTTTGTCCAGCCTGTTCTTTATCTTAATTCCTTTCTTCCTTCAGTCTCATCCCTTGGCTGCCTCTGATCATCACTGAAACTGATAGCATCTGGCAATAGTTTTGTTGCAGTACTCACAGAGACCATGGAATCAATAAATTTGAGTGGATTACTGCCTTTAAGGTAAATTCAGAGGAAGAAAATGGCTACAGCAGCTTTAAGCAAAATGGCAAATAGAAATGGCAAGTAGATAAATAAACAAGGTATGGGTTTTTTTTCATGAAAGAAGTGGGTGAAAGAAGTTCCATAGAACTTGACCGAAATTCAAGCTGTAAGCAAATGTTTTGGGAATGCTGCATCTACATGGAAGTGGCAAGATGTTGAGTCTTCAGGAAAATACCCATCCAAGATAAAAGAAATAATGCATTATCTACATTCAGTAAAGCTGATGTTCAGCTTCATATCCTAGAAAGATCCTGTATTAAAGATGTATTGGAAAGCCCTTTGAGCAGTCTTTGTGTTGTGGTGTTTGGATCAGTTGAGAAAAATTCACTTACTGAAGTTACCAAAGAAAGCTACATGGACCACCTTGTTGAACTTTCTTGGGCACAGTCCTGTTGGAAAAAATGAAAAACTAATAGCAAAGACTGCTGGCCAGAGAATTGCCATTTTCTTTCTTTGTTTTTGCAGGTATCTCACTGCACTGAGGGAAGGAAAGCTGCATACATATGTTGCTTCATATTCATTGTATTTATTCAGATACTCTGGACATCAAAGCTGCAGATCAGTTCATGACTAAAAGCATTTAGTATCATGCTTCTTTTTTCAAGAAGTCCTTACTGCTGTTAATGATAATGTTGTACATAAGAATAAAAGTAGGCAGGAAGCCTACCAGGTTGGTGTCCAAGTGCAGTGCATATGATTTGGGTCACTGAGTTGGTAATAGAGAGGCAAATGTGAACTTAAATTAACTTGTTACCACAGCAGACCAGGCCTTTATTGCCTATGGTGTCTCTAAGGACAGGGCTTCACTGGTGCCTCCAGACAAAAGGCAGGGTGCCAGAAATACCACTTGGAGTGATCATAACCAGGTGGAACATCTGCTTCTCATGCTATTCATCTTCAGAGCCAGATAGGATTTTTTAAAGTTGTTATTATTATTATTATTATTATTAATATTAATATAAAAGGAAAAAAAGGGCAGACTGTAAGCCGAGTGTGAATCAGCAGTTGAGGATGTGGTCACTGGGAGTGAATTGGTAGAAACCCATGTAAAGGTTCCAGGATTAATGGTATTTTTGTTCCAAAAATAATATCAGATGTTATTGTTTACTGAAAAAGAGGTGGAGAAGAAAAAGCAAAGCATGGAACTGGGTTTGTTCAGCCTTGAGAAGAGAAGGCTTAGGAGAGACCTTATTACGATGTTCTAGTACTTAATGGGCAACTACAAAGAAGATGGAGACTCCCTGTTTGCAAGGAGTCACATGGATAGGGTGAGGGGTGATGAGCACAAGTTGCTCCTGGGAAGATTCCATTTGAATTCAAGAAGAAAATTTTTCACTATGAGGACAGTCAGACATTGGAATGGTCTCCCAAGGGAAGTGGTGGATTCCCCCACTTTGGAAAGTTTTTAAGTCTCAGCTCAACAGGGTGCTAAGACATCTCACATGAACAATAACATTACAGATGATCCTTGAGGTCCTTTCCAACCTGATGTTCTGTGATTCTGTGAAACTGAACTGCATGAAGCAGTTATCAGAACTTATCACAAACTGTATCAAAACACCCAGTTCTGTGCTCTTCTGTCAACCTGCCAGTTTTTCTACGCACTGCAAGCCATGTAGTTCAAGCAAGCCAAGCATCTTGATCTCCCAACAGTAACTAACTGTTTTGATACAAATCCCTTGTTTTAAGGACAATGACTGGCAAAAGGGTGGCTTGGTAAGTGTGATACCGTGATGTGAACTATTCAAAATACACATAATCTTGGTCTGACTGGAGGCAGCTCTTTTTGACACTGTCTGTTTGCTTTTGGTGGAAGTATCTTCTGAGGAGGCAGGTTAGAATCAGCCTGTGTGCAACACTCACACTGTAACTGCAGGACATCTGCCACATGTTCCATCAATTGAAGTGTTGGACTTGCCAACAGTTAATGATTTTAACCAAACATCTATTGTGGCTATCACATTGAAAGCATATTTTACTATTTAAAAGCTTCTACACGTGTTTTGTGTAGTGAGGATGACCTTTGAATTAGCGCAAAAGAGTAAAAAAATGGAAAATATTTCTCCTACCTTTGTTGTGGCATTGCCAGAATCATGGTGTTTATCTTACATTCCTGAAAGGAACAGGAGTTGCTCTTCTCAGGCTTCAGGCTTCATCGGAGTCAACGTTGTCTCCTTCCCCTGAAAATAAAGTGCCTTTCTCTTTTGTCTTCCCCACTCTTAATTCCTAGGGGCTCCGTAGTGCAGCTTTTTCAGAGGCAAAAGAGAGGGAGGTGTAAAGGGAGGCAGCTGCATGGTCAGAGCGGTGAGGGCAGGACAAGGACATTGTCTCCATTGCTCACAGCCCCTGTTGGCTGTGATTGCCTGGGACTGGGGTTGCAGCTGCACAGGCAAAGCTGGGGCTCTCTGGCCAGACACTTCAGCTGGCTGTAGGTCATAACCACCTTTCCACACTGGCATTGGCTCCTGAATCTCCTCTACCATCATCTTGGAAAGTGCAGATAAGCAGTAGTTTGCAATTTTTTAACTCTACCACCCACTAGGTTGAAACAGAGGCATTTCTGGAGCTGATTTATGAGTTCAGTCCGGTAATTTTGAAGGATAGTGCAACTGGCAGCAGCATCATGGACCTTCTCCCTCAAATCCAGGAATGCATCTGCATGTGCGTGTGCTCACTGAACTTTCAGGAGGCAGAAAATTTTTGCTAGATAATCTTGTGGCATAAATGGGCTTCCTGATTTAGCTAGGGCAATGGAAGACTTTAGTGGCAGAAGCAAGATTTGAAATACCTTAAACACAACAGGGTTTTGCTACAGCCATTGCTTATCAGTTCCTTCTTTCCTGTATGAAATACTCTTCCTATACCTAGAGGGCCACAGCAGCAAGGTATTATATTGGTGGGTGAGTCTGGAGATGAGACTGCATGAGTGCCCTAGGTAGTTTTGTCTTATCAAAAGAGAGTTTTTCCTCTCATTCCCAAGTGCAGTGTTCTGCCTTTTCCTCCTTTGTGTTTCATATACTTTTGATGTCCTGCAGCTTGCTGTCCAAGTTTGCAAACTCACAGACAGCAAAGCCGTGCAGTTTCAAAAAATCAGTGAATTAGTGTTGTAACTGGAGGAAGAATGGAGTAATTTATGTCTGCACACATGGTCTCTAAGTTGTGATTTATCCCTCAAGGAGCTCAGCAATTGTATTTGCAGGGTTTCATGCTAACCAGAAATGGAAAAGTTTGCAGGGCTCGCTCTGTAGCACCAAGCTTCATAACTTCTTGATTTCTTTTAACTCCAAGAATGTTGTTCTGATTTTGATCTAAGGGCAAGCAGTTCACTCTTTTCTGCCTGTGCCTTTTATTGTCTTAAATAAGTAACCAGAGAGGTTCTCTTGGCCCGGCTCTACCCTTGAATGATTTTTTGGTAGTTTCTCTGTCCCTGTCTATGATTCATGACTTGACCTAACCTTCCTTCACCCCTCTGTCCAGAAGCCATTTGCTGTTCCTTTTCACTTTATCCTTCCCTGCCCCCCCAGTTTCTATTTTAGGAGGCCAGTTTACACCTCATCTTCTTGCTTTGTATGCTGGTGTTGTGGGGCTTCATATATGTGTGTGTGGTAGACCAGGAAGCGAGTGTTTCTTCCCCAGCATTGTGGCACTAGTTTGCTCTGGTCAGGGTGACTGAAAGGCATGTCACACCCTTTAAATATTCCCTTCCCCAGAACATGATGCAGTACTGCTGTGGGCAGGTGACACAGAGATGGCCACTCTCAGGCTGCAGCCACAAAACCATGCTGCCTGGGGTGTACAGCAGAGTGGCAGCTTGTCCCTGTGATCTCTCTGGACAGAAGGATTTGGTTGTTGGACCACAGCTTCACTGCCTATTTCACCCAGCAACATATGGTGAGGTGAAGGCACTCCCAGTGTGCCTGTGCAATGGAGTATAATCTAAATGAGGGTAACTGGGGCAGAAGGCAGAATTTAAGTTTCTGTTCAGGACATGCATATGGAGGTGAGGACCTACTGTGCATAGGTCCTTTTTTTGAGTTCCTGTGTCATTTTCAGTTTCAAGCAACCTTCTCCAGCATTTTTTGGACAACTATATTTGCAAGGCACTTAATAGTAATATTTGGGGGTATTGGGTACTTCACCTACATACCTGATTAGCTAGGAGCAATACTGGAAGAAACCTCAAATCACATGGAAGTCCCAAAGGGTAACAGCAAATTTAAAAAGTTCAACCAGGATAGGAAGAGGAATAGGATCCAAGAAAGGGTCAAAACATCATGCCATGCTGAGGGATCTGTGGGTGCTACAGGTAATGAAGAACAAAATCTTGTTTCAAATCAGGCAGTTTTTTGTGGACCTGTTCCTGCAACAAAAGAGGAGGATAGTCTCAGACTTGGAAAACGCTTCTTGTGCAAACCAGCCTGTGGGACCTGCTGTTTCCTGAGGCTGCTGAGTGAAATCATTTAGCAGGGTTACAGAAGGGCTGGATAGCACGTAGGTGTTAATAGCATTTGCAGCTATGTAAGCAGCAGTAACAACAGCAGAGTAATCAAATCTTATCCCGCTGGTCACCCGAGTGGGTCTGGGATTTCCCCCTTGCACAATTGCCAGGTACCTTCACGGGCTAATTGAAACATCGAGTCCCGACAGTGTCTTGATGGATCTAATCTCCAAACAGAGAAGCTCTGACCATGCTTCTGCCCCAAGGCTTGATAGGTCCCTAGTTACTCCTGTCTGTTACCTCTGGCTATGGCTTTTTGCTTTTTTAATTTTTTATTGTTTTCTCTTGAACCGAGCTTCAAGTGCGTTGCTCTGTCAGAATCATAACTGCTGAATGAGATCTCCCCATCTCTGCTCGCTGTTCCTGCAGCTTCCTTCGTAGACTTTTAACCCAATAGCAATAAAAAGCAAAGCTGAGAAGAGGCAGACATGGCCCTGGGCCCTGATGAGAGCCAAGACAAGAAAATCTTCATCTTATTTCCTTTTGTTACAGCTTTTCTGTCCCTTTGGTCTGCTTGCTTTATGGGCAACTGGCTCCAGACTGGCTGCCTCTTGAGGGTGTTTCTGCTGTAGAATGCAGGTCTGTCTCAGCCTCCTCTTCAGGCTATTTTCTTTGTGTCCACCTGCCTCTATTTCCAGAAGCAAGCTCAGGTCCTGAGGGCTTCAAACCTCAAGTCCAGAGGGGCAGCCCCAGTAGGCATTTGGGAACTCGGCAGGCAGCTGCCAGC
Source organism: Florisuga fusca (assembly GCA_038090715.1). NCBI lineage: Eukaryota > Metazoa > Chordata > Aves > Apodiformes > Trochilidae > Florisuga > Florisuga fusca. The sequence goes on from JAAWXA010000044.1 coordinate 381,225, forward strand.
CTGCTTAATGGGAACAGTGATAAAAGGGACCCCTTTGCTCTGAAGAAAAAACACCTCCGCATTTCTGGGTGGTGGCAGATCCCTGTGAAGCTTGAACCATGGACTACTGGTGCACAAAAGTAGAAAGAAAGGTGAATTACTGCTTGTAGAAAGGAGGCTGGACAAGTGTCTCAGTTGGGCAAGCTAGCCAAGCAGAAAGCCATGTGCCTTTCTTTCCTCTGGGTTGGATTTTAGGTTAATCACTGCTCTGAACCATCCTTTGTGGCCATGAGGCTGGTCCTGATGCCAAGAAGGAGGAGTATGTGATGGCAAGGCTGGCTGCTTCTTCTGACATACTGTGCCTACATCAGGGTTGCCTTCCTTGGAGATCCTTTGGGTGAAAATCAACTTGGAAATCAACTCTTGTGCTGCAGGAAGTGATGGGAGGTGCTTTGGGAAGAGGTGCCCAGAGAAAAGAAAGGCCAGGAGCTGGTTCGTGCATCTGTCTGACAGGCTAATGGCAGCAAAGCCCAGACAAACATCTCCAGTTATTCACCTGGCTATGGGACAGGTTCCTCCCAAGCCTTTAATGTCTGCCTGTACAAGTTTTTGCCTTTTTCCAATCCAACCAAACCCGGGTTTATAGAGGGGCTTGAGCAAAACCATCAAAGCTAATAGGTCTGTCATTCTGTCTTAGTAATACTGAAGTGTTTACTGAAGTATTTTAGTTCCTGCCTACTGCTTTTTACCATCCATGTTATCACTGACTTTAAATAGCCATCAAGAAAGTGCTCCAGCCAACTGGGCTCCTGAGCAGTGCTCAAGGATAGCCCAAGGACATGCTGAGCCTGTGGCAGACCATCTTGCTCTGGTGCTCTTGAGACGGAGCAGTGAATGGAACCACAAGGCTCTGCTCTTCAGCTGCTGCACAGGAGGGGATATCTGCAAGGCAATGTCTTGAATCCTGTGGCCTGTGCTGGGAAGAAAACTTCTATCAGCAGCTGGCATCTGGAGGTCTTCCAGCTGCAAGAGTCTGAAGGAGCTATGTCTTTTTTCTACAGCTCCCTCCCTTCACCTCGTGAGGAAACTGGGGGCAAAGCCAGGTCCTTCTCCAAGGGTTACCCATGGACATTCCCCAGGGGAGAGCCAGTCTTTTGAGAAGAAAATGGAGTACCAAGTTCTTTCTGTCAGGGGAGTGTTTATCCTATTGCTTTCTGAAAATCAGGTCCTACCATGTTGGAGAACGGGCCTGCCAGAGTAAAATTACCCAGCAAGGAAATCGCTACCTCCAGATTAATGCCTAGATGTTTTGTCTCTCCCATGTTTGGCTGATGGAAGTGTTAGCTAAATATTTGTACAACACAGAGAGTTGCCCCCCTTTCTTCCCTGTTCCAAGGGTCAGAGAAATGTCAGCCATTGGCACTTGTGTGCAGCCTGGCTTCTGTGTTTGCTGTGAGGTGGGCTCCATGCCAGGCCTGCACAGGAACCCAAGCGCAGATGAGCCCGGCAGTCACCACGGCTAAGTGGCTGGCTGTGGTGGCCAGCATCCTCTTCCCAGGAGAGGTGAGTTCCTGACACTTTATCCTGAGCTTATTCTGCAGACCAGTGAAGTCCTGAGTTGAACAGTGAAACTAAACAGTCTCCTCTCTCTGCACAAAAGGGAAAAAACACATGCTTCTCTTGCTGTCTTCTGTCAGTGATTCTCCCAGAGTGGATCAGCTTTTGTTGCCCTTTTAAAATTTATTCCTGTTTTATTTGATTCCTCTCTAATTTAGCCAGTCGCCCTCTTCTGGGACTCGACTCTGAAAAAAATTGGGCTCCCTGCTGTTAGGTACAATGAGCCCCTCAAAGTTGTGAGTTCTGAATTTCATGCAAACTGCAAAGTCTGATTTAGCCCTGTTGCAAGTAGAGCCATGTGTCCAGCTGCAGGACACTCAGAAGTAGTGGTTCCTGCCTCGTTTCTATGAGCAAGGTGGGAGCTCAACCATTATACATCATTTTGTGTGAAGATGCAGGAATTTCTTCTTTCCCATGACAGTCAGTGAAATGTGCTTTAATGAGTAGTGTCTGAAAAATATTCTACAGAAGATAAATATTGATATTGATATTATGTAGTCATAGACTTAAACCCATATCTTGTGAGAATTCGGAGGTGGGAAGACATAGGTCAGAAATTTGTGGCTGTTCAGCATCCAACAGGCCTGAATGAAACCCACACATATAAACTGACACTCATGTCAGGAAAGTAGCACACTGTAATTCCTCTGAATCTTGTCTCAGTCACATCTCTGACTCTCACATTTTCCACATTTCTTGCACTTTTAATTTATTGTCCCTTTTATTCACTGCATCAGTGGAGACAGCTTCAGCATTGCTTTCTGCTCACCTCTGCCAGACCCCACAGATTTAGGAGCAAATACAGACAAGAGTTTTGCAACCCTGTTAGGTACAATAACAGGCTAAGAGCTTAGCAGAGCCAGAGCAGGGGATCTGTCAAAGGGTCCTTTGTGAATTCTAGTTCCTAGAGTTGGTGTGGGTTTGCCTTGGCCTCTACAAAACTCAGAGATGTTTTGGAGCTGATCTAAGTCATGTGGCTTGTAAAAGCCCCTGCCAAAGCAAACTGATGGAACACGCTCCTACTTCAGCGACCCTGAGTCTCCATGCTGCTGGGTTGGGTGGCCAGGGTGAAGATGGCTGGGTAGGGTCAAGATGGGTATGCTGGCTCTGAAGCAGTAGAGATTTCCACATCAGTGGGCTGTGTTGCCCTCTCAGGGCACATCTGACACTTCTGGCTGCAGGAGCAGTGCAGAGAGCTCAGATAATTTGTCTTAATACTCAGACCTGAAGTTGGCAGACGGGTTCCCTGTATATACCAAGGCAGCCAACTTCTGTGGACCTCTTAGAATCCTCTTTGGGGATTATTTCCATTTTTAAAGAAAAAGGGCAGAGAGCCTGGCTCTGCTCCCTGATACATGGATATTGAGCTGGTCTGCCACCAGCCTGGGAGAGGTGAGTGCTCGTAGAGTTTTTGGCACTTGCACTCTTCACAGCTAAGCTATCGTGTGGGGTGGGCACTGTGCTGATCTGCTGGCAGGTTGGATAGTTGCTGTCTCAGTGCCAGAATGTTTAGCAGTTCTGAAAACTGCATAGTGTGAGCCACTGTAACACTGCTGGGAGGTGTGAGCTCTGTTCATCAGCACTGCCACATTAGTGATATGGACAGAGGTCATGGAGAGCTACAAGGTTATCTACATCTGCTTGTCTTTGTCCTTCCTAAGGTCAGGAGGCCAGTGGAGTTGTAGAAGGAAACAGAAATTAATCCTGGCTCATGCACTGAGCAGACTGGGAGGGAAGGGAGAGGTGAAGTTGCTTTGAACCTGGAAGCTGACTTCACTTAAATAGCAACATCCTTAACTGCATCACTGCTAACAAACGTCTTTTGCATCACAGCTGAATGTCCCATCAGGTGCATTCTTTGCCATAATTTGCTTCAAGAAAAGAAGATTAAAAGCTTTTATTGTGCAAATAGGTGTATATCAGAATAATAGTCTTTTGATTGCTAGACTAATTAGTAATCTGGTTATTGTCTTACCTACTATTCTTTGGGACTGCTAGTTTAAAAAGAATTGATGTTCTTTAGTCTGACCAGTGGGATGATCTGAGGGGATCTACAAGGAGGTTCCCAGTCCTGTGGTGATTAATAAAATTACTGACATGTATTTTACAACTATGATGAATTTTTAGTATTACAAATTAATAATAGGGAGGGAAGAGCTTTTAAGGAAGACAAAGGCAACTTCTTTCTCTCTGTGTCTGACAATTCTGAGTAACATAAATAACTCCTGGTCTCTACTAGACCATTCCAGTGCTAGAGGTCTCAGCCTTGTAAAAGACCAGTTTATTCTGGTATCTGCTGTGGCTTCTTTTTTTAGCCTGTACTCTGACAACTCTTTCTGTTTCCTCTGCACAGGATATGAAAGCTGGAGGGAGCTGGCTAAGGCTCTTGCAGACACGAATGTCCCAGGTGGGGACCCAAGCCTCCACTTTTACTATTCACAGAAGCTGGGACACCAGGTGAGGGGGCTTGGGATGTCTTCTGAACATGCAGAAGGGCAGATCTTCCTTTTTGATGCTGGCCCCAAGAGAAAGCTCTCTGTTCACGCAGGAAAGAGAGCATGCCACAGGGCAAAATCTGAGCTGACTCACAGCAGTGTGAATGCACAATGACTCCACTGTAGTCAATTAAGTTATTTTAGATGTATTAAGCCACAGCGGTGGGCTGAAGTTGGCTGGGTATGTGCCACAGGGAGGTAGCTTTGAGCAAGATGGAAACAGAAATGAAAAGTTAGGAGAGAGTTTGTAGCTTTTTAGTGAAGCACTTCTTGGTACCATTGTCTGAAGGAAGAGTTGGAAGAAATATTCCTTGGACCCTTCTGGAATAGGGATGGGGTAGAAGAAAAGGGGAAGATGACCTAAGTTTTAACTCTATGCTAGCAAACACTCATAAAGTGCTGGCATCCTTTCCCTGCAGCAGTTCACCATGGAAATCTTTTGTCAAAGAAGCCAAGGAGCATTTTCACCCCGCTATGACTCTGCTACCTGGCCTATCCTTTGGAAAGGGGCTTGGGAACTTACTTTTTTTGCATGTGTTCTAGTGACCAGGTTTAAGTCCTCCTGTGTAGGTGTCCGTGCTGGGTCATTTATCAGGTTATTTTGAATTTCCTCTACTTGTATTTCAGAGCCAAGAGCTGCAAAGAGGTGGGAAGAATAAATCAAATTCTGCAGTTGTGGACAACCCTGCCCAGTGGATGCCAGAGGTGGGTGCCTTTTTCCATCGTTTTGCATGAGGCTGCTGTTGTTAGAGACCTGTGCAGCGGAGAGGGAGGTAGGGACCTCTGCCTGGAAATTCATTTGCTCCACTACACGTTCATTCCCTATCACCTTCTCCTGACTTAATGACACTTAGAGGCTTGAGTAATCATCTGGAAAGACAGGAGTGTCCAGATTCCTGTTAATTTGTCCTCTCCACCAGCCATCAAGGCACCAAGCACCCACCCACAATTCCCTGAGAGCAGGCAGCCCGCTACCTTCCTGGAAGGTGAAGTTTAATCAGGGCTGGGAGTGTGTAGGGCCAAGCATTCAACAAGCAAATACATGACCGTGGCATGCAGAAATGTCATGCTCTGCTCTTGCATTTGCTTGCTATCCAACTCCTGTGTGTCATGGGTAGAGATTTCTTCACTTTAGTGACACTTCTGATGAACAGAAACCTTCTCTGGTGACCTTTGAAGACTGGGGTAAACATTCCCTTTATTTCCTTCATGCCTCATTTATTCTTTCCTCCCCTGTTCCCTTATCTCACCATTCCTCTTCAGATAAGGGAGCAATGCAGCCTGCTGATAATGAGGGACACCAGCCAGGGGGCTAAATCCAGTTAGTGGAGTTAGCTCACTACATTCCTCATAGTGATTAGAGGCCTGTGCAAATTAGGAGGGCCTCTGTGGCTCCCCTGGGGAGGGAGCAGGCCTGTCCCTGTGCTCAGGACATGAGATGAAAGCATGTCCCTCCAGCCATGGCATTGAACAGTTTAGGTCCTTGCAGCGTGAGCTAAAGCTTTCCTGGAAGCAGACAGTGCCAGTCACCCTCCAGTGCCCAGAACCAGACCAAACCATTGATCTTTTCTGCTGCAGCTCTAGCACGTGCTGGTCACAGCTGGAGCCTGGGAGCTTCCTCTGTCTACAGGGCCTTGCAGTCAGGGCACTTGCCCAGATGAGCATCTGCTGGTGAGAAGCCTGCAGGACATGAGGGCCAAGAGTGTTGCTGTGCACAGGGATGACATGGAGCATATACTGCTCCCCTCTCCCACAGCACTATGTTTTACGTTGGGATGCCATGCTCTGCCTGGCATCCCCCAGCTCCTTTGAGGCTTATTCCTCTTGAAACCTGTCAGCTGTGGTGTGCAATGAGCCTTTACTGGATCAGAAATACAACAGGGGGGGGTGCATGCTGTGGCTGGGGGGAAGGTAGGTGTTTAACACAGGCTGATTTGCAAGGCCCTCTGCTTTGCTCTTGGGGCAGCTTCATTCCCTTGTGTGCTGCAGTGCTGGCCAGGGCACCCAGCAGCCTGCAAAGCTGGTACCACGGTGGGGTGCTGCCAAGTGGGGAGCAAGTGCAGAGGCCATGAGGGAAGAGGTAGGACTTGAAGATGGTCTCACAGCTGGAAAGGTGCTGCATGCCTCCTGCCTGGTCCTGCGCTGCTCTTTGTTAGGGAGGAGAGCTCTGTTGGGTAGCAGGGCTGTTGCCTCAGACCAGCCGCATTGGGAGTTTGTGGGTGCCCTGTAGGAGGTGGTGAGAAACAAACACACCGTAGTAAGTCTTTAGGTCCTAGGGAATATAGATACCAGACTGGGAAGCTGGTTTTGGTTGTCTTACCCCATTCACATATGCCCTCCCCCATCAGCCCTGCTAACTAATACTGCTCCTCTGAAGCATCCACCTCTTTCACCAGTTTTCTTTTTGTCTACGGGCAAATTTTCCTGCCCTTGCTGTGGCACGGGCTTTACCCAGAGGGTCTGCAGAGCCACCCTGACTGCAAAGGTCAGCAGTTCACCAGTACCAGATGCTGTAGATGGAGAGGGATCTATGGGCACAGTTCTGTATAGAGTTGCTTGCTGTTCTCTTTAACACCAGCTGAAATTTCTCCTGACCTGGGGATTAAATTTTTCTGTAACTCTGCCCAAATTAATTACCCAGGGTCTGTGATCCCATTGTGCCCTCGCTGCAGCATCTCTAAGAAATTAATTGCTGGGGCAAGGGGCAGCAGGTTGTATCCCATAGGTCTGGGAGCTGAGCTTTGAATAGACAAGTATATTCCTGACAAACATAAATAATTAACAGAGTTGCAGAGTGAGCTGGCAGCCAGCAGGGACACAAAAGGACAGGTTTCTATTTTCCTCTTCCAGTTTCAGGAGATGAAATTGGAGGTTTAGGTCTTCAGCCTTGGATAATGTGATAGGAAAGTGTGCATGTAGGAAATCCCTGATGAAGTTATATGCTGCAAATATAGCAAAGCAGAGTTCGGCCTCACTCCTGGGTTCCTCAGAGTGCCCGTGCACATGATCCTTACCCCCACTGTTTCTTCCATGCATCAGAACAAAGTCTTCCAGCTCCCAGCATCACCCACTGCCTCCTCAGGCTGTAGAGATGGGGGGCATTTTGTTTCATTAATTCATAAAGATGTGTGTCTATTGCCAGGGCAGACCTGTGCTGTGGTGCAGGTGAGTGTCAGCATTTGGCACTGCTGTAGGTGTGGGTGGAGGATTTTCAGAAAAGCACCTGGTTAGCCTGATCCTTTTCATTGACCTCTGCAAAAGCCACTGTTCAGCTCTAAGAGAAGAAAGGTCTGAGGAGTGCTGAGGGGCATTTACACACATAAAACCTTCATGTCTCTGCAGCCTCCAGACTTCCTTCTGGATGGAAGGAGGTGTGAGGAACATCCTTGCAGGTTATGCCTGTGTGGGTGCAGAGGAGCCAGGGCATCCTCCTGCTACCAAACCTGGCCTAAGGGGAAGCATCCTTTCCTCAGGGGACTGACAGACAAAGCTGTTGCTGTTCGCTCTGCCCCTTCTTCAGCCACTTGTGCCCATCAGGTATCAGGGCCTGATGGGACAAGGGGGGCTTTGTTGCTGACTTGTCTTGATGGATTCTTGATGGGAAGTGATTCTCCCCCTCTACTCTGCTCTCGTGAGACCCCACCTGGAGTACTGTGTCCAGTTCAAGAGCCCCTATTACTAGAACTATGTGGACATGCTGGAGCATGTCCAGAGAAGGGCCACGAGGATGATCAGAGGGCTGGAGCACCTCTCCCATGAAGACAGACTGAGAGAGTTGGGGTTATTCAGTCTGGAGAGGAGAAGGCTCAAAGGAGAAGGCTTATTGTAGCCTTCCAGTATCTGAAGGGGGCCTACAAGTAAGGTGTTGAGGACCTTTTTAGGATGTTGGGTAGTGAAAGGACAAGGGGGAATGGATTCAAACTATAGGAGGGTAGATTTAGATTGGAAGTTAGGAAGAAGTTCTTCACTTGAGGGTGGTGAAACACTGGCACAGGTTGCCCAGAGAGGTGGTGGAAGCCCCATCCCTGGAAGTTTTTAAGGCCAGGCTGGACAGGGCTCTGAGCAACCTGATCTAGTGGGAGGTGTCCCTTCCCTGCCCATGGCATGGGGTTTGGAACTAGATGATCCCTTAAAGGTCCCTTCCAACCCTGAAAATTCTATGATTCCTGCAAGTGCCCGGAGTGGCAGAGGTTGCAGCGAAGCCCAGCTGCTGCCTGCTGAATGTCACCCAGTCAGGGGAGCTGGGCCAGGCGGGAGGAGGGGCTGCGGCTGCTCTGAGGAGACAGAAGAGTCTTACAAACTCAGGAGGTTCCAGTTGGCAGCACAATGCTGCCTTTCTTCTCTGGCTCAGGCCCTCTCTGTGCCCTGTTTACCATCCCCAGGGCTGTGCATTCCGCGGGCTGCACGCAGCTGATTTGCCTCCGTGATGCCAAAACTGCCTGGGATTAAGTGAGGAAAGACCACTCCAGTGATCTTGCTGTGTGCTCCAGCCTCTGCTGCTGCTTCATCTTTGCTCACCAGGAGCAGCTGGTTGTGTGGTGTCACCCCCCTGGGGTGGTTTTGACACCATAGGGTTTTTTGGGCTGGGCTGGGAGGTCTGTGCTCTCTGCATGCACACCGATCCTCCTTTACCATCTGTTTTCTTAGGAGGAGCTGATAATCTAAAATTCCACACTAGAAGGGGAGCGGAAATACCGGAGTCTCTTAATAAAGCCAGGGGTGCAGGCGGGTGTTAATTCTGTGGGAAGGATGGGCACAGGGGCTGGGAGCTGCAGAGAACGCAGGGTCAACACTGAAGCGAAGGGCCTGGCCCAGCTCTCACGTCCCAGCCCTTGTTTTAGGTCTCAGCTTGGGCAGCACCATTGCTTTGTGGCCTTGTGCTCCAGAGGGTATTGGCCTGTCTGGGCTCCTGGGCCCTTGGATCATGTCCTGTGCCCATTTTGGATCCAAGCTGGGTTCTTGAAGTACTACTAGTTCAGGGGTGTGGAGAGAAGCCACTGGGAGGTGAGGCTGGGATGGGGAGGAAGCTGAGGAGGAACCCTCTAAATGGGAAGGTGCATACTGTGTAATACCAACTCCCGGTGAAAGCCCAGACTCTTGGCTTCTATTCCTGGTTTTGGTCAAATCAGCCTATCCAAAATTTTCAAAGCAGATGTTTTTAAGGGAAAAAGGGAAACTTAGCTTGTTGCTTACCAGGCCCTAAATTTCCAGCCCTCTGAAAACCAGAGCCAGGTAGTTCCAAGGTGGAAAGTCAAACTCAGTAGCCACATTCCATAAAGTCCATTGACATTTCTCAAGAGCTGTGTGCATGAATTGAGAGCGATGGTGCCATTTATCTAGTACTGCAATCTGCAAAAGGAGGAGATACCTACTGCATGTTCCAGAGGAGACCCAAATAGCAAATGGAATTTCTCAGCTGCCTGTGATGGGCAGCCATGGAGCTGAGTTGGAGGAGCAGCAGTGGTAGGGTTTCAAAACAGCTGCTGCACTGATGACTTGGAGGGGGCTGAAATTAAAGCCTAGCTCAGTTTTCAGTCCCAGACCAGTGCTTTGGGCAACCAGCACTTATCTGTCAATAATGTTCTTTTGAGTTTCAGAGGAAGCAGAGAGTAAGTTAGGCTGCTCTAGCTCAGGAGAAAATCTTTTGTTTTAGAAAATACTCTGAAACTGCATTCAAGAAATACCTATTATTTACTGGTTAGTTAGTTATAGTAGCTGTGAGCACAGGAAAGTGAGGCAGTCTCATTAGCTTCTTTTAGAATCTCCTCTCAGGTGGCTTTGTAAAGATTTTGGAGACAGGGGTGTTGGGCTAAAAATGTCAGGGACCATCTTTTCTTCTGCAGCTCTAATGGAGCACCTAGTACAGTGGTGTCTGCCATATTTGTTTAGTAGGCTGCTCTGTCCAAACTCTGCAATCAAACATTGTATTAGAATGGAAGTGGTTCAAGTTTCTTCTGCGTACATTTGAGCAAGTGTGGCCACTCTTCTGGGTCTTACCTCATAAAGAGCTATTTTGGCATTTGACTACCCCATACCAAAGCCATCCCATCTCCATTGCAGTCTTGAGCCTTGGGAGCATCCCCTGGGTCTCTCTTTGCCAGAAGAGGACTGCAGTGCCAGCCTCTCCACAGTGTGGGAGTGTTGTGCTACATTTGATAGAGATCTGAGCCTGCAATCTGCAGCATGCAAAAAATTCTCTAAGAAGAAAAACTAGCATCACTTGTGGAGAGCAGCAGACTGCCTTAAAGGCTCACTGACTCACTGTGGGAGCCCAGCCTGTTCACCTCATTTCATGTTTCACAGGAAACAGCAATTGTCATTCTTTGATTCGACTGAGAAAAGTAGAGTAAGACCCTTGGGTGTGAACCTGGATTTGGCCAAGGGGCACAGGACTGCACAGCAATTACACTCCAATTCAGTGTCTATCACACTTGCAGTAATTTATTTGTATCACAAGTCCCTGCAGAGTCCCAGGTTTTCTCTTGGCTGCATCCATCACCCCAAGCCCTCTGTGCAGTACCTTTGTGATTTTGTGCTGCAACACTCTGGGGAATTATATCCACTGTGTCTGCTGCTTTTCCTCTTGCCTGATAAGCAGAATCCAGGCTAAGGGATGTCAGCAGAGGAGTAAGGAAGAGGAGACAGTAGTAAGGGACAACACAAACTTTCTGGCATCGCTCAAGCTGTAGCAGTACGAACACCAGTGGGTGAGGGCTGACAAGAGGTCACTCAAGAACAAGCAGCAGTTTGAACTGTTTTGCTTGGCACGCAGAAATGTTATTCACGTGCATAACTAAAGGTCACAGCTCTCAAGGAGCATTACTGCATAAGCTGATGCCAGGCCACGTCTGCTCTGCATCCTTCCATCAAGCCATGGTTTGTTACAAAATGAAACCCCAACTTGCTATCCGGGGAAAAATAACTCCATACAGCGGTTTCTCTGCCAGGATTGCACAAAGGGCTTGGGCCCTCCTCCACCGTGCTGCTGCAGCCCTGCTTGAGACTCTCCAGCAAAAACTAAGAATTTGCTGCCATCTGTAGACATTTGGGTGCTGTTCAGGCAGTTTCCCCAGTCCTGCTCGCACAGTCCTTATATAGGCAAGACAGCCACAGCAAAACCTCCCTGGTCCCAAGGCAACCTATTCCTTTCTTCAGCATTTCCCCATCTAAGGTAGCTTCTACAGACTCCAGATTATTTATTCTCTGCTGTTGGATGCCAGCCATGTGAGGAGGGTTTCAGCATCCAGCTCCACTAGTTGCAGGCAGAGTATGGTCTTTGCTGGGAGGTAGCCATCTCCTCTCTACTAAATGTCTCTGACAAAAAGATAAGAAAGCCTATCCCTTGAGGAGCATTTCACTAAAATCCCTCAGGGACCAGAAAGCTTTTCCCAGATAAGCTGTGCTTTAGGTCTCCATTGGGCACTGACAGCCACTCCTGGCCATGCTGGGCTTGGCAGCAGGGACAGCCACCCATACCCACACTGCACCCCCTCCTGCACTGTTTGGGAGAGGATCTCTGCTCCTCCAGTGTTTTTGTGGACATGAGGAGGCCACATCACTTGCTGACCTGCCTGTGCTGCTGCTCCCCAGCCTGCTGAGCCTGTTTCCCTGTCTTTGCCATCCTCTATGATCTCCACCTTGTAGGTGTGCTTTGGGAAGGGGATCTACCATCTCATCTCCCTAAATCTTCCTTGGGCCAGGGAAACAGCCCTGAGAAGTTGAAGGAGACAAAAATACCGTCTTGAAGGCCATAAGACCCTACACTCTCATTGCTGCATTAAGAGGGGCTATTGCCACCCTATAGCATGTCCCACACCATGGCCTGAGAGCACAGCCCTCTAGTTAAACACCTCTTCAATGGAGAAAAATGAAGTGAGCCCCAGCCACTTAGCTGACCTGTTATGGGCATTATCACAGTTCCCTAGTGCTCTTCAGACTGTCACCTGGCCCAACCCCAAAACTTCAGCTGATGAGACACAGAGGTCTGGACCTATGTCTCCTGGAGACCAGTCCCTTGGGGAGGCAGCATCTTCCTTCACTCTCACAAGCTATTGAATGCTGGGGTCCATGGTCAGGTTTGGCAGGACCAGGGACACAGTGGGGGACTCATTGATTCACAATTCCCCACTTCTGCCTCCCAGTTCCAGGGCCAGGCCAATCTGCACGTGTTCGAGGACTGGTGTGGCAGCTCCACTGAGCAACTCAGGAAAAACCTGCACTTCCCCCTCTTCCCCCACGTGAGTAAGACCTTGATACCTTCTGTCCTACGCTTCCCACCCCTGCTTCCCAGATGAATCATCCCCTGCTCCTTGCGCATCCCATTCTCATCCTTCTCCCTCACCTCCTTTGTCCTTGCTTTTGCAAGGGTCAGTGGTAGTAGGTCTTCTGCTTCTTGGGAAGGCTCCTTTTATCCATGCTGGTCTAACATGCCTCAAACATGAGGTGTAGGAGCTCTGCATTTGGTGTTCTCCCTCCACGTGGCTAAGGAATGCCAGACCCTATCCCCATCTCATCAGCATGCACTGTGCAGCTCTCCCCTCTGCACACCAACACTTGTTCCAATTTGAAATCTCTCATCTAACCTGCTCTTTTCTGTTGCCTCCATCACACACCCTACTCCCTCCTCCTCCCAGAGAAAACCTCATACTTCCCTCTGCCCACCTATACCAGGGTTTTTGCATGTCTCCTTGTTCCTTTAGCACCTCCATTATTTTTATTATTTTTTATTTTCTCTACTTCAGACACGAACTACACTGAAGAAGCTGGCTGTGTCCCCAAAATGGACCAACTATGGTCTCCGGATATTTGGCTACCTGCATCCTTTCACCGATGGTGAGGGCTCTGAGGCTGCTGTTCCACTGCTCATGTCCCTTCTCACCTGTACCTCCCTCCTCTCCTGGTGCTGAACCACTGGTGCTGTCACCCCGGCAAGCCCTGTGTGAGGTCTCTTGTGGGCAGCCCATCTAGCTGTGTGTGATGGACTGTGGCATTTGGCATGGGTGAAACTTATCTGCCTCCTCTGTAGGAGGAGGGTGGAAAGGAAAAGCAGAGAAGAAAACAGAAGGGAAGTGCTCAATAAAAACCAATGCTGTCATGAGTGTGCAGCCCCACAGTGTGTACGTGGGCACAAGCATTCCCTGAGCTTGTCCTCTCTCCTTCAAACACACAGAACTGTACATGACATCATTTATGTCCCTGACGGTCCCTGGGTGCATGAATGCCAACTGACAGCAGCTGGCATCTGTGTCTCCCAGCTGCATGCTTCTGCCCAGAGCAGCCTCTAGCATTCACCCACATCTGCTGGACCCCTGGCCCTCGACTGCCATCCCTGAAGCCCTGGCCAGAACAATGACACAATCTCTTTGTGCACACTTCTCCACCCAAACATAGCTTCTCATGCAAAAATTTGCTCTGCAATTAAAATGAGAGGCAGGGAGAATTTCATGAATTTCTTAGCTCTCCAAGTTAGATGTCATGTGAAGCTGATGCAGGAGGGATAGTGAACCAGTTGCATCTGTTAACTTTTCATTTCAGTCACAGCAGAATGAGAACATTCAGAGGGGTTGAAAGGGGCGGGAGTGGTAAAATCAATAGGAAAGGTATGGTGTCACCAGAAAAAGGGTGAAGTCAGTGTTTTAGAGGAGCAGGATCTGTTCTGTACACAAGATCTTAGCATAGAGCTCTACTTATGCCCTCCATCTCTCGACAGGGGAGTTTCAGTTTGCCATTGCTGCGGATGATAATGCTGAGTTCTGGCTGAGTCCAAATGAAAAGACCTCTGGTCTCCAGCTGCTGGCCAGTGTAGGCAAGGTACAGTGCATGTACATGTGTGGCTTCTTCCATCAAGACTAATGTTTCTGTGGGGATGGAGACCTTTTTGTCTTAAATACCTCCCTGGACTAGCCAAGTTTCTTCTCCTGCCTAAATACAGACACCACCAGAACAGATGCCAGACAGGTATGACATGACATACTTTAATACTGTTGCATATTGGCGCTGGTCCTGAAAGTCCCAGTTTCATTATTAAGGGACTTAAATCTGTCCACAGGTTGTGGGTCCTACAGACAACTTACTAGGAGGAGTTTCCTGCTCCTTTTCACCAGCACAGTAACTGTGAAGAAACCCATCTTAACTAGAGCATTTTCTGTCTCTTCACAGACAGGGAAAGAGTGGACTGCACCAGGGGAGTTTGGGAAATTTCAGAGCCAGCAGTCAAAGATGGTGAGGTGAGTGAGAAGAGCCACTTTCCTCCCTGCCTCCTCTGCACATGGCCAGGACATCACAAGGAGAATGGTCCTGGACTTGTTATGAAGAATTTAACAATAGAGAGAAAGGGATTACTCTGGGTTATCGCTAAAGATGAAGTGATACATCCACACCTGTGCCAGTTGCTGATTTACTGCAAGAATCCAATACTGAGTTTTTGTTTCCTGGTGGAAGCAGCCACCAGCAAATCCAGACTTCTCTATATATACTCTGGCCTGAGCTTCCTGCTTTGGATATGGTCAGGTTTCCCAGAGGCCAAAACTCAGCAGACAAGGCTGAAAGGGAGTTAGGAAAAATTAACTGAGAGGGGTCTGGAGTGTCCCAGGTGCCCAAGGAAAGCTACCTATCTCACTGTCAGCATCTCAGGTTTCTTGGCAGTCCTAACCCTGCTCACCCTGAGAATTAGGTTATTTCATAGGTGCGGTTGCTCTCCAAGCATTATCTGCTGACAAACTAAGAGATGTTCCATAATACTCTTGGTGACAGACACATTGTTCTTCACAGGTTGTCATCTGCAGGCAGGTACTATTTTGAGGTTCTTCACAAGCAGGATGACCGAGGAACAGACCACGTGGAAGTAGCAGTGAGTCTGTGCAAATGGCCATGCTGTATGTGCGTTCCTGCAGAGCTCGAGAAGGATATTTGTATTGATTTCCCTCCTTTCCGAGGCCTCAGCTCCTCTTTGCATGAGATGTATCTAATCCCTTCCAGACTCCTTACCTACTTCCATGTGGGATAGTCCTGGCCACATGCCAGGACACCCTTCTGTGCTTGCTTGGAATAGTTCTGCCTTCTCCAGGCTCTGTTGCAGCTCTTGGTCCTTTCTTACTTTGGATGTATCCAAGGGGTATCAGCTCACTCCCAGTGTTTTGCTGCTAGGCAGACTTGGTCATAGTAAGGAGAAGGAGGAAGCCGTGAGCCCATCTGGTGAAAAAACATCTTGTGCCTGTTCTTTTTGTTCAAGCTTGGTTAACTCCATAAGGATTTAATTCTAATGTCTTTCTCTGTTCCAGTGGAGACTGAATGACCCAGAAGTGAAGTTCAAAGTCATTGACTCCCAATACCTCTCCCTTTTTGCTAGTAAGTATCTTCACCACAGGTTTGCCTGAGAACCTCCCATTCTTCCCAAACATATCAGCAGTGTTTCACCATGAATCATAGTCTAGCCAGACAAATACCATGAGTACAGATCATTGCAGGAAAGAAGTGGAGACAAGTCAGGAAGGAGACCTCTAGACAAGAGTGTGACTCATTAAATATAGGACAATTAGTACAAGCATTATTTCAGGGGAATCCAGAGGCAGTGAGGAAGGGCAGAGAGGAGAGTCTGCAGAAGTGAGGACTGTTCCAGATGTAAGAGTAACACAGATGAAGGTTGCCTGCAGAGAGCTTGTGGGAACATGAGGCCCAGACATGAGAGCTGTGGGGGTGTGCTGGCAGCTGAACAGGACCAAGTAGAAGGGCTTGCAGGAGCACTTGGAGAAGATTTCACTCTGGGTGCTGGACGTAGTGGAATACCCTTGTGATACTGTGGGACATTGCTTTGTTCTCTGTCAACCTCAAGTCTCTTCAAGTTGCTGCTGGATTGCAGCAAGCACATCAGCCCTGTCCCTCTGGTTTTGTAAATCCTTAGCACATCAAGTGATGCCTTTACCAGTTAAAGTGCTCCTTAGTACTGTTTACCCTTATCTAGCTTTGTCAGCATCACTTTCCTCTGCCAGTATTCCCCCTGATTGTATCTGCCACTATGACCTTTCAACATCTCTGGGCTTTTTTCCATCCTAACACTTTTGTCTCTGGAAGACTCACTGATGTAACTGAGACATCTGTTTGCTGTGTCTTGGATCATAACCTGCTGATGTATTTTCTGAAACCTGGTATTTGTCCAGGATTAGGCTTTCCACTAGGTCTTCTGTCCACAGTGCTGCTGTCTCATCTTTATCTGGCAGCTTCTGCTTATGTAGTGTTTCCTTCTTCCATATCAGCTTTTGGCATGTTATCCCATTTCTTCTGGGTTCCCATGTTGTTCAGTGCCCAATATTTGCTAACAGTGCCCTTGGCGGCATGTGGCCTTTCCCTCCTGGATATTTATTCAGTTCCCCTCATCTCAGAGTAGGATCCATGGAGACTTGAAGCCCTTGGGCAGCAGCATCCAAGAAAAAGCATAACCCAAACATAAACCCAGTCTTGGATTTAAGCTTCCCATTGTTCCAGTGGATCTCCATGCCCCTTCTTGGGCATCATCTTGCTCAGTCGCTGAAGGCCTCACCCTAGGGACTTGCTCCTTTTCCAGCACAGGAGGAAGCTCTGCTCCTCATGTTTTTTCCTTTCTTTCATCTTCTCTGCCTCCTTCTAAAATAAATTCAGTGCAAATAATTCAGATGTGTCCCATAATTCCTGCCAGCATGAAGCTTCTTCAGCACACCACTGCTGGCATGTCCAAATCAGGAGGTAATTTTCCTCCAGTACTCATCATTGTGTTTGTTTGCTTTCAGTGATATCTATGTTCCTACCTCACAGCCTCTGTATTTCCAGCTTTCTGAGTCAAAGCCTTTCCTTCCCATGGTGTCTGCAGTGAAGCTCCTGGTCAGCACTATTTAGGCATCACTATGCCAGAGACAGTGTCATAGATACAATGATATTTGGAAAGGGATGACAATGGGGAAGGGCACTTTTTGGAATAAAGGATGAACTAGTCCTTCCTCCCCATTGTTTTTCTCTCTGGTTTCTAGATGAGACACTTTTAAAGATGGATGAGGTTGGGCACATCCCACAGACATTGGCCAGTCACACGAGGCGGCCTGCTGACAGTGCAGGCAGCAAGGCACACCCAGCTGACATGCTGAAGCCTGACCCCAGGGACACACTTTACAAAGGTAAGACTTGCGGGAGGTAGCTGCAGCCTGTCACAGCACATGCAGCAGCACAGCTGAGAAAGATTGTCCTTCTTGTGCCACGGTTATCAAAGGCTTCACTTTTTTTCTCCCCAGAGCAGAGGAGAGGGGCAGCATACAGAGCCAGTCACTGCTGCAGACAAAGCACAGACTAAACCCACCTCCTCTTTCTTGGCATCTGGCTCACAACATGTCCCCAGCTGTAGTATTTTCATTTAATAAGTGCCATGGAGGAACGTAAAGGCATGAGCTGTGCAAGATAGTTTGCTTGATGTTTGTTTGCTTGATAGTATTTCACATGGATAAATGGAAACCAGGCACAGAAGTAGCTCGATTGGTGCACTGGTTGCAGCAGGGCTGCTCCAGCAACACTTGCCTGTGTGTTTCTTCTCAGTGCCTCTGCTCAGCAAGTCTCGTGTGCGCAGGGCCCTGGCAGACTGCCCGTACAAGCCCAGCTACCTGGTCAATGGATTTCCTCTGCAGCGCTACCAAGGACTCCAGTTTGTAAGTTTTATTCCTTAAGCAGTTGTTGTGGAGGGGAAAACAAGGAGGGATGGAGACCCCATCAACTATGGGGACCTCTCTACTGATCTGAAGTTCCTGGGCAGGTCTGACCATCTATTGCTCAGGTCTGTGCATCCCGATACCTGCCAAAGGACAACACCCAGAAAAGAGAGATGGGTGCTACACACTGCTTGTGAGTCTCACTGGAGGACAAGTGTGTGTGTGTGTTAGAGAGCCCTTCAGACCTCAAAACAAAGAACTGAGCTTGCCTTCACGTGGACCCTCACAGCGACCAAGGATTTTCTGTGAGGTGAACTGGTGTCTCTGTGGACTACTAAAGCCCCTGACAAGCTCACCACTGGTCTTGAGGGGGAGCTCACATTTGTGGGGCATGCAGCATCACAGGGATTAATCTTCTACATAGCAGACCAGACTCTGAGGTCTGCTGAGGACAGGTCACCAGCATGGTTTGCCCTCCCTGGAAGACAGTGCAAGCCTGCACTCTCCAGGAGACTCCCATCCTAGGTAACACCAGCTCCTTCAGCCTTCCCTGGAGGTGTCCCCATAGACTTTCTGGGCTCCTGTGATTCCCTCCATCTCTTCAGGGCAACCTGTCTACCTCTCTCACAGCTAGTTCTTTCTCTGTTCTACGACTTCTGTTACAGAGATGGACAGATAGGTGCTAAGAGAGAAATAAAAAGGCACACCCGTGCACACATCCCAGCATCCTTCCTTCCGTTTTCCATTCTCACAGCCTGCTAGCAGGTGCCTTGGAGAGACAAATAGAAAGCAACCCCTGCTCCATCTCAAAAGTGAGACCATGCAACTGTGTCTGGGTCACCTTGGGACTGATATCTGACATTTATGAGGGTTTTACTTTATTTTCCTCCCTTCTTACCAGGTTCATTTATCCTTTGTTTACCCGAATGATTATAGTCGCCTGAGCCACATGGAGAAAGACAACAAATGCTTCTATCAGGAAAACCCTTACTACTTGGAAAGGTAGGATGCTGCAAATGGGGGGTTGCTAACAGGGAGGGAAGAGATGGTTGGAGTGGAATTCTGTACTTCTGAGAGACTCTTTAAATAACCCCTAAGTCTTGCAAAATGTAAAATCATTTGTATTTTCCTTCAGTATCTTATGTTCCCTTTAAGTGAAAACATGTGTAGGTCTCAAGGGGAAACTGCCACAGCTTTTCTTGCTCTATTAATCCAGTAGCTGGGTCAGAGCATGTTTGTTCCACTACATCAGTGAATGTATTTCCAGCAAACTTTGCCTGCCAGCAGCTGGAGCCTCCTGATGGCTGTTGCTGTGAAAGCCAAACCATGCTCACCACTAGGCATCTCTCTGGAGAAAGAAATGCATGTAATTCATCTTCACTTGGGTTCCAGCAGTGACCCTGTAAGGGAACCACCACTCACATGCTCCCCCCTGCAACAGGCAGACACCTTGTGTGAAGACACTTCTCAGTTTTGCAGGACCTTTTTTTAGGATAAGGAGAGTGACTTTTCTGGTGAGATTACTGATGGTAGCCTCCCTGTGCTCAGGATCTGCTTTCCTGCAGGACTATTTTGAGGGCTGAAGCAGCAGAACATATCACAGGTTTGGGTAGGAGCTCTGGAATGTGAATGATAGAGGCCTGAAGGTGCCACCCACATGTATTGCTTTGACAATTCATTTGTATTGTAACAGGATTTCGGAACTGGGGGCTCCACAACAAGCACTTGTGGGGGAAAACAGTCCTGGAAAGTCCTCCCAAAATCTTGAAGCACATGTGTATGAGGACAGCACACAGTGGTGGTATGAGAGGAGAGAGGGAGAGCATTGCAATTATCTACCTGATGAGCTTTTGCAGCATGATGACTTGTGTTTGTGAGCACTATACCATAAGTGAGATTTAAAGAGCAGTTTAAGGAAGGCTGAAGAAGTGTCTCAAGGTACTTATATTTGGGATTTCCTCCTGTGCTATGTGAAAATGTCTGAGAAACTTGGATATTAACCAAGGCAAATTGACGTATTTGACAGTGCAGAGTAAGATCTGATTGTTCAAAGATACAAAAGATGGTGATGATGACAGGAAAAGACAACCTAAGGATGCTGGATAGGTGTAGTCAGATTAATGGATCATCATCTCAGGAGCAGAGCCTGTAATTTATTTGGAGAGGGAAAAGTAACTTTGCTCAAACTTGTGTTTTGCCTTTTCCGCTGCAGATTTGGATTCTACAAGTACATGAAAATGGACCGACCAGAGAAGAGCCTGGACTCAGGAGAACAGACAGAGCAGCCTGGTAGGGACCCTGGTATCAGACCCTGGAGGATCTTTTTACCTGTCACTTTTACGTGTGATCTTCCAGCACCATCTGGAAGAAGCTCTTGAATTTCCATGCCAAGGACATCACAGCCCTTCACTGCCAGATTGCTGTGGCTGGGAGGAGATTTTTGCTGCCACTTTCACTTCACTTAAGGGCAAGTTGGGAGGTCACCAAATAATGGGCTGTACCGGGCAAGGTGACATTTAACCTCTCAGGCCTGCAGCTTAGCTGAGTTGCAGTT
This sequence comes from Florisuga fusca, assembly GCA_038090715.1. Taxonomy (NCBI): domain Eukaryota; kingdom Metazoa; phylum Chordata; class Aves; order Apodiformes; family Trochilidae; genus Florisuga; species Florisuga fusca. The sequence continues at coordinate 401,534 of JAAWXA010000044.1, forward strand.
CTAGCAAAACATGTGGAGAGAAGTGACAGAGCCCAAGTTGAGCAGTGTGGCAGCCTATGCTTGGCACTGCCCTGCAAAACTGTGGCCAGATGGCAGCTAAAGGCAGAGGCAGACCCTTCCACAGTTTTTGGCAATGGTGGCTAATAAGTGCTGAGGATTTTGGTATGAACAAGAGCACAGCTTCTGTGTTTGAGAGTATTCCTGTCCTTCTGAGCAGGAGAGACAGCACTGACATTAGGCAAGAAGGAGCTGCCCCCAGCAGGATGGGTGCCTGGGTGAGGATGGAGAAGGCATTGGGAGGATGCAGGAGGTGTAACTGTGATTATTCCTGCAGGATCCCAGGAGGGGAACCAGGACAACGTGCAGTACATGGAGCAGGATGTGGAGAGTACCAGTCGCCCTGAGCACCCTGGCACAGGGAGGGCAGAGCTGGCAGGCAATGCTCCCAGCAGCATGGTGGGCAGTGATGATGTTCATGAGGACTATTCCCTCCAGGAGCATCGTCGGCTCCTCTCTGTAACGGGTGGTGACAAACAAGAAGGGCTACAGGGGAGGAGGGCAAAGAGGTCTGATGTCAAATCAGCCACGCTGACCTCTGCCAACCAAAGCCTCATCCAGCCTGGCCTAAAGGGGAACCCAGTAATGCAGAGACCCCGTTTAAAAGCTGGAGTCAAAGATAACTCCAGAAGCCCTCCTCAGCATGCCAGGGCTGTTCAGAGGAGAGTGCCTGTCAAAAAGGCAAACCCTTCTTCTAGGACTGTGCCTCAAAGGCAGCAGCCTCTCAGCGACCCCAGGGACTCGGGGGTCACGATTCCCAAAGTGGTGAGACCTCAAGGAGACCTCAGGACTGCTAAGGATAGGCTGCAGCCAGCAGGCACAGTGCCAACCAGGAGGGGAGTCCCAGTCCCTGGCAAAGCTGGCAGGCATGCTGAGGGTGCTGCCAGCCCCAGCCAGCAGCCTGGGCTGCCACAGTGGCTGAACCAAGTGGAGTCCTACATTGCTGAGCAGAAGGCAGCCAACAGAGGGGACACAGGGGAGAGAGAGGAGCAGGTGGCAGCTCCTGTGAAGGGCAAGTCTGGACCTGTGGCAGCTGAAGAGGAAGAGGAAGAAGAGGCGGATGGGGAACCAGAGGAGGAAGATGAGGAGGATTTTGATTACGCACCAGTGTTTGACCAGGCAGTAAACTGGGAGCAGACCTTCAGCATGAGCAACCTGGACTTCCATATGCTGCGCACAGACTGGATTGACCTGAAATGCAACACGTCAGGAAACTTGCTGCTAAGAGAAAGGGAGGCCCTGGAAGTCACACGTATCTTCCTGAAGAAGCTCAACCAGAGGAGTAAAGGGTAAGGCACAGTGTAAAAACCAAGGGGCAGTGTCCTGTGATTGGTGTACCATGATGCTTCACAGGGAATACCTGCTGTGTGAGGAGCTAGCAGTAGTCAGAGGATAGACTGACTAGGAGTGGGAAATCAGACTTCAGGCAAGGAATCTGTGTAAAACCTGGGCTTTAAATACCTCTTTGGGCTGAGAAATAGAAATGCATAGAATCATAGAATGTTAGGTTGGAAGGGACCTCAAGGATCATCTGGTCCAACCCTTCTAATAGTATTGTGGATATGATATATCTCAGCACCCCATCAAGCTGAGACTTAAAACTTTCCAAAGCAGGGAAATTCTTGGACACCAGACTATGTCTGAATGTTGTACTCCAACAGCTGGTGGCAGTAAACATGAAAGATAAGAGGCTTCCATCCAGCAAAAAGGATCACTGGCTTTTTGTTGGCTTCCTCCTTGCACAGTGTAGTTACTGAGAGCACACAGGAGCATTTTACCAGCTGAAGATTAAGAAACTCTGATGGTAGCAAGTAGGACTGGAGCTCCCTGAGCTTGTAGTGTGATGTCTGCCACATCTTAGCTTGTGAATCAGAAGGGACTTACAAGATAATGTGGATCAATACACTGACCTCAGAGACAACCAAGTATCCTACACTGTTACCTCAATGTGTGCACCTCCATCTTAAAACTAGCTAGATTTCTAGGTCTTAGTACTCATTTGGGAAGTTGTTTCAGCTCCCCCACTTCTTGATGGCCTGATGGAGATCTGGTTTTGCTGGTACTCTCTTTTTACCTGGTCTTCTTTTCTTCTCAAGACTTACCATCTTGATTGTCTTTCTGGAAAACAGACATATCTCCTCTGAGCTTCTACAGGCTAAACAATCCAACTCCTGACCCTTCTGAGAATTCCCTTCTATTTCCATAATATTCTTATATGTCCTTCTCCATGCAGGTTTCAGTTTAAGTCAATTTTCCTCTGTGTAAATGACCAGTATCTTGGATGTTTTGTAGAATGGCTGTTACTAGTTTCCTATTCCTGATGGAAGTAGCTCTCATGCTACATCTTAGGATCTCTTTTGTTTTTTCAGGACTTATCAGTCATGGTGTGACTGATAAGTATACTCAAGCTTTTCTCAGCATTTTTAACTGATGAGTGTCCATTTTACAGCAAAAACTTTTGTTATGATCTGAAAGGACATGACCTGGCATTTCATCCGGTTCTGACCATTATGAGCCTACAGCTTACACCAGTTTTTACTGTGTGATTGCTCAGTCCTACTCCATGTTATTGGCTGATAAGCTGCCACCAGCCAGTTTCACTAGTCCAAACATACTCCTTGTGCCAAGATCATTGTAGGAGGTGTTGAATACACTCACTATTACTAGCCTTACAATCATTCAGACACATTTGTTATTTTCTGTGTCACCTTTATTTCATTTCACTTGCCAGCTATTTCCTCTTGGCTGGAATCCCAGATCTAATCCCACGTGCTTGTGAATTTAGGAAGCAGGTGCTAAACCTTCCCATGGGACTTCGGAAGGAGTGCAGCAAAGCAGGGGGAAGCTGGGGACAAAAAGGTTTGTGCTAGCCAGGAGGAAAGAGCCTAGCAGAGACGAAGGGGCTGGAAGTGGGAAGAGGGGCTGGTGTCTGGGGGCTGTGCTGACTCCAGCTGTGTCTCTGGCAGGAGGTTCCAGCTGCAGCGTATCGTCAACGTGGAGAAACGCCAGGACCGCATGCGGGGCAGCCGGTACCTGCTGGAGCTGGAGCTGCTGGAGCAGGGGGGGCAGCTTGTCCGCTTCTCTGAGTACATCTTTGCCCAGGGCTGGCAGGGCATTGGCAACGATGAGGAGGAGGAGAGGAAGATGAGGAACCTGGTGTGGGGTCGGCGACGGCACCTGATGGCTGCGGCGAATGAGCCAGAGCTGTGTTGGCCCCAGGGCTTTTCCTGGAACCATCGTGCTGTGGTTCACTTTGTGGTGCCAGGTAAGGGGACCTGCCTTCCCAGGACAGCAAGGGATGGGGCAGTGGGTGCCTCCCGTAAGGGCAGTCCTGAATAGCAGGTCTGGGCCATCTCATTTGGGTCATGTGTAATTTCTGTTCTCTACAGGTTAAATCTCCCAAGTAGTACCATAGGGCCCAAACTCTCACGGGCTTGTGAGCTCAAAGAAAATTCCTATCATATTCTGGGAAAAAATTCCCACTGATGCCTGGGCTCCTTGGTCCAGGTTTTCAGCCTGGCCCTATTTCAGCTTCCCTGCAAGTTTAGCAGGGCTTGAGAGGAGTCAAGAAGCCTTGCCTGCTGAGAAGCCACACTTTGAAATAAGTTTTGCTTTGATTCTCTCCCTCTTGCAATATAAACAGTGAAAAACCAGGCACGTTGGGTGCTGCAGTTCATTTCTGACATGGAAGAACTGTTCCGAGTCACTAAGGATCCAAACTTCAACATCATCATCACAGACTACAGCAGCAATGACATGGATGTAGAGAAGGCTCTGAAAAGGTCTAGTTTGCACAGGTGAGAGTCCTGCTTGGTCACAAAAAGCCTCTCATGCATATGCCTGGAAACACAGCACATCTGCCAGCTTCTATGTATTGACAAGCCACAGCCTCCTGCAGCTGGAAACTCAGAGATGACATCCATCCCAGTCCTGCACATATACATGCATATATTGTTCTTATAATGTATGTACACATATACTGCATATCATAGCGTTATAACACTGGAATGCAACCCCTCTTGTAGTCAGCAATCCAGATGTGTCTCTTTTCTCTTGGCTTTTGTTCAAGTTTTCAAGAGAGGTCAGAAAGCAAGGGCCACAGTGAAGAGGCAAGGGGAGGACAGAGGAGACAAGAAAGCTGTGAGAAATGGGACAGAGTGTATGGACACCTCTGGGGACACTGCTTGCTGGAATAACTGTCCAGCTTACCCTGCTCTGACCTGAACCAGCCTTGGTTGCTCCTTTCCTTTATGTGCCAGGAGTCCCCAGTTACAGGTCTAGTAGTGGGATGGAGCTGAAAAGACTTTTGCTAGGGACTGCCCTGTCCTTGATACACAAGTGGGAAGACTCTCAGGGCATGCTGCGGCCTGGAGCAGCACTGAGCTTGCAGACTGGCAAGGTTTGCAAAGGGCGCATGAGAATGAGGGGCAGCTCTGCAGTGTGGTGCTTGTGTTTTACCACTTGGCCAGCATGCACACACTGAAACTGAAACTGAAGCTGAAGCTCTCTGTCCTGTCTGACCCACAGCTATCGGTACTTGAAGCTGACGGGGAATTTTGAGCGTTCTGCTGGGCTGCAGGCGGGGATAGACCTCGTGACGGTAAGCCTGGGGCTATGGGGTTGACTGGAAGGTTTCTGGTGTGTGTCCTGTGCCTCTTGCTGTTCATATTGAACACCCTGGGTTTTAGGAAGAAAGAAACCTAGCAAGCCAGATGAAACATAGATACATCTCCCGTCCTGCCAGAGTCAGAGTCTTCTCCCTAACTCCAAGAAGCCTGTGGTCCATTCACTTCTTGGCCAACCTGATGGGCCTATCAGACAGGAGAGAAATCAGCAGTAGCAACTTTATCATACTGTCTCTGCTGGTTGTAGTCATAGTATTTCATACCCATCATTGAACAGCCAATCAGTGACCATTTTGGCAGCCCCCAGGACCTCAATTTCTGACCTAGCAAAAACCATCTCTTTAATTCACTCCCATATCTCTTGTCTTTCTGCCCCTCAAGAAAGACTTGCTTAAAATCAGCATGATTCTTTTTTTTTCCAACTGATGTGGTCGATTCCAGGACCCACACAGCATCATTTTCCTATGTGACCTCCACATCCACTTCCCAGCTGGAGTAATTGATTCAATCCGGAAACACTGCGTGGAAGGCAAGATGGCCTTCGCACCCATGGTCATGCGGCTGCACTGCGGGATGTCCCCACAGTGGCCTGATGGTAAGAGGGAGTGGAGTCTCTTGGGCTCTGATCTTGGGGAATGGGAAAAGAAGGAGGGTGCATGCCACGTATAGATCTGTTCCTATGGTACTGTTGAGGTCGGGAGCTTAATGTACTTCCAGGGCCACTGGGTGGGAATGCCTTAGACATAGGATGGGGTTTAACATTATCAGGTACCTGGAACTGGAGATAGAATAGCCCTTTTTATGAGGTTTCTCTTGGTCATCTCCTAGGGCTTTTTATGGATTTGAGGACCTTGGAAAACCTATTCTTTACTCCTTTCTGTCCGTGTCTCTCTTTTCTTAGAGAGCACAGTCTGTCTTGAGGAGAGCTGATAGCCTGAGGATGAGGGAAAACCACTCAAGTCAGGGGGAGAAAATTGGCACAAGTCATCCAATTGTAGGATTTCCTTTAGACAGAAGTGACCATCCTGAGCCATCCAGGCACAGGGACAGTCCCTTGAAGCTGGGACAGTCCAGGTACGTTAGATACTATACTGCCAGACAGGAGATGTGAGAGGCTCAGCTGAGAAGGCCAGTCCATACTGTCTGTCTGCAAGCCTTACTCACTTCCCAAAGCTTTAATATGGTTGGCTTTTCCTTGGTGCTGAGCTGGCTTTCTGATTGTGTCAATATTGTGCTAGAATTAGCTTTGAGTCTCACTCCAGCAGCCCTGGTGGAGCTGTGAATGATTGAAAATACCAGCATGCACTTGCCTCTTTTATGCTGTCCTCAGGCTACTGGGAAGTGAATGGGTTTGGTCTCCTGGGCATATACAAGTCTGACCTGGACAAGATTGGAGGCATGAACACAAAAGAGTTTCGGGACCGCTGGGGAGGAGAGGACTGGGAGCTCCTGGACAGGTAGGCATCCATTGTCACCATTCACGTGCTCAGCAGGGGAAACTGAGGTGACTAATGCCACCGTAAGCTTGTTCAGTGAAGGACAGTCTTTGAGCATGTCCTGAGCATGTCATGACCTCAAACCTAGTAGGTGAGTGAACCCAAAATACACTACTAAAGCCAAAGAAGAGAGAAGCTGTTTCCTGGTGCCTTCCAGCCCCATTTTTCATTAGCCACAGGCAGATCAGGCACTGGTGATTGTGAAGACTTTGTCCTCTTCAAGCAGTGCAGCACACAGGGAGTTCAGTTTGGGTCCCTCAGGCTTCCCATACTATGTACAGCAATTGTCCAGAAGAGCAGCTGTCAGAGAGACATATAAAGACTGTGAAATAGTCACAGTTTCTGAGAAGTTTATAGTGAGGGAGCTCTGCTGTACAAATCCTAGGCCTCTGTGTTTGTAGTTCTATGTTTTGGGGCCTCTCTTGTCTTTTCTGTCCGATGACTGCAGGAAAAACTAACATCCTGAGCAATCCCATGTTGTCAGCTGAGATCCCTTCTTTCCTCCTAGCCTGGCATGTGCAGCCCACTCCCCACCAGTTCTCACCCCCTCTTCTCAGGGGTCTATAAACACTCAGTCAGTGCTATTAGATGCCTGCTTACGTGTCTGAGATACCTCTGAGCTATTCGGAATTCCTTAAATCATTTGCAATCTCTTGACAGCAGCCCAAACCCCCCAGGTGTCTTTGTGATCGAGTTGATCAAGTTTTCTGTAAATCTACTATTCTTCTTTCTACCAGGATCTTGCAGGCCGGGCTGGAAGTGGAGCGTCTCTCCCTGAGAAACTTTTTCCACTGGTTTCACTCAAAGCGGGGCATGTGGAACCGGCGCCAGCTGAAGACACTGTAGCCTTCAACCTCAGAGCTGGCCAGCAGCACCATCCACCATCTCACCTCGACGTGCACTTTATCAAGGCACACAGCCAGGCTTACATACTCTTCCTCTGCCTCCAGAGCCTTCTGATGGGATGGTACAGCCGAGGAAGGGACGGTCAGACTAGGGAGCAGGAGCTTCTCTTGTGTGCTCTTGCATCCAAGACGTGGGATCCATGTCTTGCTGGGAAGGCTTGTGGGGGAGATGCTGACAAGTGAATTGACTCATAATTCCTGCCTTGTGGTCTGGTGGATGGTATAGTGGGAGAGGTGCCATATTTCCCATTGAGTCTTGCATGGTGCAAACCAAACAAACACAAATCCCAGCTAAGCCCAGAATTGTTTATTTACAGTAACACAGCTTCTCTTTCAATACTTGAATCAAAAAAAAAAAAAAAAAAAAAAAAAAAAAAAAAAAAACCTTTTGGACAGGGGACCAAGTAAGTTCTCTGAACTGTGTCCACACGCCCATGTGCTGACCCAAGGAAATCTGGATGTGGAGGAGCTGATAGGCACTTTAGGCTGCTAGTGCTTAGACATTTCTCTGTGCTTTTCACTTTAGTCATTATGAAAAACCATGCTCATATTCAGAAAATTATGGGCCATGGTTGGAGACTTAAATACACTTCCCCTTTGAGAACCACATTTGCCAGCAACTGGGCAAGGTGGCAGGGGTTGATGTTACAGCTCCACCTAAATTATTAATCCACTGCCTGAGGATAGTGGAGGGGTTATACAGAGAAGCTAGGAGGGCATCTCAGGAGGAACTTTGCAGCCTTATCTGACAGACATGCGTTTGTCCTAACAATATCAGGGAAACTCTAGCAGGGAAGAAGTGGCAATATGTTATTAGTTGAAATATTGTTGATTTTGTCAGAAAAAGAGGAGACAGACTATTCTGCTCTCTAAATTCTGTATGTTTATGCAGTGTCTAAAGGTTAATTTAATAAGTTATAGCCTCACAGTTATGTCTTGTCATAGTTTGAATTTTATGTAAAGAACAGGCTTCATGGTTGAAGAACTGTCACAGCAGTTGTTGCTTCAGCTCTGGAACAGCCATGGGAGCTCCAGCTGAGTACAGAGGAGGTGGCCCCAGGCCTTGGCACTGGCACCGGGTGCAAGGAACAGTGAGGACAGATGAGGGCTGAGTCAATAAAAGGATGGGCAGACCCATGCCAAGACTGATCCTAGAGCTGTGGAAAGAGCTCCTGTCCGCATCCAGCCTGATGCTACAGGGAATTCTCAGCCTGTAAATCTCCCATTAATTTAAAGCAAGATTTTTTTTACCCTTGTAACCATTTTACAGGATCATAAAAACCCAGGGATCCCAGCACAGATAGTGCTATGCACTGGAGCTTTCATGTCTCCATACCAAGCTGACAGAGCTCCTACAGGTCTCAAGCTTCAGGGGAGAGCATGATCTAGGAGACTGCTCATGGTACCCAGGTCTGCGGGGAGTTGTTGAAAAGTCAGTAATGGAAGTATTTAGGGTACAAGCAATGTTGACATGGTTCTGGAGTTTGCTTTTTACACTGATGGAGTGGATGCCAGTTCAGAGTAGGCATTCATCTATTATTTATTCTGTGGTGCTTGACAAGTCCATCAAGTTCCACCATTGCAGTAGAGAATTCAACTTGCAAGTCCTGGCACGTGAGATAGAAATCTTGTCAAATCATCTGCTTGTTCCAGTCTGGGTTTTGCGACTGATGGAGTCAGGAAAAGTCAACCAGATTTCAGAAAGTTTCTCTGCACAGTGTGAAGCAATGGTGAGAAGGAGACAAGAGACAGCTGTGTCTCGGAATCCACAGAGCCTTTGCCAAAATGCAGACACTGAATATATCAGAAGAGGCAACCTTGGCCTTCTGGCCAAGACAGAGTGGCCTTTTTATTGAGAGGAAGTATTTTACCCATATAGAAGCTAAGAAATTAAACATTGTGGGGCAAGAGGGAAGAGGCTGACAGTGGTCAACACTATTACTATTATTTTTTTAAATAACAACTTATATGTAGTTTATAATAGGAGTTTAGGAGGTCAAAACCCTGTGATGCAATGTTGCAATAAGCTCTGTTTCTGCCTGGAATGTGCAGTGTCAGTCAGGCTTTCAGTGCATGTCAGAGCCTGTGCTTCACTCAAAAATGGGAACAGCCTCGTTGAGTGTGCAGGTGAGCTGCTCTCCAGGCTCCAGGAGTGCACCTCCACAGCCTGTCCAGGCTGGCTTTGTCACGCAATCCCTGTGGAATGGGGAGAGGCTGGGGGGGGAGGGAGATGTGGCGAGGCATTAGCAGGACCCAGCTGCTTAGCTCCATCAAGCAGAGAATGGCACGGTGCACGTTTTCCAGATGGAGAGTTGACTGACTTTGCAGTCAGCAAAGAGTGGATTGGAAAGTAGGATGCAGCTCTCAGCCCAGCACTGCCAGCAGAATTTAAGTGTTTTGCTCCCATGTTTTATCTGAGACTGTGCTCCTTCTTTCACACCTTATAGCCTAGACCAGTGGCGAGCAGAACTGTTTACCTCATTGAGGATCCCTGGTGGAGATGTAAGGAGTTAGTGAGTTTCAGTCCAGTTTCCTGATGGCCAGTATCCCCACTGTCAAAGTTGCCATCATATCTAGTGAGACGTGTCCCTACCCTTGCAGGGGGGGGGTTGAATTAGCTGATCTTTAAGGTCCCTTCCAACCCAAACCATTCTATGATTGTATGATTTTATGTTCTTCCTTTTCAAGCACAGTGGGGATTCTTAGCTGGTATTTAAGCATTGCAGTAGTAAATGTGTTTATATTAATCGGCACTAGTTTGCAGCTTGGGAGAGCCCATGGGAACAAAAGCTGTCTTCCAGCCCACAGGTTCAGGTTGTGGGGAGAGAGGGCCTACATGCTCACCAGCCTGTAAGCAGCAAATCTTGCAGGAGAAGCACTGGGCTTTGCTCTGAGGCTGCAGCCCCTCTTCCAAAGCTGCCTGCAGTTTTTCTCCCCAGAGTCACGAAGAACAGGAGAACAGGGAGTATGCCAGGGGCAGGTAGTCCTGCAGCCATGCAGTGAAAGGGTGTGACTATCCAGGGCAGTGGCCAGGCCACCTTGGTCCTTGATCAGCAGGTGGTTCACCCCATCACTGGTGTTGCAGTGTGTTCAGTGCCGCTGTGAGGAGGGCTCATCTTTGGGTCTGACACAGGTCTCAGAGAGCAAGAGGGAACCTGGCTTCACTGCAGCCAGGACACTCACTCTCCCCAACCGTTGATCTTGTTTCTGCCATCAGGATCTCTTCAGGAAGCTGTGACTGAGTGTGTGGTGAAGTCTTACCCGAGGCCTTCATGTGCATCCTGGCTGTCCTACCTCAACAGCAGGAGTAAAGCAGTTGAGTGTGATTTCCCATGCCTCAGGCAGGCAGGCAGCAGGGAGCTGCTCTGGTAGCTCTCTGGCTGGGGACAGAACTGATGGACCATGCTGAAGAAGAGAACTTCCCTGGGGCAGGATGTGGCCAGGCTGTGGACCATGGGCCCCCCAAATGTGGGGTCCATGGCAGGTGGGCTCTGCTCACAAATGCAGACTCCATCTTAAGGACTGTGAACTGTGGACCAGAGGCTTGTTTTACAGGTCAATAAAGGGAATGAAGAAGGGCTGGCTTTTATTCTGAGAGAAATGTATTGTGTGAAAATTACAATGTGATTTGTTTTGTCATTGTCTTTACTGTTTGTCTGGTATGAACATCTCATCTCTTCTCATTACGTACAAATGTCTGAAGTTGTTTTTTAGATACCAATGCTTTGTGTTAAAAATCTGAATTGTACCTTTGAATTATCTGCCTTAGAGTGGCTCTGTGCCTTCAAAATGACTCATGGGCCACCTCTTTGTTAGAGCTGGGGGATGTACTGTTTCTCCCTCAAGTTTTAAATATATTGTCTTCCTTCAAGAGCTCAGTTCTGTCTGCCTGTTACTCACAGCTGCATCTCCATGCAGAAGGGATTAGAAACAGGGTGTTGCTCTTCTGGCTTCATATAACCAAAGGCATAGGCAATATCAGAAGGACAGGTCACTCTGCCCAAGCCAGCGAGAGATGAGTGAGAGATGCAGCAAGCAAGGTGCCAGGAGCAAGACCTCTGTGGCTGTAGAAAGTGGGACAGCAGCAAAACAATTTTTCTCCTGTCTTCTGGGCTTATAATTTGAAACAAGGTAGAAAAAAAATAAATACACCTCCCAGCAGAACACAAGTGCAGTGTGGTAATAGAGAATATGGAGAACAAAGTAGTCCTGCTCACAAGCAGAGGACAATTCCTGAAGAAGAACACAGGTGAGCATCTAGACCTGAGCTCGGTACCTGGCACAGCCTACAGAAGTGGGAGGTTGCCTCTTCCGTGGCAAGTGTTTGTTTTGATTCAAATTTGGACCTTTTTTTTGCTTTAGCCGTGCCGCCTTTGAGTATAAAAAGCTTATCTGGAATGGGAGTCAGACATGGAGAGGGAAAAAGGCAGCCAAGGTTGCTAATGAGGCTGATCCCTTTATAGTGAGAAATTATTACTAAAGGTGATGGGGCAAAAGCTTTCCAGCACACTCTGCTCATCTGGGCTGGGTGACAGGAAGCCCTCTTTTCATGGGCAGACCTCGCGTGCTGTCATACCTGACTTGGAAGCTCTCTGAGACGATGGTGTTGGAAGTTAATATCTCATAATAAAATTCCCCTCACTGCTGATTTCCCATAATTTTTTACCTTTTCATGAACCCAGATGGTCAGTAGTGGCTGGAAAACCTTAGCTGGTGGTTTTCCATTGGCAAGAACAAGTTTTGCTGCTTCTACAGTGAAGCCTTTTTCTAGAGGAGAGCAGGAAAACAGAGGCTTCTCAGAAACATTCATCCCTGTTTGCTGTCCAACTCAAAGGCTGAGAAAAGCCACAAACCTCAGCATTGCTCCAGATCTGCCATCCCCCTGACAAAAGGGGAGGATGAGTCTTTGCCTGCCTCACCAAACAGATCTCAGACTGTGCTCAGCTTTCCTGGTTTAAATTCCAGTTAATAAATAAATGCCATTTTCCACCCTACTCTTTCTATGCAACTTTTCCTTCAGCTTCAGAAATGCCACTGTTGTTTGCAGGTACAAGCTGGTGGTGGCCTAGAGCCTTACTCACCAGCTTTGGTGGGAGAGGTCAGTCACACCCCCTCCAGAAAAAAGCACAGCCTGTGACTTAAACAGAAATTTAGTTCTGTAGAGTCAAATACAGAATTAAAATGAAATCTGCCCATACCTGTGGGGTTTTTAAAGTATCAGACATGCCCAGGAGCTCCTGAAGACTGATGTGTAGACATTTTCATGGTATTTCTTTCTCAGTGTTGGCAAGAATATGCAAAATGAAAAAGCAAAACTGAACTCTGATTCTGCTATACAGTGAAAAATCATTTAATAATCAGAAAATCATGTAATTATTTAAAGAGGCTAACACCAGGCTACTAAAATATATATATTTTTAGCATGACTACAGAGTAAAAAAATTTAGGATTGAAAATCTTTACACTTTCAAAAAAACTCTGAAAAAACATTAATCCAAAGACTCTTCCTTTTAAGGAAACAAATTATTCTGGTACAAGAGAATTTCCAGCATTGTCAGTATAAAAACCATATATTTAAAAACATTTATGTTAGCCATAAGACCTTAAATTATAATGGTGATGTTTTAAAAAAGTAATACACCTATCATTTCTTATTGTGGCAATAAGCCTATGGTGTCTCCTTGTGTTAATGTTTCTTCATTTTCCACTAAATATTGTCAAGGTTTTCTGACATCATTCCTGGTAGCTCCCTGGACCATCACACCTTAATATCTATATTTTTTAATTGTTAATCTTCCAGTGCTGGAGATACCTGATTGTATTCTTAAATGTATTGCGTTTAATTTTATTTTTTCATAACTAGGACAATGTTTGAACTGGTTTTAGTTACCCTGACATCCACATACTTTTCTGTCCTCCCATGAGAACTTTTAGTTTGAGAAATCCATTCCAACATTTGGTACATATACTCTTAGAGAATATCGCTCTAAGTATAGCAACTTATGCTTGAGACAAAAAAAAAAAGAAAAAAAAGCTGGACTTGTTTACTTAGCCTACAAAGTAAATCGTTCAGGCTTTTCTACAAAATGAGCCAATATTGAATATGTGAAGCAGGCAACTAAAATAAGATATGAGTTTTGCAGAACTGTGCTTTTACATTGTGTACCTTCTGCTGTTCCTGTAGCTTTCTCTAGCCAGGTTTGCTCTGGCTTTGCAAGGCCATGTTTCCTCCCCTTCAGAACTTCAAAAGCATTATGGCAAGGAGCTGGTGTACCATGACACACACACCTTTTTGAAAGTTTAACACACTTCTCTGGATTTGTTGATGGGCTCCTGATGAGGTCAATGGAAAGGCAAAGGAGGAGAGCTTTCCCTGCCAGCCACGCAGCTCAGGTCCTGCAGGGAAGACAAGAAATGCCAGTAAGGTTGCAGCAGGTTCCTCTGTGCTGCATGGGCAGAGAGCAGCAGTCCTGGAGTACCACGTCACTCAGCCACCCCTACAGATGTGGTGAGGTGCTGCTCTTCAGTGCTTACACACTTCTGGACCCTAACCCAGCAGTGTTTTTAAAGAGGCTTTTGGCCTTTGCATCCTCCTTCATCATATCATGAGTCTGTGGAGCTTTCTCGCTGGCTGTTGCCTCAGCATATTGCATTTAAACTGTGTTTACATGTTGCAAATCAAGTAAGCAAGAGATGGGAGCTTCACTTCTTGACTTTTGACTTAAGAACATGTCCTTCCCTCCTTACCAGTGCTGTTTAAAATCTTTGTAGGAAGCATGGACAGTGGGATAGAGTGTGTCCTCAGCAAGTTTGCTGACAATACAAAGCTCTGTGGTGTGGTTGACACCTCAGAGGGAAGGGATGCCATCCAGAGGGACCTTGACAGGCTGGAGAGGTGGGCCCATGCCAGCCTCATGAAATTCAGCATGGCCAAGTGCAAGGTCCTACATCTGGGTCAGCATAACCCCAGGCACAAATACGGGCTGGGGGGAGAATGGATAAAGCCTTGAGGAAAAGGACTTGGGAGTGATAGTAGCTGAGAAGCTTGACATGAGGTGCCAGTGTGCATTCACAGCCCAGAAGGCCAACCACATCCTGGGCTGCATCAAAAACAATATGGCCAGCAGGGAGAGGGAGGTGATGCTGCCCCTCTGCTCCTGTGAGTACTGCATACAGCTCTGGAGCCCCCAGCACAGGAAAGATACAAACCTGTGGAAGAGGGTCCAGAGAAGGGCCACAAAGGTGATCAAAGGGCTGGAGAACCTCTGCTACAAAGAGGGGAGGCTGAGAGAGTTTGGGGCTGTTCAGCCTGGAGAAGGCTCCACGGAGACCTTATAGAAGTCTCACAGTACCTGAAGGGCCTCCACAGGAAAGCTGTGAAGGGACTTTTCACCAGAGGGGATAGTGATAGGACAAGGGGTAATGGTTTTAAACTGAAAGAACAGAGATTTAGGTTAGATATTAGGAAGAACATCTTCTAGTAGTAAGATACTGGAAGAGATTGCCTTGGGCAGCTGTTGATGGCCCCTCCCTGCAGGTGTTTAAGGCCGGGTTGGATGAGGCCTTGTGCAAACTGGTCTAGTGGGAGTTGTCCCTGCCATGATGGCTGCATGGAGAGCTCTGTTCCCCCACTACCTTGGCAGCACTTTCCTTTTCTCCCTCTCAGATAACACTGCCATCAGTGGATATTCCCAGAACCCACCTGGTTTTCATTCCCAAACAAATTTGGCTCCACAAATAAATTTGGTTCCCACATAAACTTGGGTCCACAAGTGGTACCCATATCTAGCAGGAGGTCTGCAGGCTTCTGAAAACCACTTGCTGGTGATAAAACCCAGCAGCTGGCCTGTTTGGTGCTCTTGCTTTCAAGACCAAGAAAGGAGAAATCCTCCTCCCTTGATGGAATTTGTTCAATGGCTCCAGATGCCCATGGTACAACAACATGCCTCTGGAAAGGCTTTGTTCATTTGTGCAGCTTTGCCTTCTTCTCCCTCAGCTTGCAGTGATGTTTTCTGAGACTGAGAGCCCATCCAGGGGCTGGCAGTGATGGGAACTCACCCCTTTCTTACCTGACTCCATTGCCCTGTCATTTAATAAGGTCGAAAATTCCTGGTAGGGTAGAGGCCAGTCTTCTGCACCCCAAAAGCTGTGATGAAGATGTTGAGGATGACCGTGATGAAGATGAGAGCTGTGGCAGCATTGTTGAGTATATTGAGGTGGGGCTGCTTTGCAACATCATTCAGGTTCAAACGAGCTGCATGATACAATACAACAAGAACAGGAGATGGGTAGCTTGACTCCAAGTCCCCCAGCCCCTGCAAGACTTCCCTGCCAGGAGAATTTCCATGGTGCCCCTGACCACTGTGGCCACAGAGCAGGGAGAATAGTCCAAGGAACTTTACAGGGACCATATCTTGCCCTAGATCAACATATGAGGACAAAGCAGAGAAAAAACAAGTCTTTCTTGTGTCATGTCTTTGTTTTACAATGGGAGTGGCATGGCCCTCTAACGAACAGCCCTAAATAGCCAAATTACTGCTGTGTGCTAGCACAGTGCTGTGTGACACCACCACCATGGGACATGGGACATGGTAAGGAAAGCCTGGGTGACATGGGGGACAAATTGAGTGAGGTGAAAGGTAAAATGTAGTGTTTGCAGGAGGTGCATGTTATAGGATAAGCAGCAAGAGGCCCAAAACCCAGCTCGCTCCCTACAACAAGGATTCAGCAGTGCAGAAGTGAAGGAAGAGTTGTGTTTGGAGCTGTTGTCCAAGAGAAATAAACAACCTACTCCCCACTCTGAAAAGCAGTAACACAGAATCTTCCCAGTACCCATGCCGAGCTGGCCATCCTTCAGCCCTGGGAGGGTTAGAGTCAGGGGAAGATGGTTCAGGAGAAGAGGCTTCTCCTTTCCACCCCCATGCTTACCAAACCATGGGGTTACCGACCACAGTAGCACCCTGCAAGGGTGCACCCACCTCAGCAGCCACCTTACCAGTGATGATGAGAAGAATCCCAATCACCACCTGGAAGAAGAGAGAGATGCTGATGAGCACGACGAGTATGGTGTAGTACTGGAAGGAAGGCCCCTGCTCCAGCACTGCTTTGAGTTGTGTGACATTGGCCATGAACAGAGCCACGTCCAGCATGCTCTCGGCCACGCTCTTCTTCGTCGCGTAGTGGTTGATGTTCATAGGCCCGCTGTACCGAGGCTGAGGATCCACATCCTGGGGAGACAGGAGAAACCACATGAACTGGTACAATTGCAAAGCTGACAGACCCATCCGTGTCAAACGGGCTGCTACCTCCCCACAGGGTTTGCCTAGAAAGCCTAGGAAAGAGCCAGAGTTGCGTGTTTCAACTGTGTTGAGAGTGCTCATTTTCCATGCAGAGTCACCACATCGTATTAATAAGCACAAGAGATTTGCAGTGATCAGGAGCTCGGCAAGGTTAGAAAAATACTGTGTGTTTTTGTGGAAAGCAAACTTGACCGAAGTTACAATAATGTAGATTACCCAGAGCCAAGGATTTTGCAAGAAATATTAAATTCTCTTCCTTCAGGGGATAGTCCAGCTTCAAACTTAGGGGAGAGATTAGAGAGATCTTCTCTTTAATTTGGGTGTTCAAAGGACTGTCAGTCGTCAGGCTTTATATCCCCTCTGAACACTTTTTGCTGGCTACTGTCTTAGATGAGATGATAAAGCAGGTGGGACAATCCACCTTTTTGTTTCTGAAACCATGGGCGTTATTTCTTCAAAACACTGAGGCAAGGAGTACCTAATTTTAATTCAGGAAAACTTTTTTGATGGTGCAAAGAAACAGGCACTTTTAAGAAGTAAGTCACCTGGATGCCCTTAACCTAATTACAAGCTGCGGGTCATTTGGCTGCTTTTAGCCACCCACCTCCATCTTTTTTGTTAAGTGAGATCCCCTGTTAGCTGTCTTGACCCAAATGACAAAAAAAAAAAAAAAAAAAAAAA
>JAAWXA010000044.1:418613-588285 GCA_038090715.1 Florisuga fusca
GGGGGGGGGGGACGACGACAACGGTTTTCAAGTCACCTAGACTGTCTCGGCTGGTAATAAAACCACAGCCAAGGGCAACAATTAAAAAAGACTGGATATATTTGCAGCAAGCTATGATCTTCTTTCTAAAAAGAAAGACAAAAAACACTTCTGTGTAGCAGGCAGGCTTCAGTTCTGGGTAATCAATGTTTTGCCAGCTGTAGTGAATACCAGCAGCCTTGCCCTCAGCACTGTCTGATGGGTAACCCTTTAAATCTGGAGATAAGGAGCAGGGGGGGAGCCTTTGATGACCTCTTTTGCTCAGAGTGGGGGGAGAGATTTTTCCAGGTGCCTGCTGGAAGTAGGACTGTGCCTATGTAAATGGTAAGTCCAATTTTGGTCTGTTTGTACCCGAAAAGGTTGAAAATGTAATCTTTCCTCTATTCTCTGGGCATGACATTTAAGAAGGATTATGGTTATGTGCTTCATTGGGCTGTATCTGGTGTCTTTGTGTATCCCTGGCTCTCTCTGTGCCAGGCTGGGAGTGGAAGCAAAACCAGTGCCTCTGGGACAGTGCTGCACGTGGTTTTGTGTCTCATACTGCCATGGGCTGAAATACAGAAGGAGGTTGTGGCCTGAGCCAGTAATCGCCCTCATATGAGAAAGTTGCAAAGCAAAAAGCAGGCAGAAAGGATGGAAGGACTGTGCCCAGTTTGAACTGTCAGTGAACTGTGATTCCTAAGAAGTCGCTGGCGTGGGGCGGGAAAGTGCTTTTGAGGAATTGTTATTGATCTATTTGTTTTGATAGCTTAAAGCATGTAATTCTTTACTGTTTCTAACAGTGAAAGTTGTCTTGGTTAAGAGGGCCCTTTGCAAGTCTGTGTTTTTTGCCATGGAAAGTAAAAGATACTGGAAAGAGATAAAAGTAGAAGAGTAATTAAGTAGAGAGCCAGTAAGGACTCTGAGGCAATGTGTAAGGGTTCAGGACTTCTTACACATTACTGTCTGGGGAGGAATAGAAGTGTCTCATGGGAAGGATGCCAACAAAAGGTCTGATCCTGGGAACACATATTAAACTCCCTGTATTTAGGTACTGCCAGCTCTTAGCTGGCTTAAAATATGTGATCCTGTCACAACAGAGTTGTACCCATCCCAAGTGGTGCAAGATTTGAGATTTGACTTCCTACGTATGTTTTCTTCATATTCCTGAAGAGCCAGTCCTCCTTCTGCAATGTCACAAGGCTGGGCACTGATAGTTTATCTGTGTAATGATGATTTAAGGGTGTGAGAATGAGGGTGCTGTACAAACAAGACACAGCTTTTGTTGAATGAGTGACTGGTACAAGGAGGCTGAGACATCTGTTCCCAGTTGCTTATGTGGATCTGAATAAAGCAAGTTGGGACTTCTTGTTGAATGAAAATGTGTCTTCCTTTTGAGCTTCCCCCACACTTTTTTACCTAGAGTGTGAGAAGGGGGAGTGTTATAATGTACTGAACTTTGGGTCCCAGATGATCAGGCAAGGAAAACAGCTTTCTCATGAGCTTTTCTGGATGCGAGTGATGGCACATTCCCTTATCTGGACATTCTACCACAGCCAGGGATAGCCACTGCTCTCTGATGTGGAGTCACTGGATCTGGGAAACTTTTGCTCTGAGCAATCAAGAACTATGATTCCTGTTTCAAAGCTCTGTCAGCTGAGGCTTAGTAAATCCACAAAGGTGGCTAAATGGTTACTGAATGATGAAAGCTGGAGACCAAGCTTTCAGTCAGGCAAGCAGCCAGTCAACTCTGACGCAGGAGTCCAGTAAATGTAGAGAAACGCAGCTCTAAGGATTTGTCTTGACTAGAATATTCTGTTTAGTACAGCAGCTGTGACAGCAAGTCTCAAACATCAACTAACAAGAGACTTAAGCAAACGGGGAGTCTTCAAAGACCTGGCATTAAACTTAATGCAGGAGGATGGCTTTGTGTGGGATGCCTGGTGCCATAGCTTTCATCAGGCTTCGTCTTCAAGTTCTGTCCTGTAAACTGCTCCGGCTCAGGAGGTGGTTCACAAGCAACTTGGGTTTTCCTGCAGCAGGATTGCCCAGGCAGCTGTGAGGGGTTATGTGGGATCACTGGGGAGATTAAATTATTCCCTTTTGGCAGATGGAGGCCTCAGTCAAGTCCCAGGGACATACCTGAAGGTTCATCAAAGTGATTTATGTCATCAGTCTAGAGTTGGTGTCTTTCTAGTCACTTCTGGAAGTGCTCTCCTTCTGAGAGTGTGGATCCCTGTCTTTCCTTCTCCCTAGTGCATCAGAGAGGAAACCTGGATCTGTCAGTCGGACACTGAGTTCATCTTGCAAGTGTTGTGGCAGAGCCACATGAGGCAGCATCTTTCCCTGCAAAGACTTGGCTTCAGTCTGATCTCAGGCAAATTCCCTTTCTGCTTCCTTTTGTGTATACGTGGCACAGTGATATGGATCACTACATTGGCTGAGTGAAGCACCAGTCTTCTCTGTTGTAGGTCAGAGGCTTTATTCTTACTCAAAGCACACATCCCCCCACAAATATTTAACTTGCTTCTATTGTTAATTTTTGTGTGAATTTTTACAGGAAAAGGATAAGTATCATCACAAGTGTCACACGTGGTTTGTTGTGGGGTGTTTTGTTTGGGTTTTTTTGTTTGTTTTGTTTTTTATATATAAACTTGATCTCTTTTTCTGCTGTCGGGAGCTGGCAAGTTCCAAGGCCTGTGAAACCTGGCTCTGGCACCAGAGGGCATGCTGAGCTCCACAGCTCACTGAAGCAACCTGAAAAATTTCCACTGAAATTAGTTTTCAAGGGAAATTCTTTGCTTTTTTCATGCATTTATTTTTACAAGACATTACTACTTTCTTCTAAAAACTTTTGGAGGAGTTTCACCTAAATATTTATTTCCAAAGCTCACGGATTTTGGGCGAAGGGGAGTATAGACCTCTCTTGAAGATTCTTGGACAATTCATACAAATACTAGTTTTTCTTGTATTTTTCAAGACAGGGAAAAAGAAAAATGCAGAGCAGATCTGATTGCAAATCTGTGGGCTTTTTGGGTTTTGTGGCCCTGTCCCCAGGGCAGAACAGACTGAAAGAAGCAGTGGGACAGCATGAGGCTCTCAAGTATGAGAATGATAATCCTATTCGTGGGACAGAGGGGGATATCTGAGGAGAAACTATACTGTTGACCACTACTTCCAAGGGAAGTGCTGGAGGATGCCAAAGAAAACAGAGACATGAATGCAGGCCGTGCACTTGGAGGTGTTGGTGCAGAGACACCCACCATGGGGATTCAGGCTGATAAACAGCCAGACACACACAGGCATGACATTGGGCACCAGGGAAAAATCTGGGGCATGTTTCCACAGAGTTTTCCAGCTAGCAGCTTTGGAAATACTTTGTAAACATCAGTTGATGAGGGTTAAAGCATGCTGCAAGTCATCATCTTGCAAGGTAGGGGAGGAGTATGGTTCCCTTTCTACTGGAAGAAAATAGAGAGTCCAAAGGCCCTGCCCTCAATCAATGCTTCTACTTTTAAGTGCACAGTAGCTCCTCAACTTCTCCAGAGAAGCTCACTCCCTGCAGCTCAGACACTTGACCTGGCATGAAGGGAGACAATTTTCATCTTTTTTGGCCTGTATGCCATGCCTGGGCATGGACAGTGCCAGTGCCAGGAGCAGCAGCCATCAGCAGACATCCCCTGAGAGAGGGGGAAGCAGGTTTGTGCCACAGACACAGGAGTGCCAGAGAAGGGACATGCTTTGGTCAATACCACACGTGTTGCAAACTCTGCAAGGCAAGGGCTGTTTTTCTCCATTTTGGCACAACAGTAAGCATCTTGGCTGTGTTCCATGAACAAAAGTAATCATAAACCTTGTCTTGGGTGCTGTTGGCAAAAGGGAAGCTAAGTCTTCAGGGCTGGTCCCCCTCTTTGGTCTCTGTGGAGACTGTCAGCTAGTCCACTTTTGGCTGTTTGTTTTGGGTTTTTTTCCTTTTAATATAGCCATCTGTTCTGCTTTCTAGGGGTTCTGTTCAGAGCCAAATGGTTGTGTTGCCTTCAATTCATAGTGGATAAATCACAGAAAATAAATTAGGTAATCTTTCTTGGCATCTCAGGCTATCCCCATGTATGAGACTGGTCCTGATGAAGATCTTTCTCTGAGGTGTTCCTCCACTTCTGTGGCAGGTTGCTGCTCAGTGTAAGAGAGCACTCCCTGGCACCAACTCTTTGGATGAGTTCTCCAGCTAAAAAGTAAGTTCCAGGAGCTGAGGGCAGGCACCTCTCCATAAGCTGAGGCCTAGGCAAATGGCAGGCACCGGTCCTGTGTGCTTGCTAAGTGCTATTCGTGTTCTCTAATGTCAGTGAACTCCCACTCTCTCCACTTGCTTTATTCACCTCATGTCTCTCACCTCCCACCCACGAGCTAACTCGGTGAGCTGCCCTGGGTAGAGATGTCACTGTGGTGCAGCACTGGGGACCCTCACCCTTGAGCGAGGGGGTGGCTAAGTAGGACACTACTGTTGCTAAAAGGGATGGCAGTGCAGCTGGGTAGGGCTGCCAGCAGAGCCTCTCTCACTCCCCCAGCAGCAGTGCTGGCCTCGTATTCTCACTGCAGCTCCCTGAAATGAGGCCATGCAGGAGCTGCGGGCTCACAGCAAAACCCAGTGCCACGGAGAGTGGGAAGGATTGGAAGTGGGTAGGGAAGGTGGGCTGTGGCTGGCAGAGGAGGGTGAGTTCTGAGGTAGCAGAGCCCCAGGAGAGCTGTGGTGCCTCTCCTCACCATTGCCCTCCGGCTGAGTGGCGGTCAGATCCTGCTCCCTGGCTGCTGCACTCGCAGCCTGCAGAGCCCTGCTTGTCACATCCAGTGTGCATACTCTGCTCACTGTTTCTCCCTTTCCATGCTGCTGCTTGGCTCTTATTCAGCCTTCAGACCCTCTCTGCCACTCTCTAAGCTCATCCTCTCTTTTCACCCTCTTTTTCTACTCTCTTCTTCTCCATTCTTTTCTCACCCTGTGCCTTTCAACATGTCTGTCTTTCACACTTTTCTTCCTGCTATCCATCTCATCTTTTCCTCCATGCACCCCCTTCCTTGGGTTGCTGTCTCCCTCTTCTCCCCTACCTTTTTTTGGCTCCCCCTTGGGCACCTTCTGCTGCTGTGTGGTGAGTTTCTTGAATCCATTCACTCCCAGATGCCACTCATGGTTTCGTGTGCTACAGGGCAGCATAAATTATATATTGCTCAACTAACTGTCTAACCAAATCTGTATTAAACTACCTTGTTGAGTGTATTTATGACATTGAACTGAAGGAATCTAGGAACTGACTGGCAGGCTGCAGGGCTTAGTTGGAATAGATGATCTTTTTTTCTTTTCCAGGTATCTGGGATGAGGACAAGGTGGGAAGGGCAGTGACAGTGGTGGAGGAATCTCCATTCATTGCTCACAAGCAGTTGGTTGGTTTGGGGGCTCAGGAACTGCTTGGCACCAGCAATTAGAATGTGCTGATGCATGATCTCTGATTGTTGAACAGAAGCAATTGGGTGTGTTTGTGTGGTGGTGGGGGACAGCTCTTTGATTGTATGGAATTGGGAGTGCACTCAAAAGGATTAGTGGGAACAATTATTTCCAAAGCTGGGATATAGAAGCTGGAGCCTATTCAAGTCACTAGTGTTTAGCACCCAAAGCAGTTTTATCAGTTGGGGAAGAAAAAAAAAAAAAAAAAAAAAAAAAAAAAAAAGGCAAGGGAAGACTAAAAACAGCCTTTCAAAAAAAAAAACAACAAAAAATCAACTACAAAAAAACCCTCACAACATTAAAAGTAGGTTAGCAGAGAAAATGAGTTTATAAAAAATGGAAGAGCAGCCGGGAGGCACAACAGTAACTACTGCATTGTGCTTACAAAGCTAAACATGTTAAGATGGATAAATCCCCAAGCTGGATGGGTTATGGGCCAAAATATTAAGAAAAGCTGGGCCTGATTGAAGGCTACTGCCAGATCCAAAGAGTGAATGTGTTCATATAAATCATTTTAATACAAAAGTTCCTAAAGCAAGGTCCTAAATTTGAACTGCTTCCAAGTCTAAGGGTGTTTGCATCCAGTGGTGAGGGGTCAGGTTCATTTCTAAAACTGAGGGAACATACTAACAGCAGTACTGGGTCAGACCAAAGGTCTAACTCCTCTTTGACTGTGGTTTGTTGCAGATGTGTAGGGTAAAAAAACCAAACCAAACCAAGCCAAAAAAACCCCCAGTTAGGACATTTTAGCAATAGTCCCTCGTGCTCTGTTCACTCAGTGACCTGCAACTCTGTATACAGAACCACCCCAGCCCTGGTTTGATGTTGCTTTTTGTGTGGGGAAACCCAAGATTAATTTGACATTTACTGTGTGTCTTAGGACACCCTTCTTGCAGCCCCTGAGTCTTAGTTTCCTCATCTGTAAAATAATGAGAATGCTCACATGAGTCATATCTAGGGAGAGAGATGCTCAAGTTCTACTGTCAAAGTGCAATAAGTGTCTGTCTTTTATATGTAATATACATGGACTGAATTCATCATGCAGGAATGTCACTGAAGCTGATGAAATTAGGTAGGTGATTTTTCTGATTCCTGGGAGCTTTACACTTTGTGGTGTTCCCCAGATAAATCTCGCTCTAGGGTACTGGAGTTTAGGTTAATCTGCAAATTTTGACATCTGTGTGGCCCTGGTCACCCTATGAGTGCTTAGGGCTCTCCACAGAAAGAAAGCTGTGAGAGTCTGAGTGGGAAGAGGCAAGAACATGACCGAGGGTTGCAGCCGAGGCAGAACTGGTGAAATCACACTCATAAAGAGTGGGACTTGGGGGTTTTGGTCCCTCTATTTATAAAGCCTTTCATCCAGAAAGCCTTTTTTCCAGTTTCATATGTACTAATGCTCACAGTGTCTTTGTCCCATCTGGGTCAGTGTCTGTTTCTTATTACAGTGCTCACCAGCATATCCAAACAGACCTGGCTGATTTACTCCCACCTGGGTGCATAGTATTCTCTTTCTTCAAAAACTGCCAGGGTTAGCTTCCTCCTCTGCCCGGAAATTGAGCCAATTTCTGGATCTAAAAAAGCTGAATCTGCTGGTTTCGTTCAGAACTGGCACACTCTGAGCTGTCAGGTTGCATCTGAGCATTTGGCCTCATGCCATCAGGAGAGGTTATAAAAAAAAAAAAAATAATCAGGTGGTGTTGCTGATATAGTCTTTTGTAAACCCTTAATCCAAATTGTTTGTATGTTTTGTTTTGTTCAAGGCTGGCCAAACTAGGTATTGGATACAGAAACTGTTGAGGTGGTAACTGAGGTTGCAGGGGCAGATACTTGTAGTCAGCAATGGGCTTCAGGGAAGGGAAGTCTGCCAGAGCAGACTTTGTCTCTCAGGTCTGTGCTAACCTGCTAGGGAATGTCAGGCTTAGAAACATCATCAGCTGTCACTGGAAAGATTTTAAACACATTAGGAGTGCTCTAACAAATGGCTGTTGCGTTTTAACATGAGAAAATGCAAAGTGATGCATGGCTATGGCTGTTCAGATTCAATTAGTGTTAATGCCCTTCCATTAAGCTCTGGCTGGCGGGGCTGCCTCTTTCTTGGGAGCCTGCTGTGCCAAGGAAAGCTGCTGCTGCCTTGCCAGCCGATGGGTAACCTGGAGAGGGTGCGAGGTGCCAGGCTGGAAGGGATCCGGGCAGTGTTCTCAGCAGCGTGGGTGGGAACACCTCTGCCTTCCGCTGAGCCCATCCACAGCATCTCCCCAGGCCTGGCTGGAGCACTGCCCTGTCCCTTTGCTTGTGGGCTCAGTATTGCTTTGTGTGGGGCTGAATGCATCAGCATCTCTGCTTGTGGTTTGGTTGTTGTCTGACTGAGGGTATTGCCCCTGCTCTTGGATCGATTGTGGCAAGATATTTAGCTACACTCGAGAGGGTTTTGCTGCTACTGTGGCTAAAATGGACAAGAATGGGACTGTGAGCATAGAGATACTTCTAGGGGATGGAGAGGTCTGAGCTTGGCTCTGAGCTGTTGCATAATTCCAGTCTTGGATTCTTTGTAAAAATGGGGATAAAACTACTTAAATCCTCATGTTAACAGCTTTCCAGCACAAGAAAATGCCCCTCTTTGTGTGCGTGTACTGTAACTACCACAATGGAGGTCTGGTCTTAGTCAGAGCCTCTTATTCTAACTGTACTTGAGATAAAAAGGTGGAAGATTCCTCAAGCTTTAACTGAATTTTACAAGGATTGATTATTAGTTTGTGCAGAATATTTACATATGTGACCATTACCCATGTTCTAACAAGTCATTGCAAGTCAGTGAAGTATAGCAGAGTAAAGAATGAAACAGATGTTCTGACTTTGTGTCTCTTGCTTTCACTAGAAGGCTTACACTGACAGCAGTTATGGATGGCTACCAGTGACTAAAAGCACTATTTTTATATTGTAAGCTAAAAACATAGGTGTTTTCTAGCACACCCCATATGGGATATTTATTTCTTCTGTGTTTGCTACACCAGCACTTCGAATATTCAAGCTTCTTAATTCGTTGTCTATCAACTGGATTAGGAAATGTCATTTCTCCTTTGAGTGACAAAACATTAAAAAAATTGTTTAGTCATGCATTGCTTCAAAAAGGGTCAGTGTGAAGCAAGATTGAATCCAGAAGGTGCTTGCAATGGATTAGCACAGCAGGTAAGAGAAGGCAGCTATTTTTTTATCTGTTATTCTATGGACAATTGGATATGTCTGCCTCTTATACATCCTCAAAAGGCAGCTAAGGATAATAAGCTCATACATGTAAGACACTTCTTAATTTTTATATATATATATATATACACACATATATGAAATGATCCACCACTCTGCTGAGAAACATTTGCAAGTTCAGAGTTTTAAAGCAGAGTTAAACATGCTGTGAAACACCTTAGAAAGGCCTAGAGGTGTTCCCTTCTAAACTGCTAAAGTTAATCTTTTGTCATTGTGAGCAGGTAAGGTACTGAATACAATGGCTCTTCCCTCATCTTCTGGAAAACAGCACTGTCATTCAGGTCACAAGGAGATACCTCAACTGCAGAAGTCCCATAAGGAGGAGATGCTGTTATTTTGTGATTCACATGGCATCCAGACATCTCCTCACACGTGGTTATCTTGTTAGGACAAACAAAAATAAAGTTGCTTAGGAGCACACAGGCAGCCTGAAACAGAAGTTACCCAGAACCTGATCTAGTTTTCTGGCAGATCCAGCATCACCTTCCTTCAGCCTGCAGCTTGCTGCAGGTAGGGTCAAGTAGGGCTTGGCCATGTTAGAACCAAATAATCCCACCCAACTGCCCTCTTTCATTGGCACATTTGTGTCTTTGGGGCATGTGTGCCTGCAGACATTGTTTTGGGGTTGATATTGCAGGGGAAATGCTCAGGCTTCTCTGCAGTCTTGCTGCTGTTAATTGAGGTTACATGAGTCTGAACCAACAGGAAAATCCAGATGGGGTCAGCATGCATTTTGTGCCAAAACCTGTTGGGTTTTTTGCCATATCTGACAGAAATCTGAAGCAACCAGAACCTTGAGGTGGAATCATCTTGCATCAAAAGGCAAAAAAAAAAAAAAAAGCCTATAGTCTGTAAAATTGAAGTTACCAGAACAATTAATATTAAAAAGGAAGCAATTCCTTAATTGGATGAATTGCTGTGTGAGACATCAACTTTTAAAATAAAAGATCTTTCCATGTCTTGCTTTCCCTCCCAGCAGCTTCTGTGGACTACCTGGTATGTATAAAACTTATGGTCTTAAAGTCCCCTGAAGAGCCTTCTCCCTGCTGCTTGCTGAGTTACTCTCTTTCCCCTGCATAGCCCTGTGGCATATGCTCTGAGTGCTCTTCCCCTTCTTCTAGGGACTTCTGATGGCCCAGGGAACAAGAGCTGGCACAGGGCAATTGGGCAGCAGTCCTCCCATGCCAGGAAATGTGTCCCAGCCTTGTCTTTTTTACTGGATTATGTGACTTTGATTCTATATGCAGTAAACTGGAAGCAATCGAGCTAACTGGCTGTGCCATCTGATGCAATTAGTGCTTGTGGAACTTTATTCTGGAAGGAACCAGCCCTGTGCAAGATCCAGCTCCCTACCTAAGCTGGTGTACCAGCCCACATTGTGAGTGCCTGGGTGGAAAGGCAGCAGCAGTGGGCTTGGTGTGATATTCTCAGAGCCCATGCAAGTCCCTGGAGGCAGCTGCTTCAGCAGCCTGGCTGTGACAGTGGGAGAGAGTGAAGAAATAAAAGGCAACAGAAAGATGTAAAGAAGCATTTTTTTCTTTTTTTTCCCCCTGGTGCAGATTTTTCCAAACCACACAGACTCAATGAGATCTCAAACACTGTCACACAGAGGGTCCACACTCTGTAATTAAGCTGCTGCAGAGGCTCAGGTCTTGTAGGGCACCTGGCAATCCCAGGCAAGGTGTTGTCACTAGAGAGCCCAGGGACATGGCTAATCAGGTCACCAAAGGGGCCCTTCCTATGTTTGGAACAAAGGAAATATTCAACACAATGTCCTTACAAAACCTTGGGTACAGGAGGAAAATCTGAAATCGGTGTATCTGATGTCATGTTGCTTTATATGAGTTTAACAACTTGAGCCATCTGTGTTGGGAAACTTTGACTCTATTGTTCCTATTAATAATTTAATTGAAAGCTGGGCCAGGGCTCTGCCTTAGGATGTACAGTAAAGCTCAGGGAGGAGGTTTAAGGTGATTAGAGAATGGAAGGTTTTCCTTGGTAATTAGAAATATTAGGTTTGGCTTTCCCTTTTCTTCCTGGAGGAATTTCAAGGGTGGGGTCATCCTGTTTGGGTTTATAGCTTGCTATGTTGACAGAAGGATTCATGGGATGAGGTTGGTTTTCTGGGTTTTGTTTTTGTTGGTTTTTTGTTTTGTTTTTCCATCCTTCAGTGTAGCTTGATGCTTCTGTAAGAGCTAGCCAGACTAAATTCAAGTCAGTGATATAGTGTGCTGTAGAAATGCCCTTTAATTTATCAGTATGTTAAGCAGAAGTGGTGAATTACTGTTGGGCAGAGCTAAGAAGTGAAATGGGTTGTGCCCAGTAACATCTCCCTTTTCTGAAAAATGGTACTGGAACTTTCCTGTATAACTTCCAATGAATTCAGTGCAAGTTGAGGTTAACTTTGGCTATCTGAGCTGAAGTTCACCACATTAAATTAAATTATACTCCAACAGCATGGTCCTGAAAACATCTCTGTTACGATCCTTTACAGGATCAACGTGGAAGAATGTAAGTGCCAGGATTGGCATTTTTTCATAATAATAGGTAACAGGTCTTTTCCTCTTGGCAAACTGGATTAAGTTAATGTCAAACTGACATCACCAGATCACTGGCACAATGGAGGAACTAGGTGAGAAAATGAGCAACTTGTATTTCATAACAAGGGGATGCTGGAGAGATTAAGGCAAAATCATAAGCTTCAGAAATCAGTTAGAATTAGGAATTCAAACAAATACAAAAGGACCTCTACTGGTTTTGCTTTTTCTTTGTGAGTTTCTTGTGTTGGTCTCAGAGACCAAGTAGGGCAGTGGATGCATTGGGGAGGGCTGTTGCCCTCACAGCCCTTCCTGTTAGGCAGCTGCAGGGTTTTGTCTCCCTTGGGTGGCTGTTCCAGCTGTGGCATCACAGCTGCCTCCACCTTCGTGTCTTGCTGAGTTCAGAAGCTCCTGTTCGAAATCTCAGGTCCCATGTTACAGGACCCAGCTGTCACCTGCACATCAGTATGCATACGTAAAATCTAGGGTCTGCTCTCAGGCTTTACTAGCAGGAGAAATATCCGAATGAGATGAGATAACCAGCAGGTGGTGCTCAGTCGCAAATACAAAGGGTTACACCAGATCGTTAAGATGGTAACAAGAATTTTTGCAGGGCAATTGGTTAGCCTATACCTCTGAAAAAAAGGCTAGCGTTTTTTCCTTAGTGGATTATTAATTTAGATACAATAATTACTAAAAGGGGTTATATGCAATGTGGAGAGTCCTGGGTATGGTAGGAGTGTGTTGTATAATTTGGAAATTTCTTTGAATAGATTCAAAGCAGGGATTGAAGTCTAAAGGGAAAGAGTTCAGAAAACATAATTGTTTGGGCCTTGAAGATGTGTGATATATCTTATCTAAGATACAATACTGTAGGAATCCACACAGCAAAAGAAATGGGCAGCAACTGTAGAGCTCTCCCTCCCTCCTTTTCCCTCTATTAATCATCATTTTAGAGCTCATTTTGTGCCTTTCTGCTGTGTTAAATTAGTACACAAGACCTTGGTCTTCTAATTCTTCAGAAGTTGGTCATGCATGTAAAACTGGCTCCTAAATTTGATATATTTTTAGTGGTTGCTGTAGTGCTAGATTGTATTCTTTTAAAAAGCAAATAGTTTGCACCCGAGACAGTCTTCCAACAAAATTTCCTTTCAGTTAAAACTGCCTCTCCTGCTTTAACACTACATAACCTGCATGTCAGCAGTGGCCTCCTGAAGTCTTAAATTTTCTCTTCCTTGCACCACAGGAAGGACACAGTAGAGCTTGGAGAAGTACTACATGTTGGTCTCAGTTCCTCATACAGCTGTTGCTGTGGCTGTTTTATGTAAAATCAATACTGAATGTTTGTCTTTTTGAAAAGAAACTGGCACTGACCTAAATCCTTTGCAACCCCACTTGTTGATAGCCCTCAGACTGCAAGCAAACATAAATTTAATTCTCCTGTTCCAGTTTTTAAAAAAATAATATAGTTCAGTCATGGTCTGAAGGGTGCATTCTTGTGTATCCTTAAATGGTGAAGGTCTGCTGGTCTCAGATCCCATTGGAGAAGGAACACACACCATCACTTTCTACCCCAGGACATAGACAAAAAAGCTTAAGGGTCGGTATCTCAAAACTGGACCATTTCAGCATCCCAGAGAATGAGGTTTGGTGCTTCCAAAAGTGTTGAGGGCTTTCTAGGTGGTCGAATAGAAATGAGTTAGTAAGCGCTCATGTGGCTGAAGTCATGCTTCTGAGAGAGCTCTGCAAGCATCAGGTGTGTGGGGGGAGGAAGATCAGATTGCTGATTCCTGCCTAGTAGTGGAGACAAGGTGTCCTGAATGGGTTCATCTCTGATCACAGCAGCAGGGCAAGTTGGACCTTGTTGCTATTACCCATCATGTCCAGTGTTCTGCCTCAGACTCATGGAAAGCAATAACTGATTTATAAATCCTCCGCTTCAAAATTAATAGTGGTCTTTCCTAACCATTAAGCTAGGTGCTGTTCCTTTCAAGCCTAACAGGGCTGGAACTTCTAGTATAACCAGTGGGAATGTTGCAGACACAGTATTTTGCTGAGGCAGCCATCCCAGGCAACAGCGTAGCAAAATGCTGCTTTCCAAAAATTATACCTTCTGGGGCCTTTCTAGGCACTTGAACGAAGGTGGATGGAAATAAACTCTGAGGCTCATTACACTGATATGTCTAAAGTGTCACAGGAAGTGCTTTGCATCGGGGAAGCCAAAGCAACATTTAAGCAAATGGCTGTGGAATGGCTGCAGCCATCTCCAGCCAGGGACCTGTTTGGAATGTACCTGGCTCAATGGCCAGCTGTGTTTCCATTGAAAACTGTGGGGAGGAGAGATTCCACTCATCTCCCTAGGGGAAATAGGAGCAGGCTTTCAGTGGGCACTTACGGGGTGTGGGTTTCTCTCTAAGGGAACCGATGAGTAACTCCTGTTGGCTTTGGCAAGATTTGGAACAGTTTCAGCATTTCTACAAGCCAGACTGGGCTTAGGTGCATTTGAGGCAATCTTCTTGAGTGTAATTTATTAAGAAAGATGCATTTAATTAGGCTGCAGAAATAAATTAAGAACATCGGAGCCCAGTTCAACAGAAGCTGTTTGCTCTGATAACCAAAACAATGCCTAAGAAACAGTTTTCTGTGAATTAACTTAGGTATCCTTAATGACAACAAAGCTGTCATCTGGGGGAAGAGTGTTTCATGAGTGCAAGGGGGAGAGGAACAAACCCTAAAACAAAACCCTCAAAACAAACCAACACTCCCCCACCCCCCAACACACACACCAGATTACACAAATCTAGGACTATAACTGGGTCACTGGACACACCTGGTTGCTCTGGGAACTGTAGTTAGTGATGTTTAAGACGTTCAACTATGGATGCTCAAACTGAATGAAACCAACATCCCTCACAATTCAAGAGAACTCGGCTGGACATCCAGATCTGTCATCAGGCTTGCATCACTCAGATGCATCAGTGAGAGGAAAAATGTGAACTGTGGCCAGGAAGAAATCTGGGAATGGCCATTGTCATTGTCTCTAGCTGTGCTGTCAGCTCCACTCCAGCTGCTGATATGGCACCTGCACTTTTGAATTTGTGTTCTCTTATCACTGATGCACTTGAGAGTTTGGCAGGTGATTCATGTACATCGTTTCACAATTCATCCTGTGTGAAGTTTACACTAAAAAGTGTTATCTTTGTTGTATACATGGGGAAAAAACACAAACTGTGACCAGGTTCTTCACTAGCATAAATTTTCTTCACAGTCACCTAGAGATTGCTGCCTGTGAAGTTGGAAGAGAGATTTTGTTCTGGCAATTTACCCATCACCATCTCTCCCTTATCTCCGGGTGGTTAATTCAGGTTATGGATTAATTGGGCAATTGTTTAGCAACACCCTGCTCTCTGCTGCTTCCAGTTCAACTTGGTACAGCTGCAGGACACTATGTAAGGATGTGCAGACTTACTGACTTGGCTCAGTGCTAATTTAGGGATCTCTACAGTCTGCTGTTTGCCTGATTGCTGAGCTTTTTTTTTTCTTCTTTATACCTTTAGTGCTTCTCTCACAGTCTGGACACAGTAATACCTTACGATAGCAAAAGATGAGTTATAATAATTACCTAGGAAATTATGAACTGAACGTATCAGCAAACAGCCTTAATTTATTTTTTTTTTTTTATTTTTTTGTGGGAATCCAATCCAGGTCAGAAAAATCCTGGCACCTTTTTGCCTTTTCAAACAACTACTTTTGATGCAAGAGCTGTGGAGTGACTTCACAGGAGGAGGAGGAAATGGCCTGCAATAATTATCACCTGTCAATCTGAGAAACCCCAAGAACAAACCCAACAAAGCCTCTCAGCAGTTTTCAGAACACCAGCACAGTTGATGGCTTTGAAATGCCAGCATGAGTTGTGCTGGGCTATCTCCTCTGTATTTTCTTACAGACACATTTTTACAGATGAGAGATCTCTCTGAAGGGACCTCTCTGGAAGGTTCAAGTATCAAAAGCGCTGGTTCTGGAGCTTACATCCTTTGTGCAAGCAGATGGTCACAGAAGTGGCATTACTGTCTTTTCCTAAGCCTTGAGCTTCTGGGGCACTTGTACCTGCAGGCTTGAGGCCCCAGCCAGATTCCACTGGCATTAATGGAACATGTAATTGATTTTCTAGTGAAGTAAAAAGATGCACCCTGGTGAGTAAAGAAAGGTCTGCTCAGGTGATGAGGCAGGATTCAGATTCATACAGCCCTGGAGTACCTCAGAATGATCAGCTACTTTCCCAAAGCCATCTTGTGCGATCATTCTGAATGTTTGCCTTCCCAATACAAACAAAAATGAGGTGTATTTATTGAAGGAGTAAAAAGGTACACTTCTCCCTAAAGAAACCAGTTTGGTCAGTCAGCCTGGGTGTTGACAAGAGATGGAAGGAAATCATTAAAAGAGACTGCATAGTAGGTATGATAATTAGCCATGTGGTTGGTACCAAACAATAGAGGCTTATGCAGAGCCTAGGGAATGTGGAGAGATAATTTTACCTTTCCAAACAGGAGGGCATCAAGCTGTGCTACCCTGCCTGGGAAGTAGGTCAAGAGGAAGTGCACTTTCAATTCATATTCATCTCATAATTATTTCACATACTGAAGAACAGCATTTCTGTCAAGGGGAAGGTGCCTCTGTGGCCAGTCTTATGGAAGAACAATCCTCCACTCCGAGCAGCAGCATGCATATTTGACGCTTTCAGCATCAGTGCCCATCAGCACTGCCTTCCACATGAACTCTCATTGCACTTCTGCTGTTTGTCCTGACCTTGCCAAGCTTCACAGTCATTCCAGACATCACCACCAGCAGACCCGGAGAGCTGAATCCCATCACAAGAGTGCACTGCTTCACATTTCCCAATGGGTCTCAAATCAAAATGTGTTCTGCCAATTGCTCCCAGTACTGAAGCCAGTCTTCATCTTTCACTGGCACTGTAGGAGAAGCAAGTGATCCTGACAAAATACTTGTATTGGGGTGTGTATGACAAGAAGGAGACCACTAAAATGTCCCTCTTGATTCTTAAGAGGGGGAAAGTAGAATAATTTAACGTGTTTGTTTATTTTTATACCTGTAAGTTGGAAAGGACCTTTGGAGGTTAGTTGATCCAAACTGTCTTCTCAAAGCTGAGCCAATTGTGAAGATAGCTAAGGTCATATCACTAAACTGCTAAATTGATAGAGGGTCCAAAAGCTCTCTCTCAGCAACCTTTTTGACCACCATCAAAGAGATTTATGTTTTTTCTCAGAGGTTTCAAAGTTGTGTTTTAAAGATGGATGCCAAGGATTAAACAGGATGAATAAAGGATAAATCTATATTAGCCTAGGTAGAGAACAAGTGTTCTATAGTCATCTACACTACCCATTCTTGGGTTTCTTTGTATATATGAACTGTTTCACAAGTAGAAGAGAGCCATTCCCAGCAAAAAAAAGAAGTACTGATGTTCAAAGTAAATTTTCCCATGATTTGAAGCAATGTGTGAAGCAGCAGTGGGGAAAAAAAACAAAACAAAGAGCTGAATAGCAGTGTCTTAGAGAATTTTACTACATTTAGCTCTAATTTAGCATTCAATTAGAGAGAAATGCATAAGCATAAGACTAAATACAGCTACAGTAATTTGACAAATCTGTTGTATGTTGAAAAACTGTAGGATGTGAAATACTACAGCTAGAAAGCACATTGCTTTCAAGCTGCAGTGTAAAATTTCTACATATGCCACTTACTAGTGTTTCTTAAAAAAAAAACAAACCTAAAAAATTATCAGCAGCACAGAAAGCCAAATCTGCTGCACCAAATCATGCATGTTCCAGATCTTTTTCAGTGGCAAAATATTTAGTAGCTGGTTCATACCCAGCCCTAGCTCACCCCCCTTTTTTTTCCCCATAAAATTATCTTGGCTTCACCATAACTGAGATACTGTTGCAGTATTATTTCCTCATAAAGTTTTCAAGAAAACTAAATAGAGCTCCATTGGAGATAGTCTCAACTAATTAAAATAAAACCCATAGTGTCCTAACCCCTTTTCTTAATTTTTGTCAGATAAGGAAGCCAGTAAAGTCAGAAATTTTGGAATCTCTTCTTATCCAATATTTTAAACTTGAAAATCAGCTAATACAAGGAGGTTGATTTGGTGGGGAAAAAAAGTCCACTTTCTTATTCCTCTACTGGAATTACTTCCCATGTAATACTATACATAAGACTTGAACCCTGCATCAGTTTTGTTGCTAAAGTAACAGAATGACTGAGGACATGCCTGGGATGAATTAGTCTTTTCTTAAGGTTAACAATTATCATCTCTCTTCTGACAGACCCCTGACATCTGCATGCCTCAAGTCCTGATTTTGTCCTGCAATATCTTCTATTTTTCTCTGCTTCCAAACACTTCTATCTATTTTCTGCTATAACAATTTTTTTTGCCTCACAAATAACAGTACTAAAATCAAGGAAGTAGCTAAAATGTTGTAGCAAAGTTTGCGTAATGTTTAATAGGAAGAATATTTTCAAGAACTTTTTCCCTTCCCCCTGGCTATTGCAGTAGATTTCACTTAAGGAAAAATAAATGAACAAAACTGCTAAAATGCTACTCAGGGTAGATGGGTAGATGCTGCTCTTGTTCTGTGTTATCATATATATATGATATATGTTATGTTATATATATGATATATGTTATATGTATGATATATGTTATGTTATACTGTGCCCAGTATGTGAGGTTTTGATTTTTGGCATTATGTGTTGTATGAGAAAGCATTATTTTAAAAATATGTGACGTTACATGATACCCCGTAGATTTTTTTTGCCCTTTACAGCCCTTGATCAGCCTGTGTGATATGCTCTGGTGGCTGGAATTAGTTGATACTACAGCTGGATTTGGCTCAGATCTTGAGTGCTAGATCCAGAACCATTAAACATAAAAAGTCTTTCAAGAATTAGCTTTGTACTTATACCACATCTTTGCTAAATTAATGCTAGATTGTCATCAAGACTCTAACCTTGTAATCATTAACCCTTTCAGTTCCAGTAAGCTTCTATGTCATAAGGAACACTTGCTCTTTGCTTCCCTATAATTCTCAAGCAGAAGCATTTAACAGGAAGGAAAAGCATCAGCTAGGCAATTTCATTTATCTGTTCTTAGTTTTTTGGGTCCACTTCACATTTTTGCATCCTTCACTGAGCTACTCCAAAAAATGCTGCAAGCTTCTACTCTGCCTTAGGTTTTTTTTTCCCTGAGGGTTCCCCAGGCCAGCACAGCTCACTAACAGCACATCTAATCATCATTACTGTTAATAAAGCACAAGCATTTGAAAGGTTTAATAGGAGTGAGTAAGTAAGTACTCAGTCTTCTAGTGCTTCTTTGAACTTCTGGTCTTTTTAATCTGTTTTTCCCAGTAGCTTCTCATTTTTTTGGTAATAACACCTGTAACAGATTTCCAATAATGTTCAAGCTGACTAGAGCTGATGAATTCCATGAAAACAGACTGCCAGGGCAAGCCTAATAACTCCTGCTAATGAGTAAGTAATTAGACTAAATTAGAACTGGACCCTAGTCCAGCATATTCTGAAGCAGCATTGAAGAAAATCTCCTTTTTTTCTTGTTAGCATGGTAAACCAAGAGCTTTCTAACCTGCCCAAGCAAAGACACAGGATTTCCTATCTATTCAATTTATTGTGGCTCTGTCTAGTCCTGTACTTGGTACTCCTAAATGACTTATTTTGCAAAGCAGCTGGGGAAAAAATGAATTAAAATGGTTGGGAAGAGAAACTTGGAAGAAATAGTGACATTCAGATGGGAAAATGTGAATGAAAACTGGAAATTACTCCAGGAAAGTTTACTAGATGACTAAAAACCATGATTTCATAATGGTGAATAAGGACATCTTTGGTTAGTGGCACCACCCCATTAAGTGAGGAAGTAAAGGCAGCTATTAAAAATTTACCAAATAAATGGGGAAGAAAAGAAGGAAGAGGAAGGAGGCAGCAATCATGTAAATTAGAGACTGGAGATATAAAGAGGGGAAGGACTTGAGAGGGAGCAAAAGAAACCTCTACTTTCCAGCCTAAGGACAGTAAGGCATTTTAAAGCATAATGGCAACAAAATAATTCCTAATAATAGCATAGCTTTCTTGCTAGCAGAAGATAGTGAAAATCTTAGTGATTCAGGAAGGGCAGAAATACTCAATAGTTCCCTTTGTTCTTAAGGAAGAAGCAAGAACATGTCGTCATGCATCATGAGGATGCAGGAGTACCATCCAACCCTCTCAAGTAGCTATGGACGTTGGTAACAAATAAAGAATTAAAAAAATAAAACTCATCATGCCTAGGTAGCACCAGATGAGTGAGGGAGTTGTCTGAGATGTGTAGCCTTCTCTCATTGACTGGTATTAAGTCTTCGAGCAAGAAGGAAACTTTTGAGACTAGAGGAGAAAGGCAAAGCAAAATGACCTGGATAATCCTGACCCAGCTTGTTTGATAGTAGAGGGCAAATGTTGGGAAAGCTTGATATGGAGCTTAATCAGTAGAAGAAGAAAGGGAATATACCATACTGTGCCCAGTATAATGTGAGGTCTTGATTTTTGGCATTATGTGTTGTATGAGAAAACATTATTTTAAAAATATGTGATGTTACATGATACCCCGTAGATTTTTTTTTTTGCCCTTTACAGCCCTTGATCAGCCTGTGTGATGTGCTCTGGTGGCTGGAATTAGTTGATACAGCTGGATTTGGCTCAGATCTTGAGTGCTAGATCCAGAACCATCCAAACTAGGATCAGCATGTTGATCATTACTGAGACAGTTCAGTATTTTTATCTGTGGCATATCCTGACCCTAGAGCTGGCTTAAAGTTAAATAGTAGAAAAGACACCTGCAAGCCTGTAGAATAGAATATGTAAGAAGTAGTATGTGGTGGAAGGCAGATTGTCCATGTGGCAACAAATATGCCTAAGGGGGCACATAAGAATAATATTTTATAACAACAAAAAAAAATCTATTCATTTTTGTAGAGAAGGCAAGAGGACATCATTTAACTTTTTGTGTTACAAGGTGAATCTAGCCTCAATTGAACTGATAGTGGTAGCTTGATTCCAATCAACATGGTCATATGCCAGGCAAGTTTGCATTGATTTGGCATGAAATTAGCAGTAACAGCAATCAGGTTTTTTATTAAATTACTGGGGTACAATATGAGTGAAGTGCAGATCATAAACTTCAAGAACCATGCAAGTGGAAGGCAGTGATTCGAAAACAGGTTTAAGGATCCTAGTGGAAATAGGGCTGAACATGATCTTGTTGTGGGATATGGCAGTCCTACAGTGATGGCAGGAGCAGGGCAGTGTTCACAAGACTCATTAGTTTAATATCAGAATAGCATGAGAAAGTCTCACACAGCTGAGAAACCCATAAAAACTGGAAAGTGTGGAGGAGAAGAGAGCCATACAAATTGTGAAAATATTAAAAATTGCTTTCCAGTGGGAAACAGACGGAGATCCAGCTGTTCTGCTTAGAAGGAGACTTGAATCAGACTTAAGTAGCACACATTATAGCTGAAGTAACTTTGTATAATTGCTGGAGAAAGCATATTAAAAAAAAAAGTATATATATATATAACAGGAAGCTGAATCAAGGTAAGTTTAAATTTGAAATGAAGACAGGAAGATAACTTGCCAAGAGGGGGGCGTGTAAATTCTCCATCTCTTGAAACTTTCAAATCAAGATGACACCTATGCTATATGATATGCTATAGTCAAATACCAGGTACTGGATTCAGTACAGAAGCAGCAAAATGATCCAGCAGCAGCCTTGCACAAAAGGTGACACTGAATAATTCAGTGATCCCCAAGGACTCATGAATATCCATTTGTCTTCCTAAACTTCAAAATGTATTTCCGTAAATTGGCAAACCTGAGTCAGCTCTGGTGCTGATAAAACAGTCATTTGATCAATCTGTTACGCTGGGGGTAAAGTTAGACTTAGTCAATTCTGTGGTTTAATCAAGTTAGCTGTGTAATATCTCCATTCAAACAGCTAAGTAGGATCAGGATATTGATGGTAAAAAGTATAAGTTTGAATTTCCAAAACCAAGGGTACTCATAAGGACATTCCCATACGATGATAAAATAAAGTATGTTTCTTTTAGTACTGGATTTTTAATTTTTTTTTTAAAGAAAGCTGTACTTTCCATGATGTTACTTCTATGCTTTTCCTTAGCTTTCCCTTAGAGAACACCACCCTTTCTATAATCTCCCCATATATATGCATATTTTATTATATTCCTCTTTATAAACAACGTGGTGTGACTTGAAAAGACAAGAAATTGCAGTTAGACAGTGAAGGCCATGTGTCATTTGGATCTGGTTATGTCCTGATATCAACAAGTTCTTTTATTGAATTGATCCACCTGGCTTTAAGATACAAAGGGTTGGTCGGTAGGATTATTCAAGCCTTAAAAATATTTATGTCCCCTGAAAGGGTTGTGGAAGTGTACTGATACTACTGCAGTTGCTTGACAAGCTGGATGGGTCTTTCAAGGATCTTTCAAGTATGTGAATAACCAGGAGCACTGGAGGGATATCATGTGTGAAGCTCCATGAGCTTAATAATTTCTTAATAATTTCAATATAGTGATGACTTACGAGCATCTAAATAGCTACCTAAGAGCCCATGATACGCTAGTATGTGTGACATCCTCATCTGAAGGGCAAATTTTTGTGTACAAAATCCATCTGCCTGCCCTGTTGAACTGTAGATTAGAAACTTCTAGAGAGAAAGCTGTGTATCTGGAACTAATATTAAAAAAAACCACAGCCACTGTCTGAGTCAGATCTTGAACTGAAGCATTCCTCTGCTTCACTCTTCCACTACCAAAACCATCAGAAGCAATACATGGAAAGGTTCAACCTTTAGTGTACAGATAAGAAGAAGGGAGTTGGTTCTTGGTATGTGCTGGAACAGCATGAGCACTTGCAGGTTTTAGCTGGTAAATCTGCAATTCTTTCCAGGGTTTACCTGTAACAATCTCAGTTACATATCCTCGTGACCATCACTGAATTTCTAGTGAGGATTGTTCTATTCTGGAGAAAACTTGCACCCCAACCCAGGGTTATATACAGTCAGTAACAATCTAGCTGGTAACTGTCTGCTTTCAGCTTTCTCTGTTTTACAAGATCAAGAAAGGGAAACATCTTTACACTGAAAATCTGTTTTCCACGCAGCAGTCTCATAAAACCTGAACTCTCCCATTTTATTAATCATTGTGTTATAAGTACAGTGTGTTTGTTCAAGATATCTTGCTACAGAGTTTGGAATTTGCTCTGTGTTTACTAAGACCACACACTCAGTGAGTTTTACAGCACTAGGGTTACAGAATCCAGTGAGTAGAGATATTGTTGTGATAACCAACACTTTGACACTGAAGTCTTAACTAGAGAACATCCAAAGCTGAGCATGCAAATCCCTGCAGCCTGAGGTGAAAAGCCAAGTTTTTCAGCAGAAAGCTGCAACTGATCCAGATCTGGTGTGGCTCAGATCCAGAGAAGAGTCCGTAGAGTCCACTGATTACTTGGTTACATTTAGTTTATTTTGTTCTGATCTAAAAAGATGGTGCAAACTTTTAAAAAAATTTTGGGAAAGAAAAATTAAAGGGAAAAAAATCAACTGATATTATGTTGAGAGGAAATGTTTTAACTAGTACAATAGTATTTTAAGTGTTTTGTAACATAAAATACTTCTATGTAAAATAATAATTTATAAAAGCTATCTCAAAGTGAAAGAATTAAATGTTTCCTTCTGAGCCATTTAGGTGGAAAATTTCATTGATTTTTGTTCAACACAATTTTGAAAGTAAACCTTGTTTTTTTTTCTTTACAAGAACACCTGTTCAATCTTTTGACATCAGCTCTTTCAGGACACTGAGGTGCCTGGGGAAAAAAA
Organism: Florisuga fusca; assembly: GCA_038090715.1. Classification (NCBI taxonomy): domain Eukaryota; kingdom Metazoa; phylum Chordata; class Aves; order Apodiformes; family Trochilidae; genus Florisuga; species Florisuga fusca. The sequence goes on from JAAWXA010000044.1 coordinate 441,889, forward strand.
ACCAACCAACAGAAGCCTCCCACCACCCCTCAGAAAACCTCCAAAAAACAACAACAAAAAACAACAAACAAAAAAAGCCAACCCAAAACATTCCTGTGAAATATGTATGTGTCAAAGTTGTCAAAATGACAATAGCAACACCAGCATATAGTGGGAAAGATTAATGTTTTTTGTTTTAAGAGTATTCCTCCTTCCAAAGACTGGAATGATAAAATCATTCCAAACTATATTTTTTAAACCTGGACAGAGGAACTGTCCATTATGACTTGCTCTTGTAATGAACCCAGATTGTGCATATGTGTAGCCTCACTTGATATATGTTAATGTTCAGTGACTTACAGATAATGATAAAAATATAAAATAGAGAATCCCTGTTTGAATAACAGCTGCCCAGGAGAATGTTCAGTAAGTTTAGATCATGACTCAACAGTGTGGTTCAGAAAACATAATTCAACCATTGGAAACACATTGGAAATGGTTTAAATTTTTTCTGTTTTTTTTATCTTGGCAAAAAATGTGCATAGAAAAAAAAAACTGCTGGCCAATTGCATAGAGATATTGAATGCATGCTGCTGGTGAATAATAGCATATATAGTGGACACGGAGTCCAAAAGATATTTTAATCAGTGCTCAGCTATCAAATTCTTCTCTGGCAAAAGCTCAAGTGGTTAGTATCTTGTATTTTGTGGTCAAATGATGTCAGCCTCTGTGGAGCAGCTGGGTCTACAGGATGAAGAATTAAGGGCTTGCTATCAAAAATACTCTGTTGCTGTGAAAAGCCAGGTCACTGGAATGTTAGCAAAATCATTGCAGTGGGTTTGAGCTATTTCAGCTCCAGGTAGGGTAAGTGATGGCTACTACTGCAAGCACATCATAAGTGCTTTAAAACTTCTTTTAATTCCTTGGAGTACATCTAGAGAGAGGAAAACAGAGAAAGTACTTCTTACATCAGCTATATATATGACAGTTAAATGAACAAGAATCTCCATTTGGACTACCTAGTGTTCCTGAACAGCTTGCAAGCCTTCACTCTCTGGAATATATCCTTGAACTGAGAAATCCCTGCATTGTGAAAATGACATCTCTGTCTAAAAGAGATGATTGCAGCTACCTGGAAAACGTACAGAAAGAACCTTCCTGGCAATTGATTTCCTTTGAGAAGGATCCTTTCCAGGATCCCATATAAAGACAGACCATAATGAGATCTAATAGGAGTGTCCATTACAAATGGTTTTCATTCTATTCACTTCTCTCCATCCCAAAGACCTATGCTGAAAACTTCTCTGCTATTGCAGCAAGGGGCTGTGCAACATGCATGCTTTTCAGATGTGCTTGAAAGTGCCTGAGTAATAAAACAGATGTTGCCCCACCACCATTTTCCTCCCCATCACCCCTACATACCACGATCATCTGTAGAGCAAGTTTTCAGTCGACCTACTATTGTGTCTTGACACAGAGGAAGCAGGAGTGGTCCTTTCCAGTGTGAACGTTTACTGCGTAGTGAAGATGCCCAGCTGAGATGTTTTAACTATCTACCTTCAGAATCCCTTCATCAAAGTCAATAGGAAAAGGGTCACGTGGTTCATTGTGGCATCACTCATGATGGGGACATGCTGGCATCTGCCCCATTTGCCTAGTGGCTGCCTCCAGGCCTGACCCTGCTGGTGCTCCTGTGCACATTTTGCCACTGCCCCCAGGGATGTCATTCATCTCCTCTTACTCACATCTCCCCACCTTCTCCAATTTTTAGAAAGAAATTCTGCAGCTACAAAAGGATTGCCAAGTCTTAATAGCATAAAGAAATGAACAAAGGGAGGAAAATAAGGTTGTTGATGCAACTAAATCAAAGTTAGCATAAAATTTCATAGTTCAAAACTGCTACCAAACCCAGCTCAGGCTTAAAGGACTCAGTAAAACAAAAAGTTTCTACAGAGCAGTGAAGTCAGTTAATTCTTAATAATATGTCATCAGAAGAAATGTTGACTTAAGCTAAGATGAGCTACCATCCCCTGACCCCAGCCATTCAGAAACCTATTAAACTCCATCAAATTCAAACTGTAAGGGACCAGACTAATATCCAGCAGATGTCGTGGACTGAATCTTGTAAATTATCTTCTTTCTACTGTAAGTGTTTCCTTATTGGAACTGATAAATAAGTAGGACTCATTGAAATCTACTTTGAAATTCAAAACCCAAGTGCTGCTTTTTTTTCTTTCTTTCTTACATAAGATGGAAAACTATTTTCTTTTAATCTCAGTTCGCACTAAATAAAAGAGTGCCTTGGGATCTTTGGGAAAACCTGCATGAGCTGAAAAAATAGGGTACCTCTTAGTTACTCCAGTGAAAGGCCAAGATAAGATTTCAAATGAGTTCAGAAAGATTTTATAAGTGTCGACTTCACACATCTTTGGAGTACTTCTCACTTTGTCTCCTATAAAAATCATAGGAAGGAATGGGTCATTTCAAGATAAAGCCCCTGCAGTGACAACAAATAGAGTCAAAAGGAGAAATCCCCCTTTCATGGAGTGGAGGTTGGAGCTGATGAGTTCCAGATGTCCTCCAGGTTATAGGTTGAGGTATTGAATGTAAATCATGCCTTTCTTTCCAGCCTCTGTAGGTTTGGCTGGAGATGCAAATGTCCTTGCTGTTTCACACTTCAGATATTTAGAAATGTTTTTCACACTGAGAGAAGTTTTAAATCAGCAATTTAAGAAACTAAAAGAAGAAAGGCTAATACCCATGTCGTTCTTAATTAGCAAACCACAGTTATAGTGTGTAACTAAATCAGAGCCTGGAGTGTGAATTTTGCAGTAGTTATAAAGTGATGATTAATCCCTCAGAGAGGATTCCTCCCCTGTTCTTTAAGCTAAGAGGTTGTTCTCCCTCTTAGCAGAGAAAAGGACTTCGCTAAATTATGCATGCCAAATCTTTCTGGCAAATAATGCTGTCTGGAAAAGACAAAAACTGTTGTGTTATTAATGCATCAAAATTAATTATGCCAGTATAACTGGTTATCTTTGGCACATGTACAGAGCTTGAGGGACCAGACATGGTGCTGCCCTATTTGTTACCATGGTAGACAATTATGAAAGAAGTACATCTCTGAACTTGCATAACTCAAAAGCAGTCCTGAGCAGATTTTAAATCTCCAGGTTAACAGTAAAAGAAATATTAATTTCTCAAAAGCTGTAATTTAGGACCCAGAAGGAATCTGACCCACTTGCAGGGGAAAATAAGTACAGCTTACAGAGCTGCGATCAGTGCTGCACTGGCTAATGGGTTATCACAAACCACTCTGGAAAATTCACTTGGTGTGCACTTAATCTGGTACAAGGTGACAGGAGCAATCTAGGTGCAGCACCAGTTTGATATTTTTAGCTTGGACTTCTCTGGCCGTGCCTTCTGCAGCTGGGGCTGAATATGAAAGCAAAGTGGTGAGCAGCTTCTGTGAGGCTGCAATAAGCTATTCAGCCTGAGTAATGTGGTGTAACTACTTGCTGCTTTAGATAGCTGCTTCACTTGATATTGGAGCTTTGTCAAACTATGCAGGTAGCTTAGAAACTGTGCTTGCTTGTAAATACTGCTTTGAATCTGTGCATGGTAATCAAATAACATCTGGGATATGGAGATAGCTTTTCTGCTCTCCAAGAATGAAAAGTCCCTATTTTGATCTTCCCACAGATGCAGGGCTGCAGAAGCTTCATCAGGAAATGGCAGGCAGCAGTGAGCATCTTTGACATGCAAGAATATCAGCAAAATGCTCAGTAAGGTCTTTCATCTCCTGACTATAAAGCAACTTTTTCAAGAATGTGTGCAGACCTGAATACAGCCCCGCAGATGAGGCACATTTAAATCCTGTGCCATACAGTGTGCTCTTTGCGTGTGCCAGATGTAAGCAAGCTGTGATTTATGTGTGCAAATGCCTCTGTGCATACGTGCATATTAGCTCAGCCGGAATTTAACATGAGCTCTTTTGAAAACTTGAATTCTAAGTTGCACTTCCCACTTTGTTCTTTCGTATTAGAACAGGCTCTGCTTCTGAAAAGATACGGAGTGGAACTTTACAAGAAGCTGAGGAGATAAAAAGTTTTAGCTGGGTAACAAATGGAGGTGAGTGCTAGTGAGTCATCTGCTTAGTTTGGAGGGCAGATGGCTGGACGAGAAATTCCAAACCATTCTCTTAACACCACAAAAATCTCTCTAATCTCTGACTGTAACTATGGGGTTGTTCAAAACCAAAATCTGGACAGATGAGAACAGTTCACTTTCTCAGAACTTAGCTTCCAAATGCAGTTGCTAAGAAGAAAATTTGTAAAATTTTAGCCTTTGTCCAGTGTTAGCAGTTACACGTCTGTCATCTCCACGCAGAAACTGAGTGCTGAGAGGAACAAATGCACATGGGGTTTTTGGGAGGCAGAGGCACTCCAGTCGGGGTAGCACTGAAGCTTCTTTAAGGATTCTGACCAGGTGCCCTCCAGGTCAAGGGCAAGCAAAACTGGACAGAGAAAATGGACTTGAATTCTGGTGACTCATGATGCTTGGTGCTCCTTTGTATGTTTTAGGCTAGTGATAGATGCTGTTTCAAGACACAGGGAAGATATGTGGGTATATCTGACAGTGAGTAAAGCATTGTCCAACTCTTAGTGGCTGTGCTGCCTTGCCACCATGGTATGTTCAACCCATAGAGGCTGTTCCAGTTTGTGTCACCCCTTTTCATTCTTCTGTGGTACTGTATGGCATAGCTCTAAGAGGACAGAATTATTCTCTTCTGCATTTGTAGCCAAATACAATTTCTGAATTACACCAATTTTTCTCCTAATCCCCTTTCTGTCTTGAGTGGATTATCTCAGAAAGCAGCTATGGTAATCTATATGAAAAAGAGAAGCTACCAGCAAGTAGGCATCTTTACATACACCTTGTAGGCAGGGTGATCTAAGAGTCCAGAGAAAATGCTCCTGCTATTAGTCTTTTGCTCTCTTGCACTCTTGCTTTCATAAGACCCTGTTCTGAGCCAGTTCATCTCATGAAGCCAAGATAAATTTAAAATAAAAGGAAACAAAAATAGAGAATTTTCTCCAACTTTAATGAGCTTAATTGTTTGTGAGAAGGGTTTGGCAAATGCCAGCACAAGGGCAAGATGGGATGTGTCTCTGGGAGCAGGAGATAAGGAGTGAGCACAAAGGGTGGTGGGCTGAAGAGGAGCAGTGGGATAATAGATCATCCTGATATCTAATCTTTCTGGTTGTTAGTCATTGCTGTAGACTAGGGATGTCATGCCAAACCTTCGTTGCTGTTGTTGTTACCCTTATGACACAGAGGAAACATGACTTGTTTCACATAATTCCTTTATGTAAACAGTGAGTAGGAATATCGTGTCTGAGTGTACAGGGTACAGACAATGGCTTTGCAACAGCTTTTGCCATCTGATGAGAGTGCTGGGCTGCAAAATAAGGATGAGGTTGACTCTGGCAATGGCTATAAAGCAATCCTCATGTAAAATATATACTGAGATACCCTGAGGAAAGGAATCCCTTTTCTCAATACATGTTGTCCTCTTAAGGCCACTTTGCCAAGGTCAGTGCGAGGACATTTGATGATATACTTGTGCCAAAAAGTCATAAGCAATTCAATTAAGACCTAAGAGATGTTAATGATGCAGTAGAAGCTGTATTTCCACTGGAGGATTTGCCAGTGTAGCACCACCAGCAGCATCCCCACAGTACAGTCTATGACATTAAGGCTGAGATTCATATGTGGCCAGAATAGTGCAGCAACTGGGACTTTGTGAAGGGCAGCCTCACTGTGGCATGGATCCCCAGCAGAGATAGGCTAACAGTACAAAGTGTGGATCTGCATCCAAAATTTCCAGCAGTTCACGAGCTCTCTACACCGATACCTTATTTCTAGTCCCTAACTTTTCATGCACTATTTATGGCTGTATGTATTTTTTAAGTCCCAGATTGGTCTCAGAAAACATACAAGAGCATGCCAAGCAGGAATTGCAAGCACAGTATGTATAATCTCCCATTAGGGTCGAGTAGCTGTGCATGAGCTCACCTCGTACTTCGTGTATTTGGACAGTGAAACCTTTTGTTAGCTGTTTTGTGTACAGGTGCTCAAATTGTGTATGTGGAATGTCAGCAACTGATTTACTGGAAACATTAAAAAATAGGTTACTCAGTCTATGCAAGTACACTACAAAGTATGCTCCTGAACCTGCCAGTACATGTTAACTTTTTCTTTTTGTACCCTCTAACACGCTGTACATGATAGCTTATCTTCTAAATCAGTGAATCAGTAGCAACATCTATGGAGCATCAGTTTCATTTACCCCTCCTCAAGGAGACTGTTCACCATTTGCAGGAGCCTTTTGTAGCCTTTAGATGAAAGACACTTCATCTGTGTAAAATATTATTATTGTTGTTAGCCTAGTGTTTTCAGTGGGGTTTATTGGAACCTGATGTCCTGCCAGAAGTAACACCCTGGGAATCTTTCAACAACTGTTCCTGGGTGTTCTGTAGATTACTGCTGTTTTCTCATACACTGTCCCTGGGAATTGTGTTCTCAGATTAGGAAAAATGTCAGTCCTCTTCCCTCTGTGAAAAGAAATGCTGCTGCTCAGGCTCTATATGAAAAGATTAGACCAGTACTTTCTTTTCTGGTGATTTATTATTCAGGTTGTGTTTTGTTTTCTTATTAACCCCTTTGCAAAACACATTCAAAATGTTAAATAAGATTGATGTGAATGATCTTGTGGCATTATGCAAAGACTTTGCATAGCTGAGAATGGCCAGTTAAAGGAAGACTGGTGGAAAATTGGACCCAGACATTCAGTCAGCAACTTTCAACCCTGCAGAGACAAAGAACCTTTGAGAGCTAACTTTATAATGAGGAGCTGTAGTACAGCATGGCAGAAATTAAAGAGAGGCCCAAATCCCCTTAGTGACAATTGTGTTTTGCAGAGATCTCCTGGGTAGATGTTGCTTTGAGAGACCTTCAGGAAGGGCTGTAGCAAATGAAGCCTTCCTAGGAGACTGTATTGGGGAAGCAAATGCCTGTGGGCCAGAATAGAAATGGGAGGAGATGAAAACAGAATAACCATTTCTCTGACAATTGAACGACCAGATTCTGCAAATACAGCCTTCTTCTGAAAAACATTCACATTTAGCTACCAAAAACGTAAATTTCTGGAGTGGGGAAAAAAAAAATTTGCAGGAACTCAAGATTGTTATGATTTCTTTATCACTCTATCTGATGTTTACCTTGTAGTTTTTCACTTAAAGATGGCTGAGGGACAAAAGAAGTGGGAACTACTGATGCAGAGCAAATGCCCTGGGTTTTAAGTGAGGTTCACTCAATATCTGTTTTGAAATGGAGCTGGATTCTTACAAGGGAGTAGCCAAAAAGCTGTGTTCAAATGAACTTCTGAATGGCTGGGGAGGGATGCAAGAGTTAGGGAAAAGGACGCTGAAAAAAATTCTGCAGCCTGTGGGCCAGGATAGGCACTGGGTGTCTGTGATTGGATTGTTGTGGTGGTTTTGATCATAATTTATTGGTATGGACTCAGAGAATCAGCTCATATTAGCTCCGAGTTTTCGTTATGTTTTGAAACATTTGGGTACACATGGCACAATGTGATGGAGGAGTTTATCCCTGTAGTTTATTTGCTTCTGATCACCCTCTTCTTTTTCTGGTTTCTGCCTCCCTCTGCAGAGCTCATTGTCTTTGGAACAGTTCAGCTTTATCATCAACACGTTGTGTGGTTGCCCAGTGAAAGAGGCTTTTTTGGTACCTCTCTGTGCACACATTACAGTCTGTTTCTCTGAAAAAGCAAAACCAAAAGCCACTCTGCCCCATTTCATTCATTCACAGTTTCTTATGTCCTTATGTCACCTTGATGCCCTGTTTGAGGCTGGTGCTAACATGACCAGACAAGATGGGCAAATTAAACACCTTTCCACCTATTAATATTATTATCATAACTTAATCTATATTGTCCATACTTGAGAAGAAAATAAATATTTAGTGAAATCATTACAACTGCTCTCCTCCATTCTTGACCCTGGTATCCAATACTCTTGCTTTTGATGGACCTTTTGAAGAGGATTTATTTGCAAGCTACTCTCTGAAGATATACTGCCTCAAAGGTTACCTCGCTGGTCTTCAACCTTGAAGGCTTTCACTCAGCTACACACATTACATCTGAATGTAGCTGCAAAGTCTTGACTCTCTTTCCCTGCCCTCCTTAATTCGTGCATCCTCTTTACTGTCGGAGGACACTTCAGCTCCTGCAACATTTGAGTACAGAATGTGAATTTCTTTCTGCTCACAGGTATCAACATGTTAGTGTTGATTGTGTACATAGTATAGGTGCCTTGGGCAAAAGGCAGACTGAATGCTGCCGTAACAGATATGATATTCCCACAGTTTTGGGGCCACTGAATAAGGCACAACCAAGAGGAGTCAGAGAGTCCTACCCAGCCCTTCACAAAGCATCAGGAGAAGAGGGCCTTCAAAGGACATAAATCTTTCCAGACAAAGATAGTGATCAGTAAATCACAGCCTTCTCTTAGCCTATGGAATTTGCTAGTCCTAAGACAAACTTCCCACAAGTGTCCTCTCCTTTCTGCTGAATCAGCCTTACAATTACGCCTACTGAGCAGATGATAACAAATGATGATGTACTTTGTCATGTGCAGGATACAAATGTATCATGTGTATGGAAATGGCTTGAGGAGTTAGTTAGATACTGTCCCTTATTTCACAAGAGAGATCAAGGATAGTGCTAGAGACAGTGTCCTCTGGCTGAAGAACAGCCACTGGGAATGGTGTCCTTTCAGACTGCTCCAGACAGATCCACAACTGTATATACCCACAATGTGCTTCACAAAGAGATTTATGAAGTCCATGGACACACATGGTTAATTGTGCGCAGCTCATGGTAAAGCTCAGTGCAACTTGCTCTTGCATAACTCCGTTGGGGTTTAGTTGGCTGAACTTTACTTTTCACAAGTCATTTGATAATACGTAAAATAATAATTAAAAAAAGAAATAACATGGGAGGAATACAAAAAATTATGTTAGTCACACCACTAACAGACAGCCTGGGCTCCTAGCTGAGGAACAAGTTCTCATCACATAGGAAAAAACAGGGAGGGGAACAAAGGAAGAAAAAATTGCTTTTGGATCAGAATGAAGAGGAATGTGTTGTTATCACTTTCAGCCACAGAGTGATGCATCTTTTTCTTTTTTATCTATTTTTTTTGCTGTTGGCAGCTACAGGGACACCTTTCCCTGCAGCTGGCCAAGCATGAGTCAGTCGCTCCCACAGGAGAGATAATGTCCCTCTTTGTATGTTGTGTGAGTGAGACAAGAGGAAGTGCTTTCAAACGACCCTGCCCCACCAGGGCTGTAAACACCTGAGTTCACCACCGTGCTGGTCCACATCTAAACCCTGAGCCCATTCCTCCACCTGGGGAGCCAAAAAAAGTGAACAATGCAGGACTGACCTAGTTTGGTGATGCCTGGAGGCTTGTGGCTGAAGGTAGCACAGAGAGAGGGTTGGAAAGGTATCAGAGAGCTATTCAGCTCAACATGGGTAACCAAAACTCAGCTAATTAGTAGCCACCAGGACCTGTTGCCATCTGCTCTTGATTTGCCTGTCTGAGCCTGGTCCTGTGTTCAAATATCTGCATAAAGATACAGATCTACAGCATGCCTGCAATGTTGTCCACATCAGAGATGGCTTTAGTTATCTCTTTTTTTTCATGGTCTCAGCAGAATAATTGAGCACTAGATAAGCTCAGAGGTGAAACATACCTCTTGCTATACTTAGTATCTCAGGCTAGGATGAAGTGGGGAGCTCCATTTTCTCTGGATGCTGGGGACAGAGACCTCCAGGACCCACAGTTCTCTGTATCTTTTTGCCTTACTAAGTCTGTCATGTTGTGAAACTCACCCCATTTTTTTTTTTTTTTTTTTTTTTTTTTCTTCTTTTTCATGATTTGTTTCCTGTGCTTCAGTAGTTGATTTTTGGTGTTGGATTTTTTTTATTTTTTTTTTTCCCCCCCCTTTTTTCTGGGATGCTGAAGGTACTGCCTCCTCTGAGCACGTGTTAGCCTTTTCATTTTGGTAGGCCCATATCTCTTACCCATAAGATATGGATATGAGCAGGTTTCTCCCACGAACTTTGTTGCACCCTGGCTCCTCATCTGAGAAGGATGGAAGAGGGGCTTTTATTGTGCTAGTGGACTTTGCCCATCCCTCTCCAGATCTGAATAGGCCAGCATTATTTCACAAGTGCTAAATCCACTCACAATGGTTTTAAATGGTTGAGCTGCTGAGCCAGCTGAACAGCAAACACCAGAGGGGAAACCACATTTCGTGAGCGTTTCAGATTCCTTCAAACTGTACGTGGAGCCATTAAAAGCAAAGTAAAAGCCCTTTGACACAACTCCCTTCGGCAACTTTTTCACAGCTACATGCCAAAAATGGGGGCTGGCTAAGGAATTCATCCAGAATCAGCTCCCAAGAATCTAGTACATGAAGATGAAGATGGAGGCCAAAGCTCTTTCTGTTAAAAGGGAAGAAAACACCAGAAAATTATTTTTTTTGTAGCATATTAATCCTTTGGTGGATGTCTCTCTGATCAGTATGGATTGTCAATCAAAATATCACCATGGGCAAAAGGTGAAAAAAATCCACGTACTTGCATTACGTGGGAATGTTTTTTACTGTATTTGTGTTTGTATCTGTTTTCTTTATTCTTTATGTATTAGAAGAAGCCAGAATGTGTATCTCATGGTCTTACAATCATGCAAGAAGTAGTAAATCTTCAACCAACACGAGCAGCCAAGAAATATCCAAGAACTCAAACAATTATTCTGTTGCAATTAGATGGATGAAGACCTAGAGAAAAAGAAGCTGCTATTTCTTTTTCTGTCCAGACTTGTGAAGATATGGGACTTAATGCTTCCTAAGAAGAAGGCATAATTGCATATTCCCTAAACAAGTTCTTTCACAATGATCTGGGTTAGCTTAGACATTCAGTAATGGAGGTTTCCTAGCCCAGACAGCCTTGATAGAGCGATTACTTTGGGCAGCTGTATTGAGGCTGCAATAATAACTGATGGTGGTGATGAGGGTGAACCTCCCACCTTCAGTGCTTCAGCTTCAGTCAGCAAAAACTGTGTGGCCAGAGCCTGAAATCACACAGGGACATGCAGGAACATTTCATCTTGAATCAGTAGAATAGATGCATCAAGAAACCGAATCATCATTCTGAGTCAGAATTTATGGTTAATATACTTCAGCTTGTTTCTTCAGCTTGTTTCACTTCAGGGGGCTTCAGGGTTTGCTTCCTACGCCACGGACATGACTGTAGCTCCACCAAGAAAAAGGTGCAAAGACATCTGTGTGCCCAAACTTTTGAAAGTGTATCATAATTTGTTTCCAACTGATGTTGAAGTTACATTCATCAGGGAAGGAACTGTATTCTCTTACTGATAGCTTCAGTTACTCTTCTTTATATTGAGTGAAGTGACCGAGTGGGCTATGAAGGCCAAATAAAATAATCTTTAACAATTTCTAAAAAAAAAATAATAATAATTCAACAGGTGATGAAGAATTTAGCCAGTGAGAAGTAGAGGTGAAACCACAGAACACACTGCTGCTGCCTGGCAATCCACAAATCAAACAGAGATGCTTTCCTTCCTGCTTTCTACATCAGTGGTTGCTTAATAGTCCCTGCCTTGACCTGTTATCTGTAAAATAGGCAGGAAAACACCTCTTGCTCTATATGGGGACCGTGCAACTTAATTCACTGATATTTACAAGATGCTTGGAGAACTAGGAACAGAGAGAGTACAGACTATTGCTGTGGTTTTATTTTCTGCAGAAATGTTCCTTTAGTAAAACCTGGGTTACAGAAGAGGGGATGGTTGCCCTTTGGCTCTTGTTAGATTGGTAGAAGCAGTTATTTTCTCACAGTAACTAAGGTCTGTGGTCAATTTGGGGCTTTTTTTTTTTAATCCCAAAAAACATCCCCAAAAATATTTGGAGTTGTGTGAGTGCATAGAGAAAAATCCTGCAATTATGCACAAATATTTGCAAAAATTAAGAGGGAAAAAAAAAGAAAAGCCCAAACAATCCACAAGCCAGTACATCATCTAATTTTCTTATTCTCATTTCTCTAAACCTGCTGACAGGATTCCCCTAGAATTTCCAGCACTTGCCGAACCTTGACCTAAGCAGCTTCATGAGAAATTTCTTCCCCAAGGGGCATTTTGGATAGAAAGTTCTAAGATCCTGAGTATAATGGTTTTCACAGCTGTAATTATAGAGTCACACATCTGATTCATGTAATTTGACAAGGAATTATAACTTGCCTGGTTCAAAGGAGTGTGTCAAGGTGTAGGGTAACTGGTGATGTGAATCTTGCAGCATCTGCACATGAACTCTTCCATCATTCTGGTGTCCAATTCAAATGTTTCTATTTCATGTTTACATACCTGAGGCAGTCGAGATTACAGTAGCAGAGCTCATTTCTTGTATTGTTTTATCTCAGAGAGAGTTTTATAAACATTTGACTCAGAAGCCAGGGATGGGAAAATGGCAGTGAAAAGGCCCATGCACCCTTTTGTACTTGGAGAAGCTCACACTTCATTGGTTAGTGTATGCAAGCAGCATGGCACATTTTTGGTTCTCAGAAGAGAAACATAACAAATGAAGATACCTTTTTCAGGAAGGGCTGAGAAATGGTAACTTGAGCTTGAGGCTTCCATTTTTAGAGGTTAAATGAGCTGATGTGCTGTACCTGTTTGTTGGCTGAGTCTGTGGTTCAGCTCTTTGGTGTGGGCTGGAATGCAGCTGAGGGAGTGAAATTTTTGACAAAAGACACAAAAATTGATCTACCCATGACTTAGCAGGTACTTACTTCACATTGCTGAGGACTCCCACTCACAAAGATGTCTCAGTGGGATATTTTGCTGTTGGCCAACCAGGAGAGCCACGTGTTGCCACCACCATAACCAGGCTATAATAACTCACTAAACCAAACTCACTGTTTGTGCATTCAAATCCATGAGGTGCAAGAGTGGGTGAGATGTATCTGTATCTCAATGTGTGAAACAGGTACATTTCAAGTGATGGTATCCTTAAAGGTTGCACCTGAAGGGGGGCAGATGGTGGAACAAAGGGAAAGGGAAACTGCTAGTGGTTGATGCACAGGTCCTGAGGGCAAGCCAGGCCAAGTTGGACGTGTATGTAGCACAGGGGTGGCAGGAGGGCTGTCCTCATCTAGTTTGGTGCTGCTGCTGGCTGACCGTGTCCTCCAAGCAGTCTGTAGCCACCCTGTCTTGTTGCTGTTATTATTAATAAGCTGTTGTAGCTGCCAACCTCTGGCGTCCTCTCCCCTTATGTCAGAGGAGGTGACAGCACCCCTTGACTCAAGTCACTTCCTCCCTCCTAGTTTCCCTTGGAAATGTCTGGGCTTCTTCAGATTTCTTTTTATACTTCCCATTTCTTCTCCCTTGCAACTTTGACCATTTCCTGCTGTGACTTGAGCACTGGCTCTGCTGTGTTTATCAGACATAGGAGGGAGGTGCTGTGCACCTAGGTCTGTGATAGACCAAGCCTACAAGGCAGTGGGGGAAAATGTTCCATGGTTTACTGTTAGGCAGCCCCAGCTCTGAGTGAAACTCATATGTCTTGTGCAACACTTTGTATACCAGCATGTGTTATCACTGTGGACCTCTGTGCAGCAGCAGGCAGAGCCTCTCATGGAGCCTGGGGAGGTCTGGGCATCCACCATCCCTCTGTGAGGCCAAAGAGATGGTGCCACCCACATGGCAGCTTTGCCCTCTGCCACAGCTGTCCTGGGGTCTGAATGCTCAGCAGTCCCTGTTCTCTGACAGCACAGCCTCCTTTGAGTAGTTTATAGCAATGGAAGGCAACTTTTTAGATATTTCAGAGGCAAAGACTGTTCTGATGGCACATCCTTGACTTTTTATTTCTTAATCCTACCTAAACCCTAAACCTAGCAGAGCCATCCTATTTAACAGCAATCCCTTGTACTCTTCCATGGAAGGCCTCTGCCTGGTGTTGTTTCAGTGAGAGCAGAGTCACTGCCCAGTGGGTCTATCAGGCTAATCCACTATTTCATACAGTACCAACATCCCCCTTTCTCCCTTTTCTTTTCTGCCTTCCCATGCAGGGCTGCATGATGGACATGGCCTATCCAGTGTACAGCAGGGGACCAGGCTCCCTCTCTCAGAAATATGATTATACTTTTCTTCCTCCACCCCTCAGGAAGATGGGGTATGAGGGATGGGACCATTCCCTGTTGTAAGGTTGCTGATTTCCACTGATAAATCCAAAGCTATAATTGACTCTCCGTGTGCCTCATTTTCCCCAGATACCCTAAAAACTGTGGCCCAGTTCCTCACAATGAGAAAATAGCATCCCCATGTTTGGAAAGGGTCTAAAGAGAAAGTTCACCCTAAGTGGAAACACTGGCCATGTCCAGGTAGAGTGAGGAGGAGAGAGGAGAAATGCCACATCTGACTACAGGACAAAGGACCAAGTAGTATTGGCTGTAAGAAAAACTCCTCGTCATGTTGTGATCACACTTGCCTGTCTTCCAGTGAACCTTGCTGGCTTCTGGGACCACCATGGGTAATGCCACACAGACTTGCAGGTCCCTGAAGCTGGGGAAGAAGATCATTCTCACTCCTAAGTGCAATATCCTATTTCACACCTGCCATCTGACCTGCTAGGTCAGGACGATGATGATCCTAAACCTCTAGTTAGCCCTGCAAAGGCTTTACTCTCACGGAGCAGTCTGAAATCTTTCAGTCTGAGTGACATCCACCCTTGAGAGCAATCATTGCTACTCCTTGGTCCTTCCCTACTCTTTTGACTGGCTACACCCAGGCTTGCACCATTAGCTAAGTGATCTGAAGTGAGGGGTAGCTGCCACTGAAAGGAGACATCCTGCTGCCTCTTCATGCTCTCATGGCCATGGAATCCCAGTCATTGGCAATGGTCTGATCCTCCTATGAACCACTGCAGGACAGCAAACCAGAACACTAACCCTGCCAAAAATGCTGAGTCTCTCTGAATCAGCCCTACCAGGGTCAAATGAATGGCACAGGGGGTGGAGTTCCCCCCCTTCAGGAGTGGGATCCTGTTTGAGGGGAAAACCTGTAATCAGGTTTCTTTAGTTAAAAAAAGAGAGATAAGTTCCTCAAACTCTTGATGGTTGAGTTGCACACAGCATATAATGGTGTCACAGGAATGGCTTTTTCTAAAGCACTTATGATTGCCTTTCTGAAAGGCTTTCTCTCTATCAGTGCAGACTGTCATTATCCCGTCCTAAATTACAGAACCCAAATAATGCTGATGAGGCCCACTGGGGCAAGGACAGTGCTTGATTGTCAGTATCAGTCTGCCTGCCTTCTAGGAAATCACTGAAGGAGAGTAAAGGTCTTACGGCACTGGAAAGCACATGCTGGCTGTTGCTGTAGAAGCAGGTAAATATGTGCCCAAGCCAAGAACTTGAATGCACATCGCAGCCTTGAGGCACACATTAAAGCCACAAGAAAACACAAAACCAAAAGTCTAATCTAGTTGTGAACACATTCCCTGCATCCCCTAATCAGGCTTAGACTGCGAGTGGGATGTGGGAAATGGGATTTACAGTGGTAAGTGGGACTTTCCATTTGGTTTGTGGGTATTTTGGAAAAGTCCACACTGTCACGTCTGTAGCTCACTCTGTTTATTTGCTCGTCTAAAATCTTCCTGCTGTAGATCTCTTCGAAAACTGAGCACTGGAAGTAAACTATCCTATTATTTTAAATCTCTTTTTCCTTGCAAGTTGCCTTTAAACCTGTCCTTATTTCCACAGATGTATTTTGCATTCAAAGTATTCACCGAGCAGCTTTTGCCAAAAAATTTCAGTGTAGGGTCTGGTTTCCAGAATGATTTTTTTTCTCTGTTTACTCATTTCACTTTTGATGTATGAATGATACCCTAAATGGTGAGGTATTATTCCTGCTTCTCATCTCAGAGGGCTGTAAATTTTTTATCCAAAGAGTAAGAAACTAAACTATAAAAAGGGAAGACGCAACCTGCAGTATATAGCCTCTTGCAACATGAATATGGATGACATTCATTTGGCACACAACCCTTAAACACCCATACATACAGAACACAGCGCCCGTTGGTGAATAAGAAAATGTATAAACACAAATGGAATAAACCTCTGGAGCAGTTTAGTATCAACCCCAGTTTTTGCTTCATTCTGTAATATCCATCTGGGGCTCTGAGAGACTCAGCCATGGCAATAATGTGTGAGTGTCACTGATTTAAGCTGTCCACAGACTTTCCCCTGGTTATTGCTGCTGTGGTGGAAGTGGTGGAATGGATGTTGTCTGAGTTGGTCCTATTAAAAGTCTGGTACATTAGCTTAAATCACTGATGAAACAGGGTTATGTTAAGATGCCAGATAGTGAACAGCAGCAGCTGAGGTGCACAGCTAAACAGATTTAATGTGTCTTTTGCTACTTGAAAGAATGTATCTGCATGGATACCTTCTCTCTCTCCCCTCACACCCCACACCCCCCCCATGGAAATCTATGTGGAAGGATTGGAGAGAATAATAACACAGAGAAGTGCAAATAAATAAGCCAGAATGTGACTATCAAAGCCATACTTCTAATTTCTAAACCTTTGATTCGTGAAGTAAAAAGAAATGGGTGATGGGATCTTTTTGGATTGCTTTATTCGTTTCTATCCTAAAGGTGTTTTTCTGATCCTAGCTGTCTCAGAATGTACTGTTCTATGTATCTCATCAGGTTACTGGTTTGCCTGCCTGGTTTCTGGTCAATGGTAGATGCTTAATGGGGTAAGGTGAAAGTTAACCTGGGAGACACAAGTAGAGATGTCTGGGAAGAAAAATGCGTAATTCAAATTAATTAATATTAACATGTTATCTTTTAATAGGTGAGTTCATATTTTTAATTAAAATTTTTAATTAAAATATTTTAAAGCTTGCTTAATTTTTTGTCTTAGCACTTGTCTGGCTAGCATAGACCTGATGAGGCTGCTTTACAGCCTCGTGGCTTTTTATTCCACTTTAGCACCGTTTCCTTTCAGCATCTCTCTGTGCACAGTGTGAGGTTTTGTTGGTCTTTCTAGAAGTCAGAACTGGAAAACAGGCTTCTTCGAAACACACAGAACAAGACAATATTTGTCAAGGAGAAAGTACATTAATACTTCTTGCTGTTAAAAAGTGGTCCTAGGTCTCACTTATGGACAGCTGATGCGTAACTTCTCTAATGCAAGATAACAGTTGCAGTCTGGTCAGCAATTGTGCCATTGCCTGTAGGGAACTGAAAAGGGTATTTATTTTTATCCTGCTACTGGCTTATGGGATTTGAAAGTACCTTTTTTAGCTTGCATAACTGTAAATATTGTTACTGGACCTCCCAACCTCTTCTCAATGCTTTCTGCAATACTCGACCTTCTGACCTGCTTCAGGAGATGGCAAATTCCACAGGCTGACAACATGCTGGGTGAGGGAGTGACTCCTGTTGTGGAGACTTTCAGTTTTGCTGAGTGAGCTCCTATTCTCATGGTTATGCTGAGCAAAAAGTCTGGGGGCTGATCAGTTCCCCCTAGAGCCTTCTTCAATCTTGATTGCCTCTTTGAGCTCTCTCCTATGCTAGGCCAGAGGCTCACAGTGTTTCCATTCTATTGTTACCTGTCTAGCTTTGGCATGTAAATGTTGTGTAAGAAATGCTACTAAGAACTGTGAAACTGCTTATGACACAGGACCCTCTCCCTATAACTAAAAAAAAAATAATAAATAAAGATCCTATTTCTATATTGTATCATAGTTAACTTTCATGACAGTTCCTGCTACTCCATCCAGGAACTTCTTGAGGAGCTGTGAGTCACACTTTACCACCCCAGAGCATGCAGTGCACGTTCTCACAAGCTTCACAAACCCACAGCTGGAAACTTCCAAGAAGACACCTGCCCTGTGTTCAGTGCTCAGAGCAGGGATTCAAAAGAGGTTTTTAAATGTACTTTCAACTGAAAGACTTCTTTTTCCTTCTTCACTACCAGTCACTCCTTCTCTCACTTCACACTTCACTCAGGTCACATCATTGTCAAGACCCTCTTGCTTGTCTCAGCTATGTGGTCATACATAATGCTCCCTCACCTGCCAGCACTGTATATTTCCTGGTCATAAGCTGCAGAAGCCTCTGTGCATTCACCTGTATTTTCTACTGACTGGCAGCTTCAGGAAATGCCTATAAGGTGTCACAAAGAAAATCTCTGCAGCATGTTTTTTCTTGTGGCAACCTGTGTAGAGGTGGATAGAATCACTCCACACCTTTCTGCTCCAGAAACAGATAAGTAAGCTTTCTTCAGTTTTGCAACTCAAGGAACCTTTGACCAATTTATTTGAGTAATGTAAAGGCTGAGGAGCACTTTTGGCTCTTCACCTCAAGATGGGTGGAAAGAAAAAATTCTAAACCCTAGATTTTTCAGAACTTTGTGAGTATTTTATCTGGTGAAGCTGATTTTTTCCATCTACAAAATCTGGGCTTCAAATCCACAATAGATCTGAAATCTTCTGTAGGGTGGAATAATTTAATATACAATGATTTAATTTGACTTTTTTATTTAGCATAATTTCCTGTACTCTTTTCCCCCACTTCCTGGCTAACTGATTTCTCTATTTCCCCCCATATTATCTAGTTCTAGAAAAGCATAAACTCTTTCTCAGTCCTAAATAGAATACACTTCACCAGCTGTCACAGCTACCTGTGTAATTTTTCAGTTGTTATGTCTCTTATCTGAGCATAACGGTTCCCAATTCTTAAAAAACTGCTCTGCATGTTGTATCTTAGTGGAGATACATTCTGCAGGATCAAGAAGTCTTGGTCCTTTTTTCTAGCTCGGGATAATTGTCCTGATTATTTCCAAATCTGTCCATTTTAGTTTCTTTGATATGGGATGAAGAAATAAAAACTGAGACCCCAGATAGGCTGCCCCACTTTCAAGTCCAAGGATGGTCATGACCATCAGAGACATTAAAAATCAGCTGCAAAACCTGTGTATGGCTGCAAGCTGTGCCCTAGGCAATGCTTCATATTCTTCCCTTCTCCAGAGTTATTTGAATTGTGGATCTGGACTTGAACTTCTCAAGTTTGACAGGTGTTTGTGATCTGGGCTTTTGATTCCATTTCGTCTCTAATAGTTTCTGTTTCCAAACCTTTGGGTAGTTGCCCTTTCCTAGAACACATGCTGAGCACAAGAAACACCCTTCTTAAAAAACACAAACACTCAGAAGAGGAACACAGAGAACTGAAAGAGCTTCACTAAGAAGTTTTGTTTCTCTATAAGCCCTACATAGGAAACCCTGGCCTCTGCGCTCACTCAGCATTTGCTGTATTTATTTCTTTTCCTCCTTTCCAGATTGGGAGCACTTTCTGCCAAACAGAGAAAGGCTTTGTGAGATGAGGAGCAGTTCAGATTTTTGCAGCTTGTGAAGTATGTGCTGCCTCCTTCTGAGAGCTGAAGGCTAACTGCTGCCCCTGCTGCCCCTCTTTCCCCCTCCCAAAAGCAGTTCTTTTTGCTAATACCCCTCTTCTTACCACCAGTCTATTTGGGAAAGGGCCCACAGCAGCTCCTGGCAGGATGGAGCAGAGATCCTACCACTAGCTTTCCTTCAAAGGAGAACAGAGGGAAACAGCAGCACCGAGTTTTCAAGTGAAATTGGCTGCCACGGCTGAGGAGTGAATGATAGGAACAGTGGGTATTTCCCCCCCCAAAAACAGAGATCTCCCCTCCCGCTTCTCCCTCCCACGAGTATTTCCCCAAGATGGACTCACTTGAAGACTGATGCTCTCCCTTTCCGAGGCCATCCTGGTGCCCCCAGGTCTCTCCCTCTGCCGAGGGTGCGTGGAGCAGGGCACTCTGCACTCCTGGAGACTCTCTCTTCACTGGACCGGGAGGCGCAGCTGCTGGAACAGACCCACTATTCATCTGCCGGCAGCCGGCTGCCTGCCCTGGCATCAGCTGGGGGGCGAGGGAGGGGGTGGCATGCCAATTCTCCATTGTCCAGGCAATCCGTGGAACAAACACCCCTCTTAGACTTTCCGTGAGGGTTGTGTTCATTACATGTCCGTGCTACCTCTCCCAGGCCAGCTGGACCTCATGAGCTCACTTGGGCTGGGAGGCGGTGATGCAGACAGTGTACCAAGAGGTTCCTGGCATGGGCCGGGGTGCAGCAGCAGCCATCCCCACCTCTCCCTCTCTCACCAGCACCCAGCAGAGCGCATGGATGAAAAACTCAGAGCTTGAAGAGATCAGGTTGAGAAAGTTGTGCCTGTTAGCTTGCTGCCGCAGCAAAGATATTGTTACATTGCAGATAAAATTTCCACTTCACTCTCGTGAAAGTCCCTTCTCACTTTTCTCCCCAGCCAAAATGTCCTTCCTTTCCCCTCCCCAACACTTTTTTTTTTTTTTTTTTAAAATCTTGCTTCTTGCTTAAGTTAAAAACAACTACGTATGACACTGGAATGGAAATGCACGCTGCCAGAATTAAATCACTGCACAGAAAAATATGTTGTTCTCAGTAAGTGCAATCCTCAGGCAGAAAAATCATTGGGATTCTCTAGAATTTAGAGGAGCTGCTCCATACTACCTGCAGATCAGGTAGGCATGCTTGGCCTTCGATGGACAATTTCTGTAGTTACATCATTATAGAGAATTTATGGTAAGGCAGTACGTTTAAACAGTTCAGCCAAATGCATGTTCTAGTACTCCAGCCTGACTAAAAGTGCTGACGAGCCTGTCAGTAGACGATCGTGTTGCATTGATGCTTCCCAGCAAAAGGCCTCATTTTGCAGTGAAAATACCAGTGCTTAGTACTGCAAGTTCATTTCAAAGTGCTGATGAATTTAGCCTCTCCACATTCCTCTTAAACAGCTTGCTTTTTTTTTAAAAGCTGAAGCAGCAAGATGTATTTAGGGACTGGACTAATGTCATGCAGGAAAGCAGGGCTAGGATACAGCTCATTTCATCCTCAGAGTCTGGCCTAAGGCTGAAAGCCCATTAGGAACCATGAGTTCTGATTTTACATGAGGCTGATTTTACAGTCAAAAGACACCTTCATGGTTCCTGCTTTTGAAAATTAAGATTCCTGTGTTTTGCTATCACTGACTTGATTGTTTTAATCCCCCTGGGAAATGGAGGTGAAGAGCAAAGAGGCCACTCATTGCTACTATTCAGCACCTGTTGGCTCTTTTACTATTACTATTTTTAAACTTAAGGAGCATGTAAATGAAAATGCAGCCATCTGCTCCTGCTGTTAACTTGCTTTACTCATGGGAATCTGTATGTTAACTAAAAACTCTTTTTGAATTGCGTGGTTATTAATAGAGCTAACTACCTGCTTTATTTTTCTGTGTATAGTCCATAAAAAGATGCTTCTTTGGATCAGTTTATAAATAAATATTGTTTATTAATAAATAATTTACATTGGGTGGGTGTCCACTGTATTCGCTGAGGCACTCCTGGGAGTTAAAAGGACTTGATGTTGTGCAGATCCTTTGTGAACAGGCTTTCCACAAACAAACCATGAAGTCTGGCCAGAGTTTTTTGAGTCTCTATATGTGCCGTTAGCACAAAATTAAGTCAAAAATATCTTATAGTGGTCAGACCGGAATGAAATATATATAATTTCATTTAGTAGATAAACAAATGCCAACAGTGTACGAATTTCAGACTTGGCTGCATGATATATAACAATGTGCCTTCTTAAAACTAATTTCTTAGTACTCCATCTAAATGCTGTGCTAGGGGCTTTTAAAAAAACAAACAAATAAAAACCCATACCACTTTCCAGAGAGGTACTGAAAAAAGTATTGAAATAGCACCGTGTCCTTTGAAAATCTACAGAAATCAATCAAAAGTTAAAGTAATCCTTGTGTCCTTGTAGACACTTCAGTCAAACCAGGTTAGCACTGCCTTCTCCCAGGATAACATAAAAGAGTCTTTCTGTCCCATGTGTTAGTAGTAATGGCTATAACAGCCTCCTTTGAAATGTCTGGAGCCAAACACATTAGGATGAGAAAAGTTCAAACAATAAAACTTCTCTTGGAAATTATTTGTCTATGTCAGTATTAAAACTCACAGTCAAAAATACACAAAAAGAGAAGGGAGTGGGTTTGCTTTACCTTGAACTGTAATAACTGCTCAAGAAAGAAGGAGTGCCTCAATGAACACAGTTCTCACTAAAATGAAATTACTTATGAAATGTGATTACAAAGGACTACATTTTTCAAGCTCTCTTTCTAGTAACTGTTAATTATGATGTAAGAATGAACCATTGTAATGGCCCAAAGACTAAGCTATAGAAAATGCAGCCCAACTTGCAAAAGGGATTGTGTAACATGAGTGGCAGCACTCTCCAGTTTTAGACTCAACAGACCCTGAAACTCCCTTCCACTCTGTTTTTATAACACAAGAGAAGTGGGAGACCCCGAAAACCTGACTGTTCTAACAGACAGTGATGGATTAGAGAGTCTTTCTGGTAATGCATACTAGAGAGGGATGGGGAAAGAGCAGCGCTCCTTGAAACGAGAGTGGGGAGCATCTGGGCCTGGAGAAGAGGAGGTTTGTGATTTCCCATGCTAGCTCAGCCCACGCTAGCTGAGCGTGGTGGAGAGGCTCTGCAGATCAGCCACATTCACTTGGGAGGAGCACGCATGGCAAAGTTGCTTATTTCCACCCCCATCCTCTTTCCCTCCCTTTTGCCAGCCAAAGGGCTTGTGCAGCCACCCAAGAAAACAGACAGAAGAACTTCATCCAGCTGGAAAACAAAAAAAAAAAAAAAAAAAAAAAAAAAAAAAAAAAAAAACCCCACCACCAACAAAAAAATTGCAGGATATTTTTTTGGCTAGGATCACATCCCTGACCTGGTTCTGCACATAACTGCACAAACAGTTATAGTTATGCTGGCAGCAGGGAGGGAGCCCGTCGGGAAATGGAAAAAGCAGCTGGGAGTGGAGAAGGGTGGGGACAAGCCGGTTCCAGCAGCATTGCTGATGGATGTGTAACCACAGTGTTGCAGCACTGGTGCCACCTGTGGGGATGGCCTCTGCAAAAGGGACATGGGAAGAAAAGCTGCAGTTCTCAGGCTTCAGCACTAGCCAGTAGAGACTGCTGGCAGCAGAAAGTAGGCCAGGCTCTGTGAAGATTGATGGAAGAATTGCTCTTTCCCACCACTCTCAGATTTGGTGCAGGACTCAAGAGAGCACCATAACCAAGACTGCAAGAACACCTGTAGGGCAACTGAACTTCTAAGAGAGCAAATAACAGGATAACTTGATTTCTTAACTCTTCCCAGGCCTCGATTTTGTGTTAGAAACAGGATTTGGTTTTGGTTTTGAGACACTGTTTCTCCACCCTGCAATGTTCAGCCACCTCTTCACTGTATCAGGAAAGAAGTGTGGTATTCCTGGTATGTTGGGTGCATTCACCCAATGCTCTGAGAGGATATGTGTAGAGCTTGACCTGTTTAGTCTTACAGAATGAAAACCAAGAGGGATGCTTGATGCCAACTACAAATTCACAGAACTCGAAAACTCTAGGGAGATGGAAATGCAGCATTAGCACAGCAACTGATGAATAAACTTGCCAAGGAAAAATGCTAGGTTTTTGGCTTTAGGAAGGTTCTTGGCTGCCTAAGTGCTGATGTTCTGGAGAAGCCAGCCACTGAGAGTAGCAAGGACAAGCAACTGAACTGGATGGGAGATAGAGTTTGCTGAGTTTACCAAAAGGATTACCTGACAGGGCTGCCTGTGACAGGCTCTGACTCTGCTAACTGTTCCTGTTAGGCCCTATTTTCTCTTTCACTAGTAGTTGTCTTTGAACAGAAAAACTCATCCATGCTGTAGGATGTGCTGCTGCAAAAGTGAAGGCAAGTGACTAGGTAGCCAAAGGCTAATTTTTTGCAATTTCTTTGGAAGCATTATCTCCCTTGTCTTTCAATTAATGGTAGGGTTGTAGCTCCTGGTTGACAGGACTAGCTTCACCTTTTATAGGAAAGAAACCATATCCTAGTGTTTGGAAGAGTAATAAACTTAAGGAAAGCTTTAGAGACAAAGAACACAAAGATGCAAGCACTACTTCTAAAATTCTCACAGGGGGTGAATAATGAGTGTGTACTTATCCAATGAATCATTAAATTATATGAAAGCAAGATTAGAAAGGATTTTAAGGAGTCACCAATTCCTCCTCCAGCTCCAAGAGCACAGCGAGTCAGTGGTACCTATCCCGTTAGCACAGACATTGCTCCAGCCTCCTTTGAAAGCATTCCAGATGTGAAAGTTTCAAGACAGACTATCCTAGTGCTTGAGTAACACCACCCTAACAGCTAGAGACAGTTTTTCTAATATCTAATAAAAAAGTCCCTGCTGTAATTTTAGCCTGTTACTTTTATCCTCTCCACATGGGAGAGAAGAGATTATTTCCTTCCCCTTTGCTGTGGTCATTTACATTTTTGAGGCCTGTTATCATGTCTCTGTTCAGTCTTCTCTACATTTAAGAAAACAAAAATTCCTTTGCAGTTTCCTCATGGGTTATATTTCATAGATCTGAATGCTTTAGTTGCTCTCTGAACTCCTTCCTGTTGAATTATTGGGGAATGCTGAAACGCTAATGTTTGAATTAGCACAGGTGAAATTGTTCATAGGGGTGAAAGTGAGAAAAATAATAGAGAAATAATTTTCCATGTATTTGAATTGATAATGGGAGTCTGGATCACAGACTGTAATTTTTTGTGAGGTCTGATTAAGTGCAGGTTTTCTGTCTGTCCTTGAGAGAAAATCACTACTAGAGGGCCAGGACAGATGCTAGACAAGATTGTTTTAGCATTTTTCAGCTTCTTAAAATGTTGTGGTAAGCCACGGTCAGAGTGAGAATAGAGTAAAGGTGGATCAGGCTGTAGGGAGTTGAGGATTACTGCCTGAAGCTCATGTAAGTGGCTACTGATATTTCTCAAGAATCCTCGCAGCCCAGGATTGCTTTGTCATTCAAATGAAGGACTTGAAGGAATGAGGCCATATCCCATTTGGAGAATAGTTTCTGAAGCCTTATGTTCTTCCTGGGTGCTAGACTGTTGGATTTTGTCTTTCTTAGTCAAACATTTGCACTGGAAAGGTAGATTAAGAACACTAATTAGCCACATGCCTGGCAAAAGAAGCTATCACTTGAGAAACAGAGAACTCAGTTGAACTACAGCCTGTCAGTTTGTTGAGCTTTTTGAGAGCTTGAATGGACAAATAACTCCCATGTCAACCCTTATCTTCTACACGGGAAGGCGTGCAAGGTTAGAAAAGGGTTATGTGCATTCCAGTATACACCCCCTCTCTTTAACACCTCAGCCACAGCCTACAGAAATTACAGGTTGCTTCATGCTCTCTCTTCATCTCATTAGCTCAGGACAGACTGATGATACTTTAAGATTTTCAGCACCAGTGGGTCAGGAGGCATGCACGTGCGTGCCTGCACACACACACACACACACACACAGGCACACCCCCTATTACATTATCATTGTTAGCATCACATGCCCTTTTAAGAGAGTCATAACACATACTTTTTCCCTGAGTCCTCCTCCAGTGATTACCAAAACATCTTCCCTGGTACTTCTGAACCTAAGCTTGCTATCTGAAGTTTCCTTGTGGGTATTTCTACAGACTTCAGTGCTTATGGCCTTGATCCATTATCTGTCTTCACCCTTCGGTGTTCCCTAGCCTTACTGGCCTTTGAAAGCCATGTTCCAAGATAGGCTTGGAAAACTCACCTAATCTAAGACTCCTTCTTACATGCTCCTTCGATTTGCCTCAGGATGTCTCTAAAGGTGACCCTTGGGAACTGAGCAAAATAAGGATCTCTCTTCTTGCTCCTTTCTGTATTGATACTTTTCCTGGTGTTCCTCTCTGATTGAACTGAGTCTTTTCTGAATCTGATCCTGGCAGCAGATCTAGTCATGGGCAATTTTTGCAAACTGTGAACAAATGCTGCAAAGTTCCCTGTGTAGCACTATACCTACATGATGCTTTTCCAAGCACCGTTTTGAAGCTCAAATACAATTGTGAATTACTCATGCAGACTAATTCATAATATTCGGATCGCTCCCATTTACTTCAGCTGCAACTGAATACATTTTGCAGAAAGTTACCAAATTGTCTGCAATGAACAACTCTGAAATTCCCTCTCCTGTACGCCTTCTCCTTCCAGTGTTGGAAGAAGATGGGAGCCCCCATCTCCTCACTTACTGCTGCAGAGAACTGAGCGGATGGGTAGATCTGGAAATGTTATATTAATGGCATTCCCTTCTGCAACCTTTGTTTCTTCCCATCTTAATGCTACACGCTCAATATAAAAGAAACCCTCAGCCTTCTTCCTCTCTCCCTTCCCCCATCCATGCCTTTCTGACAGATTCCAAATAAACCTTGAAACCCACTATCAGTTGTAAAACGTCTAATCAATGAAAGACACAGGAGCCAGTAATATGAAACCCTTTGCCTCAAGATCTTAGTGTTTCTGACTGAACTTCAGTCTTTAAGGTCAGGCATTCTAGCTGCTGTTTGGCTTGATGTTCATTGAATACAAAGTCAAACAAGGGGCAAGCCTGGGTAGGTTATTTCTCTGTTTACAAAGCAAGCAATATACTGACTTGTGGCAAAGTGGACACCAAAAAGGCATTCTCACCTGGAGAACAGTGGGGGAAAAATAAGGAGAGATTTTGTATGGCAGGACCTGGAGCATCACACTCAGTGGTCTGCTTTGCCCCAAATATCGATGAATGGCAGAAAAGTCAAGAAACAACGACTGCAAGGCGGTGAAAGACATAATTTGCAGAGGCCTGTTTTAAAAGCAAAGCTTGTAGAGGATAGCTAAAGTCAGTACCTCCTACAAGCCCCTGTAAATCCACAGAAAGTCCTTTTGTCTACAGCTAGCTTTACAGCAGCCCTGAAGGGAGGCAGCTGGGGAGGGGAAGATTCCACCAGTATTTGAAACAGAAGAGAGGACAGAAGTTATTTAATGAGGTAAAAATACAAGTACAATGGGATGAAACCAGCAGCATTTGACAATCATACAAAATTTACTGATATTTTGGCATCATGTCTCGGGAAGAGAAAGACTCCTGTTTTTACGATGGTCGTAACTTGATGTGATTTAGCTCTAAGAAGTATACAGCAACAAGACAAAATATTTTTATGGTGGAAGGTGTAATTAGGAAATTTAATGTGATTATTTGATCTGTGTCTTGAATGTACTTTTGCTTTCTTGCTCTGGAATTCCAAGGGAAAACAGTATTTTCAGTCTTAAAGGTTTCTGCAGATATTTATGGATACATTGTTCCTCTCTGCTAGGATCTCCCTGCAACAAATGGAGACTGAGAAGTTTTAATGTCTGGTGTCTTCAAACAATTTTGTCAAGAAGCAGCTGAGATCTGTTTACATTTTAAAGACAGTCTATTTAGTTAAATTGCCAAGCCTTACAAGAGCTGTGGTTATGGCAGTGTTTCAGGTCAAGACCAGAAATACAAAGTGCAATAAATGTATATTTTTCAACAGGTCACGTTACTGAGGACAACCCACTCTGCAGTAATGGAAAGACTTTCTCAGTCTTTCAAAAAGATTAAGAGCAACTGGGTGCTAATCCAGTAACTACATGCAAGATGTGTATTTATTTACTGTCAAACTCCCATTTTGTGCTGCAAATTGCAAACCAAAAACTTGTCCTTAATCTGGTTTGACAAGTATTTTATATTATGTGGTGCTAAAAGAGCTACTAAAGCATTCTTGCTTGAGCTTTGTCACTTCCTCAGTGTTTGTGATAAGCCCTTTTAAAGACCTCTTGTGGTAAAATTTCCCAGTGGAACAGGAGAATATCAGGCCTGACAGTGAGTCTTACTTGATGAAAATCACTGGTCTCTACAGTCTTGTTTCTGAATCAGATATGAGGATTTCACTAGCAGTTCCAAAGGATTTGCTGGAATCCCTCTGATTTACACCTGTACGAGATCAGCATCAGGCCCCAGTGTTTTCATATTTCATTTGTTTTTCTTGGCCCTTGTGTCCTTTTACCAGTGTTGAATACAAAAAAAAAAAAAAAAAAAAAAAAAAAGACTGTAGGGATTCACTAAACAATGGGTAATCTCTTTTTTTGCCCTATAGTCTGAATTCTAGGTTTTTACATCAGTATAACTGCATTTATTTCTGCAGGACTGTATCTGATTACCATTAGAAAACAAAGTTATAAACTCTTCCTTGTATACATACTTTTGTTACAGTAGTTCCTTCAGAGAATCATTGCACTATGCTTAGTATTAGCTTGTATAACAACTGTTTAATATACAACTTTGGCCACAGATTTTGTCCAAAGTCTGGGTTTCCAATCACTTTTATGATATTTCACTCAGCATATTACTTACTGGTTTCAAAGTATTATGGGATTTGTTACTCTTTCACTATTATTAAATGCTTGGAGATATTAAAGTAACATAGTCATTACACATAGTTCATACCAGTTATCACATTTATACCAGTTAAAACAGATGGGAGATGCAAATCTGCCCTGGTATCCAGATTCCTCTGATGTGGTAGGAAGAGCAGGTTCAAATTTGCCGAGTACTGACCACTCCAATCTTAAACAGCAGAGCATTAAACAAAGTGCTGAGCTTCAGCTGAATGAGTAATGTGACCAAACCACCCATCTGCTCTTCAACCTGCACAGCCAAGCCCTGTGTGAACAGGGAAGCCAAGGCTCTGTGTGATCACCTGCATTATTTTGTGATGGAACCCAAGACCAGGCTACTATAGCCAGGCTGTAGCAAGCTACTCACAAAGTAATTTCTTCAAAATGGTCTGAGGCATCTTCAGTGATTATGGAAGTCATTCATTCACTGAAGAGCAGGCTGCAGGTAAGGGAAATGAATGAATGGAAAAAAACAACCTGGAAGCATCAGCAGAAATTAGCTTTCATTGTGTTAGGGTGAGTTGTTAGTCCTCTGGGATGATAAACGCTTTGAAAAGTTTTTTAAAGCACTGACAGTCATGCAAGCAGCAACGGTAAATTTAGCACTTTAGAGTCATATTTTATTATCATTTATACCACACAGAGTTGGAGCTGATCACTTGATGTCAAAAATATAGTGTCAAATTAACACTCCTTCAGATGATGCCAGAATCAAGTCCACTTTCTGCTGCATCCACTGCCTTACACTTAAATGGTGCAATGAGAGAAAGACCCAACCCTTCCTTGCACGTGCATGAATAAAAGCATCAGTATTTCCAAGTGACAGTGTGCCCGTCCTGGTTGAGCCACAAAGCTGGAGTCTGTCAAGACAGAAGTGAGGATAAAAAAGATGCTATTCTTGATACCAGCTTTGCCTCCCAGGGACCCATAACTGACTCAGGTCCTTTGGCAGAAAGCAGAGGCCTTGTGGCAGGCACCTACCAGCAGCATTACACTGGTATGATCATTTATTTTGTCTGGTTCTCCAGGCACAAATTGTCTTTACAAGGCAGTCAAAACGCAGACAGGGTTAATCCATCTGCTCCTAAAAAATATTAGAAAAGGGTGTAGGCAGTACTTTCCTCTGAGCCAATCTTCAGCATGTTACATAGCAGGCAGTGTGTTTTACATAGTGATGGCTTTCAGGTCAGAAGCAAAACCAGGGACTTAACTAACTGTGAGAGTTAAAATCCTGTAACACTTTCTTTGTAAATCGTTCTTATCCAGATAACATCCTCAATGGTAATTAATTAATTTCTGTCTAAAATTCTCTCTTAATTAAGAACATGATGTTCAGGACCTTATGCACGGATTCCTCAAGTAATACATGCTCTCTGATTGAAAATACTGTCTTTCATCCCAGAAGTGCCTGAGTTGCAATGGTGAGCAAAATACTTTTTGTGTACAGACTAAATAATCAGATGGTGAATTTCATTGGGTGCTTGGAGATCTCTAGACAGAGGGTACAGCATAAATGTCAGACAATCCTTGGCAGTAGTACCTATGGAATCTGGATGATGGGTCAAGTGAGGAGGCCAGGAGTGTTGAGAATCTAATAACATAAGCTGAAGGCTTACAGTGGGCCACCCTTTCTCTTCTAATAGAGCATGTAAAAAAGATTTTCTACTGCATAGCTAAAAGGTGTCAAACACATGGAAAATAAAATAATCTCCGTGGCTTTAAAAAAAGACCTTTCCCTTTCTGCTGCCTTACCTGGTATATTCCACTTGGTATCTGAAATGATTACTCAAGGAATAGAAGACAACATCATACCTCTATTCAAGTTTTAAAAATCTATTAGGGTGATGGTTTTGTGATATGTATCTTAGTGACAGATGACCAAATACCTGTGATCCAGAAGTTTTAGGGGTTTGATCAAAACATGCTGAAGATAATGGAATCAACCCCAGCGACTACAATGTAGCCCCAGAACTTTACATTCTGCTATCATGCTTTTGCAGTTTCAATTATTGGCTTTTTATGCTTTAAATCCCCCATTCCAGCAGGTTAATGAAGTATCAGTATTCCTTTACAAAGTGATTGGGTTGCTCCTCAAGGTAGTAAGCACAGAAAAAATAAATACATGCTGTATTTCAGTCCACCATTCCATGCTTAGTACTAAGCAAATTTCATGTCTCAGAAAGTGTCAGGTTGATGGCCACGGCACAAGTGTTCTCCTTTCATCTACAAACACTTACTCCAGCAGCAGAAAAAAAGCCTTCTCCACACTGATCCCTGACAGTACATCCTGAAGAAACTTCAAATGGCAGGCCCTCTAAGTCCTTGATCTGCCTGGCAGCCACTGTCACAAAGGGGCAAATTTGTGATGGTGCTTTTTATGATATGCTTCTCTAGCAGAAACTCAATTGGGAGTCTCATATTGTCTCAGAGATCAGTGCTGTCTAAGATTATTCACTTGTGTTCTAAAAATAGTTATGATTAGATTACAACAGATAAAACCCCACAGAAATGGCTTAGAATGCTAACAGTTTATTTTGGAATAAACAGAATTTTTTCCCAGTGACATCTATCATTATGCCAGAAAAAAATTGCTCCCAAGGGATTTTTTTCATATGCCCATTAAGTAATATGATGGGTGGTTTGTTTTGTTTTGTTTCTTATTTAAAAAAAAAAAAAGAAAGAAAGAAAGAAAGAAAGAAAGAAAGAAAGAAAGAAAGAAAGAAAGAAAGAAAGAAAGAAGGAAAGAAAAAGAAAGAAAGAAAGGAAAGGCCTGAACTGTAGAAGCCAAAAAAAATGATAACAAAAGCATTTCTCACAAACATCACTAGTCTTGGGGAAGTGCTGATCATGATACGTGATTATATCAGGCATAGGTGACTGCCCATTGTGTAGCATTTACAAGGTCACCATGACCTAAAAGAGAATCCCAGTATATAATCCTTAGCAAACACAAAGCATATGGGGAGTTATGAGTTGGCATGATCAGGTAACCATCTTGCTTATAAATGCCTGAAACAAAACTTCCAAAAATCCACTCTTTGTGACTACTAAACTTAATCATGACTCACATTTTTTTTCCTCTTTATAGTAGAATTTCTGCCTCAGGACCAGTTCTCTTTCCTAGAAAACTAGTTTAGAAATCTCCCTTGTCAGGCAGCATCAGGCAGATGAATGTAAGCAGCAGCCTTGGAAACTGGTATTTTATCCTGGTCACCTGCAGACAGAGGCTCTGAGCCTTCACTACCCGTTCCCTCATTTGAAACACCACAAACAGATGTTTTCCCCCATCACTGAGGGCTGCTGGCAGCATGCATCCCTCATTCAGAAGGAAGAAAAGGGAGTAAAGAAAGCAGGATAGCTTTATAAGCAGCTTGGATGGAGTGATGCTGATAGTGAAAAGTTCCTTCTCTTTGCCATCACAGGGCAGCCTTGCCTCCTGCCAGCTTATGATAATGAACACCAGGGCACTTGCCTGAAAGCATCTCAATTTAAGCTTTTTTCCCCATAATGAATCAAAGGAAAGGAACAATTCAACCCATCAAACAAGAAAAATCCCTGTCATGATTCAGCCCAGGGGAAGGGCTGCCTTTGTGTCGAACTGTGTGACAGGTCTCTGTGTCCATCCCCTACCGAAGTATTGCATCTTCTCCTCCTTATTTGCATCTCTCATCTGGGACCTATGCCCTCGGGCAAATTCCCAGCACCTGTGTATTTTTCATTATGGAGCTGGACCAGCTGCTTCTGCCAGCTTCTTAGAGAGCCAGCATGCCCTGCTATGAGCAGCAGCAGGGGGAGAAGGACAGCGTGTCCTTCTGCCAGACCCTACCTAAAAAGAAAGCTGCTATTTAACTTTCAGCGGCCCTAACACCCAAAGTCCAGGCTTTTTTTTGAAGGGGGACTTCATACCAAGAGATGGGTGGTGCTACCAGCAGCACTGGGAGACAGAGGAGCAGCCTGGTGTGTGCTGCCTCACGTGTGGAGCAGGGCGTGACAACCATTTGCTTTTCTTCGGAAGCGATGGGGGAAAAAAAAAAACAACATTCCATTCACATCACAAGATTTTGTTCTCAGATTTGTTTGTCCCTGCTTAAATGTTATCTATCTGAGGTGCTCATGTATTCTAACATAACAGAGATCAAATGGATAATTAAAACAGAAAACTGAACCGCTGGAAAGGAAAAAAAAAAAAAAAAAGGTCATATTTTACAGTTACAAATACCCTCTCAGACTAAAGGCTAGCCAGAGAACTTTCAAGGAATAGGCAAAAAGAAAATAAATTAATTGCTATGACTCACAAGTACACTCAAAAGTACACGCTCTACTTCAAAGGTGAACAGATACTGGCCAACAGCACAGGGACAACCTAATTTTCTAAGGAAACTATACAGTAGTCAGATGTTTAATTTTGAAAATGCCTTTTTTGAGTTCTCTGCTCAGTGAGCTGCATGGATTTACTTCAGAGGGTTACACAAGCCTGAAAGCCTCTTGAGCTTTGGACTGCCTGTACCCGAGTTCTGAAAACAAGATACATTTTGCTTGAAATTTTTTATATACTTTAACTGTTTTCTACCTCTACAAAATTCCTACTCTCTCCTCAGTTATTTTAGTACAATTTAGGAGCAACTCCATAAAAGCTGGTGGTGCTTGTTGTAAAACCTGCCTCACTGAAACACTTGTTTTTTACAAAAATTGTTTTTCCAGCAGCATCGGCATTTCCTCCTCCTCCCCAAACCACCTCACCTTTTTCCAGTCGTCTATTCTTTTGACTATTATTTTAAGTACACCAATAACAATATTGATGTAAGTCCAGTCCAGAGTGCTTAAAATAATAGAAAACTGCAGGCAAACCCTTTGGCTTCTTTTTTGTACCCTGTGTGGAACTGTTAGCACAAAAGTTGATAGCTGATAATGAGCAACCCCATTGGGAAGGATGCTGGAACACGAAGCTGTTTTTGCAGGGTGATCCAAAGTATAAGGAAGTTAATGGATGGCTTTATACTTTGGGCTCCAAGATGATGGGCTGGGATCAGGTTTTCAGAAGATGTATAATAGGCTAATTGTTCTGAACAGATAACAGCAATTTGCAGCTGGATGGGTATAAAGGGGCATTCATTCTGGAATGTTTTTACATGCAGCAAAGCAATTTTTTCACTCTTTATAAACCTGTTTACCAAGGAATTTAATACAAGAGAAAATTAGGACTTTCTGAAGGACCAGATTTCTTAACTGGGCTATGCTACCTGCATACCCAACAGCAAATTCATCTGCTGATTGCTGAAGTAGCTACACTCAGAATGTCTGCAGGATGTATTGTGTAGTGTTGTATGCTGCCAGCATTACCTGCAGAATTACCAGGGAAGACAGGTACAAATCTAATCAAAATGGCATGACAATGAGAAAAAAAACCCTACACAATACAACAAAAAGAATGAAACTAAGTTATATATCTGCAGTTCAGCTGGGGTTGTGCATTTTTAGTTATTTGATGTTTGCCTCAAATAATCCAAAATAAAAGTGGGAGGGAATAGCTGCTAACTCACAAGGAAGTTAAAGGGAAAGACCCTTGAAGAAATATCTGCAGTCATTGTACTTGGAAAACACAGAATGTCTGAAAATGAAACTAATTTGATAACTTTATGGTGAGAAGAAGCTCAGATGTTTAAGTCATCACTGAAGCTGAAATGGCAACCCTGAGCCCTGGTACTAGCTGCAGCCTGGGCTACCCTGCAGATAGCCAAAAGGGGAGCTCCAGCTGCAAGCCCAAGTCTCCAGGATAACAATCACTTGGAAACATTTGTGCCAAGAAGTGTAGCTCCATTACTGCTCTCCCACTAATGCAAAGGATAATAGAATAAAAAAGATGCAGGTCTGGAAGGGGCCTCACTAAGTTCCTTGATTGGTTTCCTGCCCAAAGGCAGAATGAACTGTACTTATGCTATTTTTGGTAAGTGTGTGCATAACCTCTTCTTAAAGGTCTCCACTGATGGAGGCTTTGCAGGCTCGGAGGAGAAGGTGGTGGTGACATCCAAGGTGGGATGGAAGGATAGAAAGGCAGAGGTGAAGAACCAGTTAACCAGGAAGAGCTGGGTGCAAAAGCAAAGGAATGTGATAAAAAGAAGCAAAAAAAAAAGTGAAAAATCCCATCCATAACATGTCTAGGAAAAATCCAAAGAATGTGGGGCATAGGATACAAAAGCCAGAGAAAGGTTATTGTCAGGGATTAGTTGAGAAAACAAGGAGTTCACACAGGAGGAAGTTAGGTAAGAGCAGGAGGACTTGTGTGGCAGGAAAAGTGGACCAGTGCCGGATTCCCTGAACATCTTATTCTTTGATTTTAAAAAACATTATTCTTATTGCTTAACCAATGATCCCATGAACATTCAGGCAATTGTTACCTTGAAGTCTCTGTAGATGTCCAGAGCACACTGTGTGAACTGCTGTGTTCTAGAGTTGGTTGTTGTAACTAACAGATCCACAAGTAAGGGTCTCAGGATCAGCACTGAAGTGTTGCCATATAAAGATGAGAGCACATTACAGTCAAGTGTGAAAGCCTAGCTAGCAATACAAAGTATTTCCTGGACATCAGCCAAATACTGCTGCCACTGAGAGGTTACCACACCATCAGAGGAAACTTTCTAAGATAACAAATATGATATATACATTTAAGCAATTTCCATCTACTGAAAACAGTAGACTAGTATCAGATGAGGAGAGGAATGTAAGAGAATGGAGGAGAAAATGGAAGCAGAGCACCTCACCTGCTATCAATGAGCTTGCTGCCTGTCAGCAGAAACAGACTGAGAAATTGCATTTTTGAGACATCCCCTCTGCCTGCCTTAAAGGGACCGCACCATTAATCTAACTGTGTAGGAGCATGATGCATTAAAGATGCCCTAGGTGAGAAAATGATGACAGAAGCTTGATAAGAATGCTTACCTTACTTCTTAGTAAAGAACAATACTATACTACATCATCAGCTTCAGGCCAAGTCTCAGCTTCTTTGATGGTGTGAGATGATGTAATGGTCTGAGTCTGGAATGACACTGAGGAACTGTAAGTGAAAAAGGATGCTCTGTAACATCTCTGTGTGGGGCCTTGCTGCCTCTCATGTTTCCTATAAGAGAGCTGTGCTCTGCATAAGCAGGATAATAATGGTTGCTTTGTGGGGAGCGGGCAATGCTACAGAAAGCCACCCTCCAGCTCACACTTCATGTGTTGAATACATTATAGAAGTGCAGCAGAACTAAGTGATTACTCAGGAAAACATCCCCACAGTACTAAAAGCTTTAAGAGTGAGGCAGAATCTCTAGCAACTATAAAAAATGTGTTGCTTTCCTGCCTCTCCTCCATGCAATGCTGAAATGTCACAAATGGGTCAAGACCTCCCAGCCCTTTCTTTCCTAGAAAGTTTTAAATTAGCCAGCAAAAGAGTATAATGCTTGGGCTTTCATGAACTCAACCTACTATGAAAACAAGCAGAAATGGTCACTCTGGCCACCACAAGCAAGGGGCTGCACAGCAGCTAGGGTGAACCTGCAGTCCCTGCTGATGAAACCCTGCCTGGATTCCACCCGTGTGACTTCACTTGTGAGACAAGTAATGGTTGAATGTATTGCTCTGAGGCCAAGTTTGAGGCAAGAGATTCCTTCTCTGTCTCTAGTGTTATTTTGGTATATTTTATTTGGCCCAGGATTTGGGAAAACAAGAGGGAGGTTTTCCATAGGGAGTGGAACGAGGAGGCAGGAAGGGCTACCATATTTCTCCAGACGGAAACTCCTACAGTGTCAGAGTCCAGCACTGCTGCAAGTGTCAACAGATCAAGTATGATACAGAAGGCCCTCTGCCAATTCTTTGCTACTGCAGCAGCAAACTGGGGAGAGCACAGAATCTAATATCCAGTACCACGGAGTTAGGTTCAGTCTCTGCTGCAGCAGCATGAAGCAGGAAGGAATCAGTAACCACCTTCTCCTTCCCATGCAGTAGGACAGGAGATAGTCCAGGGCCCCCATCAGGACAGGGCTGACCAGAAGAGGCTCAGAACAAGGGTGTTCAGGACATCTGCTGGGTCAGATATGGTGGCAGCAGTCTCTGTGATAAGATCTTAACATGTGTCCTTGTCCCTGTCACTGCCTCCCAAGGAGGACCCTGTAAGTTAAGTTGCCTCCAGAGCCCCACACTGCAGGTTGTGTCCCTCCATGCCAGCAGGTGTAATTCAGACCAACAGTGGCTGAGGGCAACAGATTGAGCAGCAATTAGCTGCTGTTAGTCATCCTCTTCCCAAGTATAAGTGGTAGAGCATTTGATTATTTCAACACAGTTGGATGTGGGAGGGAAAGCAGGCCTGGAAACATTTTCCTGAAAGCATACTTCTCAGCTCTTTTAGAACACCTCTCATGTTGACACTCAGCACAGCATTTCAGACAAAATGCCATTTCCTCTTGTAGAGCAGCGAGGAAAAATGCTGTCACAGGTTGTATAACAAACATTAGGTAAGCAGCAATCATGGCCATTGTGCAATCTGGGATTCAGGCAGGAAAACAATCCATAGATGGCTAAGAGAGAGGTACCAACCACCTAGCAACCTGAGTAAGATGTGAATGGCTTAAGGACCACAGAGAAGGGATGGCACTGAATAGGTTAGTGGGCCAGCTACATATGGGTAAGTGTGAAGAACAAAAAGGCATAGTTTTTAGACTGAAAGCTAAAAACTGACACTGCTGGAGGAAAGGTGGGTTACTTGTGCTCAGCTGAGGTCTTCTTGTTCCTTTCTCATGGCATCATGAATATGTGCAGTGGTCTGCTTTCAGCAATCTTCTGGTCTTCTGACAAAGGAGACCACCATGTAGCATCAGTGGTGATGTCTATTTGTACTATGAAAACCACGTTCTCTGAAAAGAAAAAAATACAAAAACTTTTGTATGGGTTTCAGCAACCTTTGGTTTTTTTTTTTTCACCTGCTGCATCCATATTTCATCCTCCTCCAGAATTCATAATGTCCCAGAATTTTGATCTGCTTTTCTCCTACTTTTCTACTGGGCAGACACTTTCAACTCCCTGCTCATCTCTGGCTATAGCACCTGGAACACTGCATGTCTCCCTGAAGAGTTTTGTGTTGGTCCTCCCAAAATCCTAGATGTACAGAAGTCCTTTTGGAGGCAAGCATTTAGGAATATGGAACATCTACAGGTCCTAGCATGTTCTCAAAACCCACAGAGTAAGCTTCTGAGTGGTAACAGAGAATTTAACATGGACAGTTCCAACGTATAATTTTTGGCTTGCTTTGTGAGAGCTTAATGAGACCCAAATAAAAAGTAGTTAGAATTATGTTAGGATTCTATCATTCCACAGGTTATTTGTCCATAATAATTGTGCACCCCCTGCACAATTAAAACTGCATCGCATACTACAGTTTTAGATAAATGCTGCCTGTCTGTCTATGATCAGCTATTTAAATGCAAAATATTTCTTTCTTACAAAGCCACCTGATAGAAGAAGGACCCAAGACAGTAAGCTAAGCACTCTGAAATTGCTTAGTCCAACATTTAGAGCATGTTGTTGTCAGCTTGCATTTTCAAAAGCTCTGGCCCAGCCAGCTGAGTTAGCTGAGCTGCTAACAGGCAGGTCAGAAA
Source organism: Florisuga fusca (assembly GCA_038090715.1). Lineage (NCBI taxonomy): Eukaryota > Metazoa > Chordata > Aves > Apodiformes > Trochilidae > Florisuga > Florisuga fusca. The sequence goes on from JAAWXA010000044.1 coordinate 480,087, forward strand.
CCACACCACAGTGGTGATTACTTCTCTCTCCTGTACAAAGATCTCAACAGCATTGATATAATGATATGAACAGCTTAATATCCTGGCATGGTGTACAGGTGTTACCAGTTTTACAGGACTAGAGAGGGTTTATGTCTTGGTTCTGAAACAGGAGGGGCAGATGACCAAAAAAATGTCAATATTCAGGGTGTGAAAATGAAGCGATGTAAAGCAACATGGTTTGTCTTCAAACAAAGATTCCCAACTATGCCATTTGCTGACAATGATGAACCTATTACTCAGCATCAGGGTGGTGGTCTCTTTATAGCACTCAGTGCAAGAAATAGGTTTCATGTTTTAAGTGTCTCTCATCTCACATGTTTTAACTCAGTAGATTTTGAACTCTCTTTTGGGATCATCACTGAAACAATGTCAAGTAATGCAGTATTGGTTCTGTCTTATTGGGAAATTATTCTGCATTCAAATATATTCGAACTTTCCCATTTTTCCATTCCATAATTCACTCCAGTAGCTCTAATGTTACTTTCCTTTATTACATTAACCTTCTCTGGTGGTTAATGCTTTGAATATTTATAGATTGTTATAATGCCCATTTATTAACATTTCTAGTCCTTGATAATAACCGCATGATAATAATACCTAAATTTTAACAGAACTTCAGGCTTTGAGGAGCTAAAAAATGGCTTCATAAAAAAGAAATTATCACGGCCCTGTAGTCATCCTCCTTTTTCTTGGTTTTATGTTGCAGCTGACTATCAATACATAATCTGTTTTGTGCACAGTAATTTGTCTGATATGTCTGATAACATATATGGTGTTTGAATTTTGGGAAAAGAAAGAAAGCATCAGCTAGGACTTTTTTTACAGTTAGAAAGAAAGCTCATGCAGATGTTAGGTACAGAATTTATACAAACTCAGACATTTGTGTGATCTGTGCCTCATGGTATCTTGGGATGCTGCCAAAACTGTAAGCTGCTCAGAGACTGTTTGGTTCCCCTGAGATTATATATTCCCTGTAATTCAAGATGTTTTAAAAAAGTAATTTACTCACTGTGATTTTAGAAGTCTTAATGAGTGAATCTATATTTCCTTCTGGGTCTTTTCTGCTTAAAAATCCTAGCAAACCTTGTAATCAATGTTGTGTAATCTCTGTCACTTGATTGTGGATCTAATTTTAGGTACCAATGTTTGAATTCAGGATTTTTAGTACTTTTGGGGAGACCAGAATGATTTGCATTTTCATGACCTGCATTGTATTGAATCTTAACTTCTTTACCTTTAACCAGATAATCACTAGGAGCCTGATCCTTCAGACACTTACTGCTGTGTGCAATGTAAAATGTCAATGAGACTGTTCCTAAGACTAAGTACTGTTTCCCAGCTGAAGTGTTTGCAGATTTGGGTCCTGACAATGCACATTTGTGTGCTGTCTCCATCCACAATGGAGAGGCTACTGAGCTGGGTACAAGGTGCTGGGAGTAAACAGCTCCGGGTTCAAGTTGCAGGCACCAGGAGAAGTCCAGCACTGCATTCCAAAGAGGATAGAAAAAACTCCAGGAAATTAGTCTGACTCACCAAAAGTTTTAATAATTTGTCCTCTATGCTGTCTAGGTAGTCTTTGTGTAGCTGAAAGTTTTGAAGCCCTGGCTGTATCTAAACATACCTGTTTCCTGAAGCTTTGTCATGTCTACCTAAGGCAATAGATACCGTTCTTCACAGCCTGGTCTCTAGTGTGATGATGCTTGTGTCCCCACAAGGCAACATCTTTGCTTTCCAGCCAGTGGTGGCAGTTAATAGTTTGTGGAGGGATGCATTTGAAGGGGAAACTGTGTTCAGAGAACAAGAATGTGGAACAGAAATACTATAAAAGTTTCAGGGATGAAACAGCAGAACCATTGCGTTGGTATCAGAAGCAGACGGCTTTGGCAAGCGCTTTCTCAGAAACAGGCAGTAAAATAGAGGTGTAATATATATACATATGCATATTTGAAATATTCTAAATGCATTGTCGATACATTCAAGAGACAACTGAAGTATTAATTTCCATTCATCTTTATTTGAGGCTATTTGATGAGTTCTGTGTCTCTCATTATGATGGAATTTGTCAGCACCAATTTGTGACAGTCCTACCAGGGCTGTTGGCTGTCCCCATTTAGGTAGTATCACATGGATCCAAAGGAAACTGAGACCTTTTCTAGTTTTACCAGTTTTCAAATACACTCAGATCTCCTTTCCCTCTTCACCTGGAGCTTTAAGACACTCATCAGCATTCTGACATCTGTGATAAACACGAAGTAGATTCCCCGGAGAGTTTCACTCAAGATCAAGCACGGCAGAAGATCTAGTGCTATCTGTGAGGCAGCTACAGCTCCCTGATCTCTGTCCAGCTTTGGACACAGATTTGAGCAACGTGAGAGCTGCTCTGACCTGTGTCATCTGGCAGTGGTTCCCAAGAGCTTGTTTACACTGGATATTTTTTCATTAGACTGTAATTACACCACTGAAACTACATGAGTGGGAAAACTTTGCACATGCGTAGCAGAGGTCTTGCAGGTAAGGAGCTTTGGTTTCAGTCACTTTCAATGCCAGCTTGCTTGTATCATCAATAAACACTTTCACTACTGTCAGACCTCTACAGCAGGCAATGGATCAGGTGCAGACTGCCAGAATGTGTTATATTTCATGGTCCTTGTCCCAACAGACTGCAAGGGGAGCCAGCTGAACGTGTCCACATTCACACATTGGCACAACATGCCAGTCACTCCTCACTCCAAGTATTTTGCCAGGAGGGAAGTGACCTGAGGAGGTTACTCCAGATTTACATTCCTCCCATTAGCCAAATAGTCACATGTTCCTTTTTTTTCTTTAGGACTCCTGCCTTATCAAGGGCTCGATCCTGCAAGGTGCTGAGCCCTGCCATGAGGGGCTGGGTGCTCTTGCTTTCCCTGCCATCAGTGGCTGTGGAGAGCACTCATTATCCTTCAGGAATGCTCAACACTTTTCAGAACTGACAAGCACCTTCCAGTACTGAAGCTGGAATAAATGGCACAGGAACAGACCAGCACTTTGCATTCGGACCAGCTTGTGCCTTTGAAGGACGTGAGGACTATAAGCCTGCCCCTGCTTTGACTGAAGTGAGCAGTGTTTTATTTTTGTACTTTGATGTAGAGAGGAGCAGGACTGGACCTGCTGTGAGAGTGATTGATTTTCATCAGCTTGTGAGCAGTGAACAGCAAGCAGGGCAGGTCGACTGCTGCACAGCATCACTAACAGATTCAGTCACAAACACAGCATCACCAGCTTTTTCACACTTCCCTCCACCCACCTTCATCAAACAGCTCTTCTTCATTAAAGCAGTGCCCCTGCTTCTGTGCTTGCTTTCAAAGTGTTATGACACTGCTGTGAAGCACAGAATTCCCCAAAGCCTTAAAGAGAAAAGATAAATGAGGCATCTTCAGCACTGACTAAAGACACATAAAAAGGAAGTACACAGTGCTGATTTCAGCAAATATCTATGCTTCCAAAACACTTACTCATTGCTAGACTACTTCATAAACTTGTTGTGTCAAGAAACATTGCAAGCATAGCCATGAAGATGACATAAAGAAAGAAGTGAGCAACAATTTTCTTCTGCCCCCAACAGGGGTGACATTAAATTTGCCCCCAGCACCTGCCATTATGGCTTGAAATAGTGCACAAACAATAACTGAGTCACATCTCTGATAAAATTCTGTGTTTGAGTTATTTTAAATGCTCTTTTCTTATGTTCTTGTTGTTTGACTTTATCTGAATGGATTATATTTGGAGAATATATTTGAATAAATAGGTATGCTACTTATAAATTAAAATAGTTGATTAGATGCAGACAACAGGGAGCCAGCAGTGCAGCCTCCAAAGAGTTGTAGGCTATAAATGGTTACTCATGTAACTGAAACTTATAATTCAGTCATTAAAAAAACACAGGTAACAAAAAATGGTATAGCCTTCTACTGGTTCTCCCCTCGTTTTACTTACATGTGGCTAGAATACATTTTTAAATGCAGCTTAAGAAAATGGTGAAAGAAGGGAAAGAAGAATTATGCTTTCTATTCTAGTGGTTAGGATGGGGGTGGACGGGTGGGTGAAGGGGAAATGTAGGTTTCAATCAGATGAAGAAGCACATGCTATGCTCCAGTTTTATGGTGCGGGGTTGTTGACATTTTCTCAAGCAATTAATAAGAAATGTCACACAAATTCATCATCCTGGAATTCTGTCTTTCTTATACAGTCTTGCTGTGTCTTTCTCTGGTCCTTTAGTTGGAGCTCATACTTTGCTCATATGCCTTGGCCATGGTGTGGACCCATCCTTCTGCAGAAATAGCAGGCTCTACAAGCCAGGAGAGCAGAAAGAAGGATGCTTAGTTTTAAGCCCTGTAACACTTGTAATTCTGGTTCTTTTTCTTTTGGTCCCTGCTTGTAGAGAGACTACACATATTCAGAGATTTTGGCAGGACTTACCATCCAACACAATCTGATGGATCACCGACTACAGTCTCCAGACTTACACTGCCCATTGATCCTAGAGATGTTTACAGTGATTTCATAATCAACCTGACCTACTTAAGAGTAGAAAACCCCAGTAAAGATAAAATACTAAAAAAACCTGCAAGGTTTTAGAACAAGTTTCCAATTAAATTTTTTTTTCTTGGGGAAAAACAAACAAAAAAATAACTGGAATGTTAAATACTCTCATTTCTCAAGCATGCAGTCTTGAAACACTTTGTTTCACTAACTTCCAACATGAAGAAACAAAAATGAACACTTTGGCAGAAGCTTAGATTTGAGAAATGTCAAGGAAAAAAAAAGAAACCACGGCAGAAAAATTCAGATTATCACTGTTGTTATATGGCACACTGTTGTTATATGGCAACCTGGTAACGTGCAATGAAACTGAGGTGGACAGTTTTCTCTGAAAAGCACTTAGGTTGTGGAATAAAATCACATGCACTAAAATTATGGCATAGCCCTCTGTGTTGCATAATGTATTGCATAAGAGAAAATAGAGAATAGTGAGAATCGCTGTTTCACATTAATTCTTTGTCACATGGGGAGGTCATGGAAGCCAACAGTGAATGAAATGTCAGTAGAGAAAGGAAAACAGAAAAAAAGTTCCTGATTCAGTCAGCTTCAAACTCACACTTCATTCAGAGTAATATCTTAAACCATTACTGTTCCAAGCAAGATGACTGTAAGTTAAAGAGGCTTGACAGAAGGAGGATATTTTTATGTCAAGTGTCAGCCCTTTGGATTTAATCAAAAGATCTTTAAGTCTCTTTGCCTGTAATTTCTCAAGTATAGTCAGGCTCCTTATTTCTGTGGATTTTTCTTACAGCAACAGTCAGAAGAAATATTTTTAATTGGCTGAGGAACAGAAACTATTTTAATTACTTGTTTCTAAACATAGAATACATATAGAATTTACTTTAATGCCTTGTTAAATTTTGATGCAATATTGAAATTTTCCATTTTACCTAAACACAGTTTTACAGATTAAAAGAAATAAAATTGAAGGGAAAGCAACCCACACTCTATTACATACGCCTCTTTTATAGAATGACAAAATTAGAGCAACACCCACATAAAATCTAATTGCCAACATAATTCCATTTCATTTTTTAGAGCCAAGGATGACAAAATCCATCATTCCCACCTCCAGGTCAGTTGCTCAGCTTTTTTTTTTTTTTTTTTCCCTTTTCTTTTTTTTTCTTTTCTTTTCTTTTCTTTGCTTTGCTTTGCTTTGCTTTGCTTTGCTTTGCTTTGCTTTGCTTTGCTTTGCTTTGCTTTCTTGCTTTCTTGCTTTCTCTTGCTTTCTTGCTTTCTTGCTTTCTTGCTTTCTTTTCCCCCCAACCGAGATGGGAGATGACTGCTATTGCTATACCTATCTCTGCCTATAAGAGGAGCCAGTGAGAAGAGCTGGGTGTTAGGGACCTCATACTGAACAGGTTGGGGCTCAGAGGACTAACCTCCCTGAATTTCAAGAGTACTGAGGAATGTGCTGGATCAGACATTGGGGAGGTGCTTTTTTACCTAATTACCACATTTTTTTTAGTAGGAGACTGCCTCCGGCCCCCTGTGGCTATGAACTGCTGGGCTGTAGGTCTCTTTTGCAAAGCTTTCGCTTCATGAACTAAGGGAAAATATATTTAAGAACAAGGGGTGAAAGGCACCTGAGTAAGAGAGGAGCTACAGGTAAAAAGTCTCAGTTAAACCACATGTGTAACCCACAGGGAGGTGGATCTCCAGCTGCAGCCTACCCACCTGGGGCAGCAGATCACACAGGAGGTGTCTGGGCTCAGAGCTGGGAGCTGCTTGCCAAAGACTCCTGGTGACGCAAGTGGAATTCACCTCACAGCTCTGTGGGCTCACACCACGAGGAATGATTTATCACTGTACTATTTTAGGTGTATCCTCACGAAGTTACACTGGGGAATCAAGCTGGAGCAAGGTTTGCTATCTACTGCTATCCATCCAAAGGGTGAGTAAAAACGGGCAGGGGAGGAAAGCAGATCACTGCTCTAATGGTAATGGGACCTTGGATGACAGCCCCTGATGGATCTCTGCTACTGTGTCCTACTTTTCTTACCTGTATAAGGCCAGCATGGATACACCTGCTGGTACTACAAATGAAGCTTCATTCTGGCATCTCCTGAGATGCACAACTACCTGTAGCTAAGTGTTGAGTGAAGCTGAATGCTGCTTGGTACTAGAGATGCTGATGGTCAGCTGCTGGTGCTGCTGCTCCTGGCAGTTCAGCAGGGATGTGGCATATTGAATTGTGAGTTAATCACTTTCAATCCAGTCACTCTTTCCTGCTAATGAAATAACTCTAGTCAGCTTAACATTGTTTTGGAGAGTGTCCACTCTTGTGCCAATGCGGTTCAAGTGGCACACTGATACTAATAAACTCATAATAACAATAAAACTTTATATAAAAGTTTATTTTTAAAATTATATTTTAAATAAACTTTTAAATAGTAAAACTGAACTTTTCCAGTGAAGGCAAGCTGCAGCTGTCTTAAGCTGTGCAGAAGTTGTTACTGAAATGCTGTGCAATGAAGTACCTTTTGCCCCCTTTGTGAAGACTGTGCCATCATTTTGGATGTTACAAAGAAAAGTGGAAGATATGCAGAAAGCAACGACATTCCAATTACTGGTTGGTATTGAATTTTATACATGAAGAATTTCTCAGGTTGTTATTTTGTGGCTGGAGGCTTAAGGGGCCATTTATGTTATGTTCTGCAGAAGGACATAAGGCTTCCCATCAGCAACGCACAACTTCCTCTAAACTGTTTGCTTAAAAGTAACTTTTAAAAATTTGAAATGTCAGTATGTTTGCTGAAAACATTTGATTCACATTTTCCTAATTTTTTTTTTTTTGCTAATCTTAACACAATTTTTGATTTGCAGTTGCCTGAAAGCTGTGGTACCAAGTCATTCACTCCTTCTTCAGTACCTTCCTATTGACTTCAGAAGACTGCTCTCATAAGCAGGAAAGTGCTTGGTTTTGGTCTATTGACACAAAAGAGGAACATGATATAAATAAATTAGATGACTCGTGTGTGTGTCAGTGCTCTGCTAACCCGACAGTTCCCGCTTTGTGTCAGTGTTGGCAGTGGCTCTTGCTGCTCCTTGGGCTGATCCCAATGCAGCAGCCCTGGTCACCACTGGAACGGCCATGGGATAACCATCATTTTCAGAGCAAAGCCTGCAAATCCCATTTCTTTAAATAAATAATGGAGAATACGTGGCAGTTATTTGCATTTTTGGTTGTCTGCTCAATTAATGCCACTGCAAATGACCTAAACTGAGGAAAAACCCAAACTCTTGCTCGTGCAGTCCTCCCGTGTACCGAGTTACTGTTGCCCACAGCTGTAAGGAGTTTCTAAGGCTGTTGGAAGACAAAGTGTTTAACCTATTAAATAGATATAAAATAGAGCTTGAAGAAACAAGCAACCAGAGCAGCGTCTACACCTTCGGAACCTCCTCCTGCCCGCCGAGGCCGCCCCATGGACCGGGCAGGCGCAGGAGGGAGCGGCTGTGTTCCCCGCTTTGGCAAGAGGAGGATATAGGGTGCAGCCTCGCTTCCCAACACCTCACAGCTCCCCCATCCCTCCCCGGGTCCTGGGTGCACCGAGAGCCTCCTTCTTTCACCAGGCGGGGGCAGGGAAAGCCACGGGCACCCCGCATCCTCGGCCGGGCCCGGGGAGGTCTCTGCGCCTCTAGGGGCGAGAACTACAACTCCCGTGATGCTCCGGGGGGCGCGGTGCAGGACGGGAGCTGCCACCTCTCCGGGGCTGCGGCGGGGCAGGAGGGCGTGGCCGGCGGCCNTGCCGCTGTCTGCGGAGCCCCCCGACATCGTGCCCCGGGGCACGATGTCGGGGGGCTCCGCAGACAGCGGCACCCCAGCGCCTCGCTTCCTGGCTCCGCCGCCGCCGCCGCCCCCTAAGAACGGTTCCAGCTCGGACAGCTCCATCGGGGAGAAACTGGGAGCCGCCGCTGCCGACCACGGAGCCTCCGGGGCCGGTGGAGCTGGCTGCGGAGCAGGGAGCGGAGGCCGTAGTGAGGAATACCGGCGCCGCCGCCACACCATGGACAAGGACAGCCGAGGGGCGGCAGCCACCGAGCACCGCTTCTTCCGCCGTAGCGTGATCTGCGACTCCAACGCTACGGCCTTGGAGCTACCCAGTTTGCAGCCCGCCGCGTCCTCGGCCCCTGTCTCGGGTGGCAGCGCTGCTCCCTTGGTCTCTCCTCCCGAGTGTGCCAGCCGGACCTCTTGCATCGCTGTCAGCGCCACCCAGGCCCCCTCGCTGCTTCAGCAGCAACCTCCGCCTGCCCAGCTTCCCCTCGATGGACAGTCCGCTCAGGAGCCCTCCGCCTCAAAGGATGCCGCCCCGCTGCTGCCCAAGGAGGAGGAGGAGGACGAGGCGACGGCGCTGCCCCCCACCAGCGCCGCTGGCAGCGCCTCAGCTGCCAGTCGTGAATTTGAGGAGCGGAGAGCAGCACAGCAGGAAGACATCGAAGAGCTTGAGACCAAGGCAGTGGGCATCTCCCCGGATGGTCGCTTCCTGAAGTTTGACATCGAGATTGGCAGAGGCTCTTTCAAAACTGTCTATAAAGGACTGGATACAGATACCACTGTGGAAGTTGCCTGGTGCGAGCTGCAGGTAAAATAAATAAAAATTGTGAATTACCAAAGCACAGTCACTCTCCCAGGTGCTAGTCTGTGTACTAGAAGGAGGTAAACTCCATTGACTTAAGGTCTGCTTTATTCAGGCAGGAAACTGCAGACCTTACCTCAGGTACACTCCTTTGGAAGAAAGGTGTAGCATTTTCTTGGAGTCAGTTTGCTTTTTAATTCTTTTAAATACTGTCTTTGGAGACTTTCGTAGCTTTATCACCAGAAAATCTACTACAGTTCTGTTTCTTAGTGCCTTATATTTTACACCTCCAAAAGGCAAAAAGGTAGCTTGGAGGGTTGTAAAAATACTTGTATGCAGCATCCAGGAGGCTGAGGGAAGATGTCTGATTAAGTGATTGTCAACTTAAGCTAGCATCAGTTTTTCAAAATGTGTTTAGTTATCTGAAAAAATATTAAAATGCTAATTTCAGACATTTCATATGTGGCAGTAGATTCTTACAGGAGGTAACTCTAGACTGTACACAAAGTAATGTAGTGCATCACATGGTTTAGGTTTTCAAAACTATTTTTTTTCCATTCTAAGTTCTAGAGTTCACACTTGATACCAGCATGGGGAAAGGAAGGAAGTAATTGTCACCTTTCTGAAGCTTTAAAAGAAAAAAAATCCCTGAAGTTTAACTTTTCCAGATGACTGGCAAATTAATCTGGATTGAGACACCACTCATCTACCAAGTTCTGGCCTGAGCAGGGCCATAGTTCCATAGCAGCCCAGTCTGCACACCCTTAGTTCCACACGAGTCAGAGCTTGTATAACCGAGACGCAGGTTGCTGTGTAACAGCCTTAAAAGAAGTGGGAAGATCTTGGAATACCAGGAACAAACACCTGGTGTCCTAGTTTGTTTTCAAAGCCTCAGCATTAAATTAAAATGATAGCACTTGCTTTTTAGAGTTGGGTTTTGGTGCAGTCTATAGAAAAATTCATGTAGCATGGCTTTATTATTTGCTGTGTTCCCATCCAATTTAGGGCAGACAAAAGAGCATTGGATCAAAATTCCAGAAGTCTTTGAGGGGTTTTTAAGCAGTTGGCTGCTCACAAATGATTGATTGCAGTGACTGTACCAAAACTTTCTTCCCTTCAAAAGCAGTTTTCCAGTCAAACTGAAAGAATTTATGAAGAGATCTCTCAATTTGTATTCATATTTGCTTTTGGATGATTGCTTAAGCATTTTACCAGGATTTTGGTTGATTATGTTATTATCATTATTCTCCACTTACTTTACTGGAAGTAAGCTTCCAATTTTCTTTGTGATTCCTAAGCATTCTCCCCCTCCTTATGTACTTGCTGTGGCTCAAGTATGCAATTGAGCATTAATTATAAATTTAAAAAGTGAAATAGTCTGGTGTTGGGCACTGCTGAAGCTTTTCTTGTGCAGTTTAAACTGAGAGGTGACTGATAATTCACCTGAATTTATACTAATTTTATTTGAAATTTTAATATTTGCACTTCTGGAGTTCTCTTAACCCCTGAAATCTGTTTTAATTTTCACTCTTCACATACTGATCAGAAACTGTTGTCAGCTTGGCATCAGTCACGTTTTGCTGGTATTGCTTCTGTTGAAGTGTCATAATCAGTACCATGTGGACAAACTGTTAAGAAGTAATTACTTCATTGAAGTAATTTATTAAAGAAGCTCATTGGTAAAGGATATGTTGCTGAGCTTTCAATTGATTGAAGAATTTAATGAGTATTATTTAAAATGATAGACTGCAAAAAGTATGAGTGAAAAAAGCTTGTAAGGGGGAAATACTTGATGTTTTGTTTGGAGATAAACCATGAGGTATTTCTGAATGTAGTTAAAATTATTCTGAAGGCTGTAGCTTTTTTCTCTTTAGGAGACTTCATACAAAATGGCAAATTTAAAACATGTATCTAATCTTTATAGCTGTTAAAAGTAATTGCTAAAGGAGCTAGACTCTACAGTTAATATTTTAAGATTGTTCTGTTTTGTTATTTGCATTTAGAAAATAAAGGAGGAATTGGTATTTTTTGATATAATGGGTACATCCTCTTCTTTATCTAGGAAAATACAGTTGTTGACAGGTTAATGATACTTATGCATTATTTATATCAAAAGGCAATTTGCATTCACAAAGATGTACTGAGGCTTAGGTGTCATTGCTATTCCAGAATGCCATGGTTTGAGGATTGGTGAACCTTCAAAGTATAATTATTTTTAGAGAAACGGGAATGATTTTTTTTCTCCTTCCATACTAAATTACACCAGCTGTAACTAACTGATGGTTACTTGTAATTGTCTTAAAATAGCTTTCCTTAGCAGTAGAAGAACTTTTCTTGTCTATGTTCATGCTGGCAAGCATGAGCATCCTAAGTGTCCCAACTGTCCTGAAGTCTTCTGAAGAGTGCTGCTGTAGTGCTGCATGATGATGCACACTAAGCTGTTACAACTCTTCAGGCTTGTCCAAAGTTGACCAAGGTGTATCACAGTTCTCGGTTGCAAGACATGTAACAGAATGAAGTGAGAACAGTTTGCACTTCTGCAGGGTATGGGTGTGTGTTCTTTAAGGCTTTTCTAACAAACCTTGAATACTTTAGTTGCTTTAAAATCTCTGGTGCTTGGAAGGAACAAGCTGACAGCTGCCTCCAGCTCATTTAAACGTGTTTAACTACTGGAGCAAATTCTGCAGTAGGAGTCCTGTGGGCCATGGGCAGCACAGGATACTTTGGTTTCTGGTTGAATGACTGTTTAATGCTGAATAATGCAGCTATACCTAATTTTGATGTATGTGCTCTCTAATGGTGAAGTGTGGAATCTGCAAATATCAATATGCTTTCTTTTAAAGGGAGCTGGTGTGCTGTTTGTCAAATGCAGCTTGGGCTCCCAAGTTGCTGCTGGTACTCTGAAGAATATTGCTCCATATCCTTAAACTCTCAAACTGCATTGTAGTGCACTTATGCTTGACCTACTGAACCTGTGGAGAAAACTGGATTTCAGCTCTTTCCCCTATGGGTGGCCTAATGGTGTTCTTAGTATCTTCAGCAAGGGAGGCTTTGGCCAAGGCTCTAGTTTTTTTTGAGCTGTGGAAGAATGGGAGGATTTGATTTGAAGGAAGTGAATATATCGAGGTTGCTAACAGATGTGTAGCAAAGTCATAACAAATGTGTGACTGAAGTAAATTGTAACTGAATCTGGTGTAAATATTGGATGCGGGTATTTAAATGTGAAGTACTTGCTCTGCTGTGAGCATAGTGGAGCTGTGAAGAACTCAGCAGCAACTGCATAGGGCCAGTGCACAGCTTTACTTAGTAAGTAAGGAAATTTTGTGTGATGTTAGCCTTCAAATAGGTTTATTCCTACTGTATATATTAATCTCAACTCTAGTTATTCTTAGTCAAGTGTGCCTCCTACTGTTGTCTTTAGTACATCTCATAAATTGAGTGTAGTAGGAGTTAGGGCTACTGCTTTTCTTTAGGTAGAAGTTGGCAAAAGTGGTTATTGCTGCTGTTTACTGTTTTAATTTAAAATAACTATTCCTGTACAATCATGTAACTGGTTAGTCTTTTCAAGTCACATTTCTGAGTCTTTTGTCACCTCTCTACAGTTCAGATAACATTGTGGCTAAAATGTGATTCATTTTCCTGTTGTGTTAATGTTATCTATGTGAAGTAATAAGCTTGTGCTAAAGGTAGAAAAGTCACAGAGCTGACTGTAAAAGCCAAATATTGGGGGTAGTATGTCATCCTTTGATTCCCTGTTTCAACTTGAGTTGGTTCAAAATCAAGATTGTAATTTAACTTCTGGTTTAGAGAACAATACAGGGTGGTGCAGTGACTTGCTGGATTACAGAATAGTGTTTAGAATTACTGCTCTGTTCTGTAATTCAAATTAAAAACTTGTATTTGAAAAGTGCACTTGATATGGAAGCTAACTTGGTCTCTCTTTTGAACTCTGTATTCTGGGGCATTTGAAGCCTTACTGTCTTGTGTTTTGACAGTGTCTTCTCCTAAAGGAAGTGCAATTTAGTAACTTATTTGACAGGTGTTTACATTAGTTGAAAAGCATTTCTGGTAAAATGCATACATTGGAGAACTGTACCACTTGTCTGGTATGTTCTGTATCACTCTTGTCCTTCGTATTTCTTTGACAAAAAGGGTAGGCTGGTCAGTCAGCAGTTATAGTTCATGAATGCATCTTCTTGCTGATAAGTCACTTTGTCATTCTAACACTGGGATGAGTGGGGTGTTAGGTTATTGTCCTTAATGTGTGAGCAGCTGAAGGGTGGAAGAATGGGGCCTGTCTTCCATATGAGAGAGCTTTTGGGGGTGAGAAATGAGTTCAAGAGGTGGAAGTAGTGCAAGGAGGGTATGCTTACTCATTACTCGTTTGAGGGGGAATCTGTATGAGAATTTGGTTACTGTTTAAGTCTTCTAAATAATGAACGAGTGTCAGTTACAAAAATGCAGTTCTGTTAACTGTGGACCAAGTGTAGTGTACAAATACTCCAGCTTAGAAATGCTTTTTTTCTTTACGTAGTAGGCAGCACTGAAAAAAAGCAGCTAACAGCAAATAATGTTGTAACTCAATGTGGACCATATGCCAGAATTTTTGAGTGTAACAATATATTAAACCTAACTTAAAAGTCACAATGCAGGAAATTGTTTGGCTGTGATATATGGCTTCTATTGACATTTCAGATTCAGCTATACCTCTTAGACTTAAAGCTCTGTTTAGTACTGATTTTTAGGTCAGCAGACAACAGTGGAAGGGAGTGTCTATAATGTGGAGTATAGACTGGCTCACCATGGTAAATATCAGCTTACTGAAGTCAAAGTATAATTCTTAAAAATCTCTGCTTTCTGGACTGGCTGAGCTGAGAACATTTCAGAAGCTGCACATTCAAGTCTGAGAACCAAAAAAGGTCTGGTAACACAACTGTGGTATCCTGTAGTCTTTTTTTTTTTTTTTTCTTTTTTTCAAGCTGGTTGCATATCGCTCATTAGGCTGCAAAGATGCCAGCTCTGATGCACAATTTTAGAGCTGCATTAAAGCAAAATGGAAAGAGAGATCAAAGCCTTTTATGCAGTGAGAGGAAGCTGAGGAGTGTGGAACTAGATCACATTGTGCTAGTTCTGAAGGAATAGTCAATGTCCTCAAAGAATAGACATTCTTTGAAAATTCTGTCTGTAGTTTGATTCTGAATACTTCAAAATACATTTTATAAAACTACTGAAACACATCAAGCTCAAGTCTAATGCAGTATGGTGACTCCCATGCCTACCCTGTACTTCATACCATATTTTCAAATAACTCTACTAGTGTAAGAATAACTGTATGTGGCTACAGTCACTGTAGCAGCAGCTGTGGGCCTCCCATTCGTGACTACATCTGGGTCAGATGCATAATTGTCACAAATGTAGATTTACAAATGTATCTGACAATTTCTGTGACTATGGTTCTGTCCTTAGTAGCTTTTTTTTTTCTGTTCTCAACTCTGCAAATTCCAAAATACTGAAAGCAAAAAGCTGTAAAACTGTAAGCGTATAATCAATTTCTAACACAGGTTACACTGGATTTTCAGTTGTTTTCAAGCGTGCATGCTTGGGGAGCTTGAAATTTTGTGGAGTGAAGCCTCGATCATTCATTGGTTTTCCACGTTGTAGGGTAGAACAAGTTACTGGTACTCACTGGCTTCATGTATCAGATGTGTAAATTTCTTCTTTGGCTAAAGAACAAAAATCAGACATATTTCTGAATGTTTTTGCTGTAATTGATAAAATTGGCAACTTGATAAATGATGTGGGAAAGGAGCCAGACTAATTACCTGCAGAAGTATAAAGAGAAGTCGGGCTCCCTCAGACTTTACAAAGGTGACCCTGAAAGAGAGAAGGGATCTTGAAAGCACATTGTGGAGCTGCAGCTGTTGGGAGATCTCTGCTTAGGAGAATAATCTTACCTCAAAGGGATGTCTCTTTTGGAGATGGCTGTGGTTCAATTTGTAACTGACTGGTTGTGAGGCAATAAATATAATCAGATAAGTACATTCTGAAAATGCAGCATTGCTTCTGGAAATAAACAAGTTCTTCTTTGTCAGTTTGGGTAGGTTTGAGAGCCGCAGAAGTAAATCTCTTAAATGAGATTTGTTTGGGGTTGTCGTGTGTTTTAAAATAAACTCTTAACTCCATAACTGAACTTTTGAAGCCCAAGGAAAAGTATGAAGGCTGTACTCTGTCTTTGATGGGGAGGGGGAAGAAAAGCCTCCACCTGATAAAAACTCCCTGGAGATATCCTGTCTAGCAGAGTAATAAATAAAACAAGCAGTAATAGATCTGTGGTAGTCTCCATGGATGCAGTGCTTAGTGCAATGTGGATTCAGTGCCTTTTGGCTAGCAACATCCCTCCAGGCCACATGTTCTTTCTTATTTTGTTGGGTTTTTGTTGTTGCTTCATACCAGCAGCTTGTAAAACAGCAAAGCTCCAACTGTCACCTAGGTTCTCCATCCTACATTGTACTGTGCAGTGGCAGCCTTAATGCTTCCTGTCATGCATCACTTCAGAAACTCTTGCTTCTTCCTGTAAAGATAAGTAATTTTTTTTTTTTTTTTTAGATCGCTACTCGACTCTTCCAAGTAGTAGTTGAGTTGAAATGAAAGTTGTGTGTTTGACTATGTTCCGTTTCAGTCTTGAAGTTCACATTTTCAAATTTGTCTTAGTCTTGAGAGTTATTAACTTATGACAAATGGAATGCAGACATAATTGATGTAACATTTGAGGTCTAAGAAAAAGAATAAATAGAATGCAAGCTTGCAGAGCTAGTACAGCTGGGTGTAAGACTTTCTCTTGGCAAGGGAATGTTTGTTTGTTTTTTTTTTAATAACAGATGGTAGAAGGTTACTGTTTTTGACTTTCAAATCTTCAGGTAATGGTTCTATGGTTTTTAACTTGACCATGACATGAATACACTGTGTCTGGAAAGACACTCTTCCAATACACTTGAGACAACTCCTATTCTAAATTGCTGGATTAGTAGTGCTTCTTGAAAATCAATTTCTTGGTGGAGGTGACTTTCATGAGGCATCTTTTTTCAATATGGTGTTAAAATTATTGTCCTAATGAATGAGATTCAACTTTTTATACTGGCTTCATGCATATTTTTGTGGGAGCTACTTAGAGTCTCCTGGACTACTAGCTGACTTAAAAAATGATTTTGGCTATGTATTGAAACTTGACTGGAAACATTAAACTAGTTAAGATGCTTCAGGTATCCTTTTTTTTCTTACCTTACTTCCAATTCCCTCAGCATGTTTAGGAATTTTCATACCAGCACTTCTTCTATGTGTAGTTTTGGTTGAACTCATTATTCCCCTTGGGAATAACCTCCAGTAATGAGGTGACTAGCATTGAATCTGTGGCTTACTTGAGGTCATCTTTGAGAAAGGGAGCTTGCTCACTTCTTGTTTTATGGGCACAGCTTGCAGATTACTTCTTAGCTTTGTGCAGAAAAGGATAAACTTTGTGTTAATGATGTTCTGTTTTATGTGTCTGTCCTCTAAACCTGAGATTCTTGAAACAAGATGATCACAGACATTGCCAAGTTGACTTTTTTTATCTAATAAGCCTGAGTGAATTAACTGGGATAGAATACAGTGATCTGAAGAATTCAAGTTAAATTCTCAAATGTATTCTGAACTTTTCACCTGGTGCTGACAAGTGCACTGCATACACCCAGATTATTCTACACCACTTTCAGATTTGCCTGGGCAATTCCTGTATGTTACTTTGCATGGCTCACAGGCAACTAAACATGCTCTTAGTTTATTTTTTAGTGGAGGAAACTGCAGCTTTCTAAAAATGGATTGGCGTTGGCTTTTTGGTTTGTGGGGGTTTTTTTGGGTTTTTTTTGTTTGTTTTTTTAATTCTGGAAGTTGTTTAAATATTAATATGTACATAAAGCAGTAAGCAATTTTTACAGGGATAACTCATTCTAAATCAATCAGGGAGGCAAATTTACTAAGCTTGGATTTATTATTTTGGATCTAAGCAGAATCTTTGGGATTGCTACCTGCATTCTTAGATTAGAAATTGTGTAAAAAGTATGTTTATACTTGATGGTCATCTGTCTTGTAACTGGCTTGACACTCGTGGTGTCAAGTCTTATAGTCTGTGAATAGTTAGCAAGATCCCTTTTAGTATGTTACTGGTAAGATTAAAACAAAGAGGCAGCTTGGCAGCTCTGGCATGTGATGTGGATGCTGTATTTTGAGCCATAGTTCAGAATGTTCTGGATCCTATCACCTCAGCTAATAGTCACTGATAGGCGTTCAGTGAATAGCTATCAAAAGTTTCTATTTTTCTGCTTCAGGGCAGCAGGTGGTATGGAAAATAAGCTTTATTAGACCCCTCACATGAGGGAGAAGATTTGTTGTTTCTAAGTGTTCTGGATCATCTTTTTCATCTGTATGGTTTCAGCTATTCCTAATTTAATTGCAAGAAAATTGCAAGAAATTTGGTGCTGGCAACACGAAGCAAAAAAAACTGCAAATGGAAAAAAACTGTTTAAGTGATTTGAGAGTTTATTACTACCATTTGGAAGAATTTGAAAATAGGAGTACTCATCTCTTTGTAATTGGGTAGGACTGAAACAACTATGTAAGAATGCAGAGCTAAGTGGAATATAGTACAAAGGTGATGCTGACAATTAGGTGCTTTTTATCCGGTTTTGCCCAGTTACATAGTTTCATGATAGTTTGAGTATCCAACTGTTGATGTTACCCTGTTTTCCTTGGATACTTTTCTCTCAGAGTGACCTTGTGACTTTTTTCTGCTTTGCTGACTGTTACTGACAAGTTTGACCCCAATCTGAACGTTATTTTGTCTGCTTCTCTGCTGGTAGAGGCTAATGGCATATAAACAATAACCCTCAAATATTGCTATAAAAAGCTTCAGCAATCCAGACTGATTATCTTAAGGATCTGCAAATCTGTGTACACTTATGTAATATGCATCTGTTAATGTCAATTTCTGAACTGTTAGCAGGTTTTGCTTAAATGTTGCAAAATGTTACCATGTCTGTTTTCAAATCTGCTTCTTTTGAGTGAGACTTTTATTCTCACAGATATTTCCAACACAGAACTATTTTTTTTTTTGTCTTATCAATGGTGTGCTTTCATTAGTGAAATTTAATTTGTGTATCTGTATAAAAATGCAAGATGCTATCATAAGGTGCACTCTTTTGCTATAGCTCATTTGGACTTGAGTTTTTGAGTTATCACTGAGGAATAGATTTGATAAGAGAGACTAAACTTGAATTGGAGAGTTCAAGAAACAGTCCATTCAGACAAAGTATCTTACAGTAAGAAATACTGTCTGAATTTTTTTTTTTCTTTTTTTGGATGTAGTCAAGTAGAGATTGACAGCATATAGAATGGCTCATTTTTTTGTTGTGATTTGGGGCTTAGTGAGTTGTTAAGTTTGCCAGGAACAGTTTGCTGAAAATAGAGAGAAACTGCAGAAATGTCTGATACGAAAATAAGACTTGAAGTGTAGTTTTAGAATTTTTTTTCCCTGTGGTTTTTTCTACTTCCTTTACATGCAGCCCGAGCTTTTTTTCTGCAGGCAAAAGCAGGATGCATTTCAGGTTATCTGTACCTGGGGGGTGGAATTACACAGGGCACTTGAATTTGAATTCTTTTTTACCTCTTGATGGCATCTGTGAGCCAATTCAGGTGATGGAATGATTTCCTTTACTGATCTTATTATACAAGCCTGAATTTATCTAAGAGGCTCCATACTTCCCCGCAGGAACAACAAGCAATAAGTTGAAGAGGTTGCTGCCTAAGACTTAAATGCCTATGGTCTATACCTGAAGAACTGTCATAAAAAGTTGTCTTTAATACTCAAGCTTCATCTGGGAAAGCATGCATTTTGGCCTTTGAAACTGTAGTCATGTGTTTGCAGAACGTGAGAATATTTCAGTTGCATTTGTGCTTGAATAAGTTTCATGTACAGAACAAATACAAGTATGTAAAAACTAGGTGTTTGGGGCCTACCTTATTTCTGCCTAGGTAGGAGTACAGTTCTTTCCAGTTCCTTTAGATTGTAATGCAACTGTTTAAGAATGGCCCTATAGTCTGTAATCTGTCCCTTTTAGCTGGGTGTTAATATTAAAAAAACAATTTTGCCCCAGTGAGCTGCTTAATTTATCCAGGTAGTATGCCTCTAAAGCAAAACTTACTGCAGTCATGTTGGACTAATAATTGTCTTTAAAACTCACTTTTACTGTTGACTTCTTTTTTTGCTTTTCTGGGAGACTGATGTCTTTTCTTATAGTTGGTGTCCTTAGAGTTTCCAAAATGTTTGCATAGACACATGAAATGGAATATAGGGCTTGTTGTGGAACTGTGTATGTGTAGGGAGGGTAAAAGGAAATTTAAAAAAGTGCCTCAACAGTACTACAGCACAATTTACAGCCTGTAAGTGCAACTGAACATTACTAATTGTGTATGATAGCACTTCAAATAGGAAGAATAGGTCTGTTGAGACTAGAGTTCAAAAAAGTAATTTTCCAATCAAGTGCGAAATCTTAATTCTCAATTTGATCAAATCCCAGAGAAGTAGGCAGAATTGAGGTTTGATTTATTGGTGTTGGAGGCTCTTAAATCTGTCACTGCTTTTGACTTAAATGGTTTCTTCTAATGAACTTTGAGAGTTGAAAGGGCATTTAGAAGACAAAGGTGCAAAACAGCAAAACTCCTTGTTTCTTAGGATCCAAGTGGCATGAATTATTAAAGTTTTTGCACCAGGCAGGTTTAAAACAATGCTATTTAATGGCTAGCTCTTGAAAGCAATGATGATATAATAAATACTACTTGTAAAGTTTGTGCATTTCTTTACTCCTTTTTGTCAAAATTACCCCCATGTCTGTTCTTAGTTTAGTGATGTCTTATTGAACAAAGTACCAAATGGTGACATAACAATTTCTCAATTTTTTTTAGACTTGTGGATTAAATACTTGTGTAATTTACATGAACATGTGAAGTCATTGTATGTATTTATTCAGTCTTTCAGCTGTAGAAAGGCAGCAGTCAGGAATGATGAACATTTTGTTGCTATATATTTTGATTTATTTAAGTATTTTGTGAACCAGCACATTTGTGTAAAAAAAATTTTTATGACCATAATTTAGGTGTTTAGAATTTGTTGTTGTTTTTTTTTTTTGAACTAGAGAGACACCTATCCCAAACCAGCATCTGTGGCCTAGCTGGTAGTAGAGGACTAGCTTTCCAGGAAGTTTTCTGGATCTGTTTTCTAGATAAAGAGCTCTAAAATGTTGAGCTGAACAGGAGTGAGAAACTTTGCAGTGCATTGCTGCCACAAATACGGAGATATTGTGGGAACTCTTAATATACCTATGCTAGAAATGGTTTCTGCATGATAAACCCATACTATAAAATCCCATTATTCCTTGGCATCTGGGACAATGCATAATTAGACTCTAAACCATGTAAGTGGTAGGGATTTAAATTGGAGAGGGCTGATAAACTGATCAGAAGAATCTGCAATAAATCTGGTAGTCCTTTTTTCACATACTAGTGCAAATAGCAATTATTTTGAATGGTGAAGCACAGAAATGGCTCAGTTTTGTGTAGAAAGTTTAAGTAGCTTTAGATTAGGTCAGGCTAACCAAAGGGATTAAGCCTAGATTAGCTGTGGTAAAGCAGCTAGCTGTGCTTTCAACATCAGCAAACTAATTCCCAAAATTCTTTTTGTGGTAGCCTCTGTTATTTACTGTTAGGGCAGATTGCTGGTTGGTGTTCTGAATTGTTTAACTGAAGGTTTGCTTCACTACAGTTCTGCAGTGGTTTGACCTCTGTCAGAAAACAGATGTGGCTTCCAATGTGGCAGTTCATAAGATAATACTGTATTTCTAAAGTATGCTTTTGTGATTTTACCGTTGTTTCACATCCAAGACCATATGTTGCTCAACTTCTAATCTTGGTAACTTTTTGCAACAAACCACGTGGTTTGGGTAAACTTGTAAAATTTGAAGGAACACAACTACTCAATCTAAAATTACTGATTAATGCCAGGTTGTGACTTAGCTTATAGGAATGTTAACTAAATTGGTGTGGATGAGTACAGTTAAAAAGCATCAAGCTGTAAGCATAGTGATGTTTTAAATATATTTTATCACTTAAGAGGAATATGAAATCTGAGGAAGTTGGCACTGGAATTTAGAATGGAAAGAATGAGTTGGTTGATGATGTAGAAAATATTTTCCACTTTCCCTTTGACTTCTGTCCTTATCTTCTCTGGCAATAATATGCAGGGAAATGCTATCTTTTGTTTCTCTTGTTCCTGTGTGGGAATGGTAATTGTTCCCGTTTCTTACCTGTTCAGGAAGTATTCTAATTCCTCCTCCCCAACAAAACATGTATCAGTCATTGCCAGTGCTGTTTTTTTGCTTTATTTGCTAACTTTGGCCTTCCTGAATCTTCCTGTGGTCCCTGTAGAAACCATTTGGCAAAACAAGAATTTTTTTATTTTTTTTTTTCCTCCTCCCTCTTGCACTCTGGAATGAAGCAGATTTTGTATCTCTGTCTGTGTTCTGCTACCCTGTGTGAAAGTATAATGAGCATGGTTAAAACCTGCATCTAAATTTTGACTGCTGGAGTTGGCTTCTTCCAAACTTAGATTTTTCCAGCTGGTAAATCAATCTTATCCATGGAAATATGCTTACAATTCTCTTGGGAATATGCTTATACAGTTGCCTTGTCCCTTCCCCCTTCTCAAACCAGATTTCTTTCCAGGAAGAAAAAAAAATAATCCATGGACTAGATTGAGCTTCAGCTGAATAGGGTTTCTCATTTCAGGTATACTTTCAGTTGCTTCTCAAATGACCAAAACATAAGTGACAGCTGAGTTGTCTGTTTGTCATGGGTCAAGGGCAGTCCAGCTCAGCAGTTTCCCTTTCCTCTTCCCTGAGTTTTGTTTGGAAGTAGTAGTGATTTGCCATTCTATATAGTCATCCTCTTGTCATGAAGACCAGATGGAAATACGTCAGTTGTTTCATGTATAAATACTCAGCCCAACAGCTGTGAGTTTATTGGGAGTCACTGGGATCACAAGTTAGTGACCGAATTGTTAGTTTGGAGAGCTGTAAGCATTACTCAAAATAAATTTGAACTGTAAAACTGGTAGAAAAATTCTGACTTGCTGAAAGGAGGAGGAATAATGTTGATTCACTTTGAGGCAAATTCCTTTTTCAGGTGAAGTTATTATTTCTCTAGAGTGTTGCAGAAGTCCGCTTATACTGATGATAATTCTTCAGCTGTTAATGCTGGCTTTGACCAATGCTTTTCCTAAAGTAGCTAAAAGGATGGCTCTGAAATGTTATAATTATCTCCTTTCCTTTTGTATTTTCATTAGATAAGAACATTTATCCAGGCTTACCCATGTTTTTTTGGCCAGGTGGTAATCCTCTGTCTGTCTCTCAGTATGGATTTCTAGCAAAAAGCTGAGACACCTGATGTGATCTTTGCTAACCATGAATCAAGTGGAATGAGATTCATAATAAATCTACTTGACACTGATAATTAAGGGGGTGAACTTGACTTTGCAGGTTGCAAAGGGTTATTGCTGCCATCCATGTGCAAATAAGCCTTGATTTATCTCAATAATATTGTGAAAGGGGGGGGGTGTGGAAACCTGCCAATGGCCATTGACTATTTGCAAAATGCAATCTGTTGCATGGCCTGCTGAGCATAATGTGAAACAAAGTGCCATTAAGAAAAAAACCTTGAGTGCTAAGTACATGACAGGAAAAAAAAAAAAACCCCAAACCAAACACTTAAAACAGAGAATAGGCATGGACATAAACTTAAAATAGCTTCTCTGCAGAAAATGAACATAAAGCTGAGGCTGTAGTTTTTGATTAGTGAAGATTGCAGTGCATAGGACTGAAACTGAATAAAAAATAAAATAAAAATCTGCAATAACTACGGGCACTAAGAAACAACCAAACAGGGAAATTGTATTTTAGTTCAACCATCTGCTCCTCAAACATTTAGAGGAATTGTGCCTGATTCTCTAAAAAGCTTTGTAGTTCAAGGGGGTACTCCAAGATATTTTTAATGTCTGTGGTTGGCGCTTTAAGACAACGGAACAGTTATATAAGTGACTATATTGTTTGCTGCTTAGCTCCTAGTATATTCGTGACTCAAAAAAAGCCAAAACCACCCCTGCCCCAAGTCAAGAAAAGCCCAAAATGAGCAACAACCTCACCAAAAAAACCCCAAAACATTGTCTGGTTGAGTTACTTTGTCTGCATAAATCTCAGTTTGCTTCCTCCAGGTGTGTTGTGTTTCAGAAATGGTTTTCTTCATATGCCTTTAAATTCTTAACAGAACACATGGAACTAGTACATAAGGTAGCACTACTTATGTTTGATTCCTGTCATAAGATCCTGCTTTCAGTTGCCCAACTGCTGTGTACCTTAACCACCTGGACTGCAAATTTTCAAGCCAAGTCTCTGTCTAGAGCTTAACTGTTTAATAAGCTTCTGCCAAGATCATAAATAGATGATTGGGAGAAAAGGGCTTGCTTTGTTACATCCCTTGGTGCATTAAGCTTTTGTACTTTGGAGCTGTGAAGCAGGGCCCGAAAAGCAGCGTTAGGACAGGTAGGTTATCTTAATGTTGAGGAAGTATTTCCAGGTAGCATTTCCATAGCTTTTATGTGTTAAAACTCTAAAATAAGTCACATTTTCTAGATTAGACTTACTTGCAAACTATGGGGGTATTTGAACTCAAAAACTTTAGTCTGCTGGTAGACTGTGTTAGCATCCATATGACACTGTATGAACCAGTTTGTTTGAGTCACAATGTATTTTTGCCTTAGGTTTTAGAAATGTACACTTCCTTTTTGTACAGCGTGTGCAAGTCAAACCCTCAGTGTGGGAAACAGAAGACAGAAAATTACATTATAATTCAGTTTGCTTGCTTGTGTTGCATCTGTTTAAGATAGTAAAGTGTAATATCTTCAGAAGTGGCTTTCTTCACAAGGACAGTTTTCTCTAGAGGAACAGGAATTAGTTTTCAAGTAGGAAATCTATTACGGTACAGCAACCTCTTTTTGCAGAAGGAGCACACTTTGCAGTTATTAACTGTAGTGTTCAGATGATGGAGAACAAGCTTTGCTACTGGTATGATGTAGTTAGTGTGGTGCAAATATCTATGGAAATATACTGCTGAAATGACTTCATAGTAAATTTTGATTCTGCAAAGTGATCGTTTTATTATTTTAAAATTATGAAATTCTCAACATCTGTCTGCTCTTCCACAAGCCTTGAGGGGAAAATTATATGGATTGAATGGAATATAGATATTTACCACATTTGGCAATTACCTGTATCCTTTTCTAATGTATTTTAATATACAGAAATCTGTATATTTACAGTTTTTCCTTTTAAAAACTGGATTTTCCAAATCAGACTGGATTTCTCATGTTCAGGGCTTGAGTGAAATAGGGCCACCAGCAGACACTGTTGCTATACAGACTGCAGAGTTAGAGAAGTGTTTGGGTTTTTTAAGTTATAGTAGTCATGGCTGTGCAGAGGGAGGACAAAAATAAAAGTCCAGAGAAATGTATGTAAATGAAGCAAATGAAACAACTGATAAAAATCTGAACAGGCTAAACATAGCTATAATTAGAGTAGTACTTGACTGCTTTTAGTTTTGTTCTAGTGTTTAGCACATCATATGTGGATTCCTTTTATTTAGCTCAGAGCCAGGTCTGTGCTATGTCTAATGTTTGCCCCTCCTGGAAAGTAAAAATTTGAAAACTTTGGAAGGAAGGGTGGTGGGAACTTGTAGTAAGAAGAGGCACTCATCCCTTGAATTACCTGGGAATTGTTCCCTCCATTTTTTTTAAAATGAATTTTGGGTACCTGTAGCCATAATCTCTTCTGTGATCTTAAGACTTCAGTGTTCTTTACTGTCTCTCTTTGGAAAGAGCATGAATTTTGGAGAGAAGCATTCCTATTTTGTCAAAGTTTGATCAGTGCCAACAGATCTTGCAAAGTCCTTATTTAGATACAAGCATGCTGAAGTCAGTTGAGATAAGAAGAGTTCATAGTGGCACAAATTTCAGTTTCCACCTTACAGCATTGTGTGTGTGACTAATTCTGGAATGGAGTTGTTGGGACTGAGTCAGCAATTCAGTATGTTGAAAGTAATCAGGCTATTTTGGTTTGGTTTGGATTGAGCATTAATTTGCTCTGCGGATGTACAGCCAAAGCGATTGGTTATGGGAACCTTCAGTAGAAGATGACTAAGTATGAACCAGGTCTGTTTGACAAAGTGTTTTGAAATAGCAAATTACAAGAAAGTGTCTCTGAAATTCCAAATGTGTTGGAAGCATAGGAGAGATTAAAATAGCATCAAAAAAACTAGGAGCCTCTGTACTCAAAGTGCTCAGTGCAAGAGCAAGCAAGGGGAACTGCAGTTCTTGGTTTGCAATGCCGTCTGGATTTTACTTCTTGGAAAGTGAAATCACCAGGGGTAATGGC
The DNA here is from genome assembly GCA_038090715.1 of Florisuga fusca. Lineage (NCBI taxonomy): Eukaryota > Metazoa > Chordata > Aves > Apodiformes > Trochilidae > Florisuga > Florisuga fusca. Next base: position 505,849 of record JAAWXA010000044.1, read on the forward strand.
TGTTTCTGATAGACAGATAGCATGGCTCATTCTAAAGAAGCTTGTTCATAAGTTTTTCATCTTGCTAACAGCTTTGAGGAGGATTTGAATAGGACTGTAACTCTTTAGAGACTCATTCTTCTGTCCAGAGCTTGCTTTTAAGACAACCTGTTGGTCTCCTGTCCCTCTTTGACAGCTAAAGGCTGTTAAATATGCTGTTGGAGTTAATAATGACTTTTAAGTTTTAAAACTTAGCACTCTGTACTCCAGCATTAATTGTTGGCTACTGAAGCCAATACTTCTGAGACTCAGCAGCAGCAGATGCTTATGCTCAGCTCTTAGTTTTGGTAAAGAAATTAGAAGACAGAGAGTAAATAAAGTACTTATCTTCCCTCTCTGCCTCTTTGGCCCAAACTAAGAAAGCAGAAGTTCTAAGCCCAAAACCTCATGGTGGTTAACAAGAAAACTGTCTTAAGGATTTTCTTGTGTTCAGAATATTTAAAATGATCTAATGACACTTCCACCTTTTGTTCCCCTATCAAAAGAAGCCTTAGGATTGGGTTCCCAAGAGACTGTCATACATCTGCCCATTGAAAGTGCTGACATCTCTATTTGGATCATAGCCATCCTGTGGAAAAAGGAATTTATATTGTAGAGGTAGGGTCTTAAAGAGAAAAAATTACAAAGCTTTCTGAAACTCTTGAAGGAATTAATGATGTTCTTATAAATATCTCTAGATACCAAGCACTCAAATATTAGGATTTTCACTGGAGAACTTATCTTGGCACTTGGATTGTTTCTGAGGCAACTGAAGAAAATGTGGGAGTGTCAGTGGAGGATGGCCAAAGGAACTGCTGCTTGGGTGCTTCCACACTGCTGCTTGCATGGACTTCATCCTGCTTCTACTCACATCCTGTTGCCTGATAGTTGGACAGAAAGCTCTTAATCTGAAGATGAATATGGCTGCTCTATTAGATATCTGTCAAGGGTCTGAGTCCTGCCTCTGCCTGTAAAAAAAGGCTTTTGTGCAGCCTTGGTCTCGGGAGTGGGGAAAGGTGATTCTCAAATGACCTTTCCAACAAGAGTAAGCCTCTTTACTTGTTTCACTAATTACTCTAGTAGATTTGAGACTAAAACCAGCTCTAAATATTTATTATCTTTACGATACTGTCTTTAGCTTAATTAAAATTGTTTTACTGGGATGTAGTTTCAAGAAGTGTGGTAGGGCAAGGAATCTAGACAGCAATATGGAATGTCTCAAGTCTACTTACCTACTCTTATCCCCACAGAAATGTAGTTTTTGCCACTAAAGCAAGGTATCAGAACAATTTTGCAGCTTTTCTGACAAATTTTATATGAATTCCGGCCTCTGTGGCTTACTGTGTATGCAGGCTTGCTGAACAGATAAGTGTGTTTCAAATGGAGCTGTGGTGCTAAAAATGTTCTCAGATAACATTCTGGCTAAGGAAACTTTTTCCAATATTAAGTGTGATTAATAATTAATAGTTTTAGTATAGAAAGAACAGATCAGAACAGAAACAGAATCAGATATTTTCCTCTATGGAAAGAGTATTTGAGTATTTTTAACTTCTTTTTTTTTTTTTTTTTATAATGCTCCTTAGTTCACAAGTAAAATTAATTTTGAACTGCAGGTAGACTTTCAGTGTGACAAAGTTGGAGATAAATTGAAAGCAGGGAAGTCCTTCAGGTTGTGATGACCTGTTTAAGGTAGGCCCTTTGGACCATGACATCCTCAGGCATTGGTTTGTCTTTTAAGAAATTCCCTCAGTTTTCCTATTCAAACAATTGAAATAAAGTGGCACCAGACCAAGGACAGACATTGTGTGACTAAAGCACAAAGTAATAAGAAACAGACTTTTTGAATACGATACAGCAGTTTGAATAGCTGATTCATAGATAGGTTGTGGTAAGTATCTGTGGTGTTCTAGGTTGTGGTTGGTCTTCTGGCACTGCAAGATATTTCCATTTGTAATCATCAGAAAATGATGATTTATGATGATTAATACAGAATAGCCTTGCCAGTGATGATACTACCCTATGTATTCCCCAAATTCCAAGGAAGAAGTCCTGAATATTCATCTTAATCTTTCTCTAGCACCTTTCCCTATCTGTGTGCTTTGAATCGTGCTGGAGATCATTCTGTTAATAATCTTTGGTCTCTTCTGTTTTACAACACTAAATTTTGGTTGTCAAAGTGTCTTGCGGGTTGATCCAGCATTTAAGGGGTTTATCTTTTCAGAAGCTGTAAAAAAAAAAAAAAGTCCTTTTATGTCCAAGGTGTGCAGATATTATGACCCTGATTTATCACAGCCCTGAACACTTGGTGTTTTATGTATTGTATCCTGTGTTGTTTTAGATGGTAGGAACTGAATTGTTTCTTCATCTGCATTTCAATTACACTGTTTCCTTGTACATTTTAACTCATTTAAAAATTGTTCAGGGTTGAACTGTAAGGCCAATTATGCTTCTGGATGCCAAGTGCACATCATCATGCCAGTATTCTTTGCTGTTCATCCTATCACTTGTCTACTGTAAATTATTTTGATGTTTTCTTTCTCCTGACCCATCTACTCTCAAATTCCTTGCTCTGTGAAATCTGATGTGCTTTTTTTTTTTAATTTTTAGTGGAACATTTGATATTGCCTGAAATATTTCTGACTTTGTTAGTGGCTTCTTAGATCTACATTTTGTATGGTTCTTGACAAGGAAGAGGTATATGGTGTGTTGTAAATCATAGGTATCCCTAATGCATATGGTACCATTGTGAAAAACATGCAAGTGGTGCAAGAACCTGCTTTCTGAACCTGACAGGTAAGCATGGAAATTTTTTTTACTCCTTGCCTTTATGAGAAACCTGAGATGAAGACAGGAGTTCTGTCTAGATCACAGGAAGACTACATCATTGATCTAGTGAGGTTAAAAAAAAAACAATAACCTGCTCCTTGAATATGTTGCAGGACATCTATGCTTGTGAAATGCTTGTATTAATACTAGTATTTTATGCAGGGGATTCCTGAGACCTCATCTAGAGTGCATATTTTTGTCACCCTGTAAAACTTGCTGGTTTTGGAACTTTTTGGTCCTTTCCTACATGAGATCTCTTTGATTTTGTCTGTCTTGCAAGAACTTCAAGAGCACCTGGCAAATATTTGGGAGACTTACAATGAATCCCTGAGGGATCACTGGAAGAGATCTATTTATGAACAAGAAATGCCTGGCAAGGAGTTGTTTAGTGATTATTGTATGGATTTTCTGTTGGTTGCCAGTACTTGTCCTGGACTTCGTATGTCATCCTGTCATAACTGATAGTAATCCATGATTTTGTAAATGAAATGCTTTTTTGGATATGTTTGCAGAAGAAGGAGCAAAACTGGGAAGAGTAACTCCTCTAGTGTCATCAGACTGCTTATGTGATACATGTATCTGAGTTTTATGTAAAGTTGGGTGAGGATAGTGTGTACTGCAGGCTGGTCTGAGTTCATTTTACAGCTGCTTAAATACTTGTGTAGACAGTTGAAATTTATGGCCTCCAGGCTTTATGCTAGGATTTTTGCTAGTCAGAGGTACAGATTCTTGTGTATATACTACTTTGATAATTTTTTAGTAAGTTTGGAATTGTCTTGACACTTTTGCTTGATTTCTAACCAGCATATAGATGCAACTTTTCAGCATGCTGAAAAGTAGATGCAGCTAACTCTTGCCCTTCTCAAACAGCTTTGTGAAGCATGTAAGATAAAGAATTGTAGTGTGTTTTTGATTCTCTAAATTGATTTGCTTTTATCAAAATCACTTAACAGTTCACCTTAATGTTCCAGGCGTGTACCTACTCATAGAAGGACTCTTAAAAGTCACGTAGAAATGCATGAAACAGTCTGTAAGGCAGCCCAAATGGATTGTGGAGGAAGCTTTTTTCCTGCAGTATTGTCAGCCCCTGAATGGAGAACTGAATTTTCATAGTAAAATTAAACAGATGATTGTATGTACCTTCCCTCTTACTGACAAAGCAATCAATTCATTGCAAAATGAGAAGTGACATGAGCATCAAAACTTTTAATGAGGTATCTGAGCCAAGTGTCAAGATGGTCCAGCTGGTTAATAGCTCATCAAAAATTCTGTTCAGCTAACACTTCAAGTCTGTAATAAGCTGTATGTAATAAGTGTAAGCCTTATTGTGAAGTGGTACCAGATAGCAAGCTTGTCCACTTATCTTACATGGATCAAATAGCAATTTTAAAGTGAAAATAAATAGACAAGCCCAGCATTTTGATTACAGTGCCTTATGTTCAGTCTCTTGGGATGAATAAACTGAATAAATCTTTTAGCCACCTTTTTTCCAGATTTCTGTGCAAGGAAACAAATACTGCCTAGAGCAACCTTAGAATAGAAATGATTGAAGCCTAAACAGTTGCTAGCCATTCTTAGACCAGATTCCTGAGGACCTGAGAGATTCCAGAGGAGGCCATGCCTAAGCCATAGGTTTCATATCAAGCGTTTAAAATTTTTCTCTTGCTGGTTGTATGGAAAGAAAAGAAGAATAAAGAAGTGATTAGATAAAGTATCACTATAGCTCCTAATTTCCTTTGAAGCTGCTCTGTAGTATTCATGGCTGTATTCTGAAGAGTGTGGGTTTGGCAAAGGAAATTGTGGGATTAGGCAATGCACTGATTAGTTGTAGTCATTGTTTTCCGCAGAAGTGAAATTTGGTTCCGTTCTTCATTTTTGCCTTCTTGCTTTGCCTATGAATGTTTTTGCTGACGTGAGTGGGAGAGGAGTAGTAGATACTTGTATTAATGTGTATATTCCCACACAACACAACTTTGAAAAACAAGCCAGTAATCCAGTAGAGATTCACAGGTGGTGCAATCTTGCTGCTGTTTGATTTTCCTGGGAAAAGTGAGGTGTGTTTTGGGCAGGTGTGTCTTATTCATGCTGCTTAAAATTTAAGTGGAAATTTAAAAGTGTATGCTGGCTGAATTCTTTGGAAGCCTGTCAACCAGACAGACTATTCTATCCCTTCTTGAGTTGTACAGATTGTCTTCTGTTGTTTAACTTTTTAAGAGGGATTTGGGGGTGTAGTTGGCTGCCCCAGTCTCTAAGCAGCATACTTGCATCTACCTGTCTCTGGTGAGGGTTTCCTCTAGTATTGCACATGGTATTGAGATGCAGTAGTGTAGCAGTTTAGTCATCTTTGGCGTTGCTGAAAACTCCCACAGTGCTACTGTGTCAAACTGTAAATTTTGTTATTGGAGTCATTTTTGTGTGTTTACACTTACAGTTCTAATTTTGCTGTTTCTTCAGCATGAGGAAGCTTGGTGAAATGGCTGTGTTTAGCCAAGTTAGTAAGCCTATTATTGCAGCAGTGTTCCCAAGTTCCTTTATAAGTGTCTTTGTCTTCTAGTTATTCCATAGTGCCTGCTTGCTGTGTAGCAATACTGATATTGGCAATTGACTTATTTTTGTATTTTTTTCATGAGTTACAGGGTCCCTGAAACCTGAGGATTTAGCCAGCCTGAAGATGTTTTTTTTCTAGCTGAAGAGGTGGAAGGACTGTCATTGTGATTAGTTGCAAGTCAGTTGTGTTTAATGATGCTAGAACTTGGTGCTTGAAAGCATTAGCTTCAGTTCTCATGTCTTTTCTGTTATCAGCAGACTCTCTCTGAGAATGTCTCTTCAAGCATGGGTAAAGCCTGTGGCATTGCTGCCACCAGGTGTCTTAGGTGCTATTACTGTACTGCTAGTATAGGTGCTACTGCACATGTAAAAGTGGGAAGTAACCACCGAAAAAGGAGTATAATTATTGGTGGTGTTCTCACCCCTTCCCCTGTGGTGATGAATTACAGCTTCATCAAATCTGAGAAACAATCACAGGACAAAAAGTGGAGCAGTGCGGGTATCTTTCAGTCACATACATAGGCTTTAGTTGCAGATAGTCTCCCCTCAGTGTTAAGATAGAGTCACATTTCTTATTTTTTAAAGTTTACTCAAGTATCTATTCTTTCAGAATATATATAATTGACTACTTCAGAGTAATCCTGACTGATGAAGGCTTCTGTATGTTCTCCCTCTGTCTGAGCACTGAGTTTCATTTCCTTCCTGTTCTTCCTCCTGCCATCAGTTTACTCATGTATCATCACTGTCAAGTTATGTGTAATTTGTTTCTTTAATTCTAACCTTTGAGCATAAGCAATAAAATTGCATACATTTTTGTATCACTTGTATCAACGATAAAAGATAGGACAAGAAGCAATTTTATTTTTTGCAGTGTTTTTTAACAAAATGGCAGCATCTTATAATCAGTTTTGTGCTGTGCTACTATTGTTGTGCATTGGAATAGCAGAAATTAAAATACGGAAGAAAATGTACATGTAGATGCTTTTCACCAGGAAACTACAATTAATGTGAATAATCTCTCAGCCTTCACTTAGGTTGACTACTTGTGTTCTTTCCTGAAACTTAAAGCATTTTGAGTGTCTTGTGTAAGTGGAAGCCTACAGAAAACATTTACCCTTAATCATGAACTTTAAAGGGTGTAATAGATGACTGTTTTAAGCCTACTCTTTTCTGTTGTGTTAAATATGTATATTGTGGTTTAGTATTATCTTAAGGTTGTTTGCATAGTCCCCAGACTGTAGCTTATATAAAATTGATTCTTGTGGAGACTTGTCAATCAGCAATGTGAAATGGTACTTTCAGTGAGTGTGTTTCCTTGTGTTTCATTCTGCTATCCACTCTTGGGAGCTTTGTCTTCAGTCTTCAAACTAAGAAGAGGAGGAAAAGGGACTGAAAATTTTAGGGCCCCTCACTACAAGACAGACATTGAGGTGCTGGAGTGTGTCCACAGAAGAGCAGTGAAGCTGGTGAAGGGTCTGGAGCACCCATCCTATGAGCAGCGGTGGATGAAACTCGGGTTGTTGAGCCTGAAGAAAAGGAGGCTGAGGGGAGACCTTATCACTCACTACTACCTGGAAAGAGGCTGTAGCAAGGGGGTATGGGTCTCTCTACTTAAGTACCAAACAATAGAACAAGAGGAAACAGCCTCAAATTGTGCCGTTTAGATTGAATATTAGGAAAAAAAATGTTCACTGAAAGGGTAGTCATACCTTGGAACAGGCTGCCCAGGGAAGCTTTTGAATTGCCATCCCTGGAGGTGTTTTAAAAGCTGTGTAGATGTGGTGCTCAGGGACATGGTTTAGTGGTGGATTTGGCAGTGCTGGATTAAGGATTGGACTTGATGATCTTGATGGTCTTTTCCAACCAAAGTGTCTTTATGATTCTGAGTACCAGTTACCAGTATTTGGAATGCAAGAATACTGAATTTTTCTGGTTCAGTTATTTTTTAATCTGCATTGCTTTGGTACTTTGCAGCCTAATGTGGAGAGGAGAGTGTATGTTCTACTCTTCCATTCTCCTGACCCCCGTGAAGTACACTGAAGTAGTAAGCAAGCAAACCTTTTCTTCCGAAAAGCTTTCTGGAAGTCTTTGCAGAGCTGTTTCTGGAGATATATGAACTGGGAAGGATAGTTAAGGAGTTTCAAGAGTGGAAGATATGTAGCCTCTGGGAATCTTAGAGAGGATTTTGGTCGTTGCAGCTTCCTGGCAAGGAAAACCTGACTCTCTTTGGTTCTGCCTTTGCAGAGTAACTTTTTGGTTTGCTCTCTCTTTTTTAATATATTTTTAATTAAGCTTATCTTTTGACTAATTAATGTCACTAATTAACATGTTTTCAGTAGAAATCATACCTGATTTATTTCAGGAACAAACAGTGCATAGTAAAATAATCTGTTTTAATAGATTAATCTGTATGTGTGTCAAGTGCAGCCTGAGAGCATTGACAGCTATGTTCTGGCAGCTCTTGATCTAGTGACTTCTCGTGCTGCTTTGGTGTATCCTAATCTGGCACTCTGTACTCAGTAGCTGCAGTTTTAAAGTATTGCTTTTTCTAAACTCTTTTTACTGAGCAGTTGGCAGATTTGATTGTTGCTGGTTTTCCCCAGTGTGCTGAGCACCAGCAAATTATCCAGTGCAAATTTTGGAATTGGCCCCTCCCATCTTGTGTAGAGTCTGAGCAGACTTGACTGAAAGGTGGGACAGTGGGAAGGTAGGAGAGCTGTAGCAAGAAGAATGCATGAACTAGGAGCTGTCTGAAGACCAAATGTCTTCCATTAGGTGTGCAGACTGGATTCCTAACTCTGGTTAGCTAAAGGTTTATGTAACTCTAGAAACTGCATTATACAATTTAGCTCTCAGGCAGGGCACTTGAGTGCTCTGAGCTTTTTAGAAACACTACTGTCATACGAAAAAGCCATTGCATGCCTGCTTTTGGAACAGCAGCTATTCAGCTCTATTTAATCACTTTTTCATGTTCAGTGGTTTTTAGAAAGGTATGCTGGGGGATCTGTGCAGATCCTGGATCAATTTTCATGTTGGTTGCAGTGCAGGGATGCATTTTGAACAGTCTTGTCCCCCTCCATTTTTTTTTTCCTCTCAACTTATTGCTAACACTGGAAAGCCTGAGTGGTTTGTGTTTGACAGAGAAAAGTAGATGCTGTTCTTAGGCACTGAGACATTTCTAAGTACCAACTGTGTCATACTGGACGATTTTTAAGATCAGTAGATTCTTTGTGGATATTTTCTTAATCTAGCTTAGTGGTCGTTGTGCTCATTTTTCCTCTTAACTGCTAGATTTTTTCAGGATGAGAACACTGCAGCCCACAAAGCCTGAGTTCCATTAACAGTGCTGAATATCAGAGTGCAGTCTTGCTAGCTTCTCCTCCAATGACCCCTCATTAACCTTGCAAAGGCTTGCAAAGCCTTTCTCATATGCTGCAGAAATGCACACAGAAGAATATTTGTCCTTCTGTATAGTACTTTTTCCTTTGAATAATAGGCTGGGAGCAGCGGTGTCTTCCCTCAATTTTTCAGACATTTGGAAAGCTTCATAAAATGCTGCTTGGTGTAATCTCAGTACAGATAGATAATTTATCTTGGTTGTGATTCAGACTTATCTATAATTCAACAGCACTTTGAAGTCTGTCATGGCTGTGCATTTTCAGATCACACCACTTGAAGAGAGTTCACTGCTCCTAATTTTTCTGGTGTGGTTTCTAGTGCATCTCTTTGAATTAAAGCTACACAGTGTTGCTCTAGTGTGGTTTCAAAAAATCAGAACAGCCACCCTCCCACTGACTGTCTCTGCAGTATAACTGCATAGATTTTCTGGATCTAGCAGTAGGATATGCAGAAAGGTAATAAAAACTGTCTGTAGTGTATGAAGTGTCCAGTCTTTCTCTGTTTCCTCTTTATTCTTTTCCTAATGTTGTAGAAGAGGGAACATTTCTCAAGTTGTGTAGCAGCTCACACAACCATCTTTTTTTTCCTCTTTTCTTTAAATCCAGTTTAAAGTTGACCTCTATCACCCTTGATTCTACTTAACGTGTAGAAGATGATCATGTGAAGACTTCTGGGCCAGGTTTTTTTGATGTGCATAAAGGTTCCCTGGCACTTTAGCTTTGTTAATTATACTTGATACTAAGAAAAATAAAATCACCTTTGAGAATGTATAGCATGAGTTAGCAGCCCTAGTTACTTTGAAGTAGGGTACTTCTCTTGTTATCCACAGGATACTTCCTGTGCCACGTGTTTGAGAGCAAAGTGCAGTGTGTCTCTCCTGCATAACTGTGTCTATTTAGTGCCAGCTGAATTGTCCTAGAATTTAGCTCAGGACATTTGGTGTCAGTAAAAATGGACAGCAGAGGCAAAGCCCTTCATTGATCTCATTCTGAATGAAGAGCAAACTCAACCTGAACAGAACATGATGCTTTGCTAAGGTGGCTCACCTGCTGCTTCAGGTGTCTGAGCCAAGCCACCAACCACTTGTGGTAGTGTGATGTGCTTTGCAGCTGTGATTTCTTGTCATGATGTTAATTGGACAGTACTAGAAAGACTGTAGAAAGTTAGGAAATGATATGAGAAATTACTCAATAGACTCAAGGGCTAGGTGAACAACCCAGTTGAAACTTAATTTATGTGCCAAAAAAGTGTTTTCTTTCCTCATTAAAGGTGCTGAATAGATATTAAGCCTTGGCTGAAAAAATTTACTGAAGAATATAGGCCATTTTTGCTGATGAGCTTTGTTTTTGTAGTTTGGTACAATAACTAATCTTGGGGTGAAAGAGTAAGCCTATACCTGGTTTACCATGAGTGACCATGATCCCTGTGTTACATGAAATAAATTAAACACCTGTGATTGCTTTTTTCCAACCAGAAGAAATCAGATTATGAGTACATGGATAAATGGAAACAGCCAAGAAAAAGCTTATTGAGTAGTTCTGAGCTGAACAATTGTTTCACTTGCTGCCTGTCTCCGTTCAGGCCTCTGGCACTGCCAAACTGTGGGTCACGAGCTGGAAAGCCTTGCTATTTGTCCTGGCTTGTCAAAACAAGTTAATGTAGGTGGAAAGGCATGAATGAAATGAGTGGAGTGGGCTTGATTCGTCTGTTTCAATTTGTTCGAAGGGCGGCCCAGTGATTGGGATGTGACACACAAGTCCTCTGGGAAGCTATCAGTTCAGGAAGAACAATGCTGGCTGTTCTATAGCATAGTTAAATCAATTTTAAGACACAAGCTCTCCTATAGTTTGACAGCTTTGTATGTTTTTAAGTGTTTGAGCTATATCTACTTGGTGTATACCGAGATGCAGTAATGCAATTTGCTAACTTGCAGGCTTAGGACTTTGTCTTGTTGGCCTAGGGTTGCTTCGTTGCAGTAAAAAAACCCCCAAAAGGCTGAGGAAGGAGAGGATGTGTCCATTTTAAAGTTTTACTAATAGGAATTCCAAAACAAATTGGTCTTTAAAGGACAGGATAGCAAAGTGTGTGTTGTTAACTGCTGTGGTGGTTTTCTTTATAGAATTGATGCTTTCCAGGCTTATGGAAAAACACCTTATGTACCTTTCTGTTTTGTTTAGTGTCTGACTGTTTGATTTTTAAAATAAAAGGGAAATAAAAGAAAACATTACATTGGTTTAACCAATCTTATACTTTATCACGCTGGATTGTTAAGTTACCAAACCTCTATTTTTGTGCTTCCAGATGAAAACAGTAAATACATGTGGAAACAATCCATCTGTATACCTGTTCAGATGGTGGCTTACAGGAAAAAGGCTGCAGGGGGGATAGATCTGCTTTATTGATTCACCTTTGGGATATTTTAATCAAAGTACTTGTTTTGAATGATAGGTAACAAACTTTTTGCTGCCTCTTTAGAGATAGTGAGTCTTGCATTCCTACAGACTCCAGCTCAAAGGCCCCAGAGGAGTAGGAGTGTTGCCTCAAGTAGTAGAACAGACACATCTGGGCTTTTGAGTTCCTTGGAGTATACACTTATAACTGGGGATTGTTAAACTGCTCCCTTAGCCAATTCTTGAAAAATGCTTTCTAGAATTCTCAAGTGATGATAGCTTCTCTCTGCTGCAGCTCTGCTGGACAACGACATTGTGTGTGGATTTCCTGTCATCTACCAAGATGTTCTGATTCCCCTGCCTTTCCCCAAATATTCATACATAACTTTGCTGCTAGCACCATTTCTCAGTCTCACAAATTACATATGGTGCTCTATTTTCTTATCTCAATATTTTGCTAGCTGTTTAAACTGCATTTTTGTACAAAGAAAAATGTAAAGTCACAATAGCCCACACTAACAGCTCAAAAGATAGCAAAATTTAGTGTTTGGGATGAGCTTTGTTCTAGTCCATTTCAGTGCAGTCTGAGAGATCTTACTGTCTATGTCTTCAGGTTCTGATGTGTGGAATACTCAAGTTTTGAAAGTGTATTTTCATTTTTAAATTGCATGTTAGCTCCTAGGCCAGCTGTTTGCAGGTTGAATTAGAATGTGGTTTGTACCAGGCTAACTAGTCATTGTCTATACAGATGAATTTTATTGTAGTTGTACTTGAGAACCAATGTTGTCCTGAATGCTGGAGTTGAGGATTTTTTCTTCTTTTGAGTATAATCCCCTGTTCTGTTACCTAACATTAGTGTTCCTTTAGGGAAAGAATATAAATAACTGTTATGGATGAGCATGTGGTTTGTGTATCCAAGGAAATGAGGGTAGTTAAATGTCGTATGCATCACTAGTATTATGAAACAAATGGCCTCTTGTCTTTTAGTTACAGCTCTGTTTAATGTTTTCTGTTGCTGCTGCAGTATGGTACCGAAGGGTGTGATGTTTCCTTGGTTGCAAAAACATAAGTGTCTTCCCTGGGTGAAATCTGTTGGCCTGTATTTGTGTCCAAACTTGTCTCAGATCACTAGGGCACTGTGACTTTCAAAGAAGTGTTGAATTACTTAGTATATTGTCACTGTCTTGGTAGGTTGCCTTTTTCTTTTTTTTTTTTTTTTTTTTTTTTTTTTTTTTTTTTTTTTTTTTTTTTTTTTTTTTTTTTTTTTTTTTTTTTTTTTTTTTTTTATAGAGAAATGAGTCAGCAATATGCATGCCTATGAAAAGTCTGTTCATTGATAAGAGTGATTAACACTTGTTAGTTTCTATTTGAGGCTAGTAGTACAGCGGTAAGGAAAACTGAATAAGACACTTCAGGGAGATCAGGTTTACATAGATTAAGATGACAATTTAATATCAAGTGTAGTCTAAAACTGGTTAGTGTCTGTGGAAGATAACCTGTTGTAATGCACAAAATAAAGGAATTTTACTCCAAATGCATATCTAAAATCTAGGTTTTGGACAAAACCCTAGGTATTCACATTACATAGCTAAATTTAGAAGTGACATAGAAGTACTTGTTGCATCCTTTTTTTTATAATTACCTTATACAGTAATAGGATTTACAGCTAGTTTTACAATGTGGGTTATAAGGATCAAATGCAGGGGCTGAAAAAGCAGTTTTTATTTTACTGTAAGAACGATTATATTGCTTGAAGCATTGAATGCTGTAAGAACGATTATATTGCTTGAAGCATTGAATGCTTCAGAAGCATGTGTGTATGGTCTGACTGTACCTATTGCAGCTCACTGCTTTTCTGTATCACAGCTGTTGGTAGCAGTCAAGATGGAACTGGTTTTGAACAGAGATTGTGCTTCCCTCTTTGTAGTAAGAAAGGAAAGCTATTACATGTGTCAGTTCAAATGGAGCCATTGCTTCCATATTAAAAATCCCAACACCTGGTCAGATGTGAATACTTAAATGTTTGTAGAGTGTTTCTGCAAATGTGTCAAGATCTGTGCAAGAATGTTTATGAACAAGTAAGAAGAGATGGTAGTGCTAATTTCTGCAGAGTGAAATAGTTGTAGGATTGAATGCTTTTGATGTTTGTAGGCTAAATTTGCAAAGCTTAAGAATTTAGCATCTTACTAAAAACTGTAAAAGTATGAGTGTTACTGACATTCATAGGCACTGGTAAGATACTGATCCCTGAGGTAATGTTGAACTTTTTCTCAAACGTTCACCTGAAAGGCTTTTATACTTGTGAAAACTGGAGCTCCATCTGAAAGTGAAGTTTATCCATACCCAAAGATATTCTGTGAGCTTTAGAGGATGGTTTAGATATTAGTTTAGCTGAATGGAATTGAGAGAACACATTACCTGTAAATGAAGGAAGAGGAATTACTGGATGTCTGGAGGATGACAGGAGGTTGTGAGCAGTTATAAGTAAATCTGACATGGTTTTACTGTCATCTTTTAATGGAGAAGGGAATATATTATCAAGTGACTTCAAAATTACTACTCAGATTTGACAAAGAGGTTCAGTGATTATTCCTATAAATTGATAGATTTTTTTTTTTTCTAAAATTCTGGTTGTCAAGTATATCCTGAAATATTTTTTTTTAAATATGAACTGCATATGGATCAAATTTAGATCAGCCAATCAATTTGACTGGTGTGACCAGTGCATTGGTGAGCTGGCAATACTTAATGACACAAGGAGACTGTTTTCTCTTGAGATATGCAGCTTATCCTGATAATATCTCCTCAGAGTTTTCATGATATCTCATAGTCCATTGTTTGTAGATACTACAGTAGTATTGTCCAGGAATGTTTTTTATGATCTGCCTCTTGCCAAAAGATCGCTGTTACTAATGTGAGTTGTGTCTTTGTTTTCCTTGATGCTAGATTATAGGAAGCTTGCTTAATCATGAGATGCTTGTAATCAAAGAAAATGCAACTCATTTTCCTGTTCTACAGTTACACGTACATATAATATGTACTTACAGAATTTGAGGGGTTTGATGCTCTATCCCTCTGTATGGAGTGTTATTTCAATCTGTTACCAATGTCCTGGATATTTTACGCACAGGAATAATTGAAGACCATGATGTACAACCTGAGATGCTTGAAAAGATGCTATTTTGTGTACTCTTGAGCCCTTGAGTACTCTTTGTGTACTCTTGAATCCTGAATATTTGAGGATATTGTGTCCCCTTTTCACTTCAAATCAAGCAATGACTTAAACTTACTGAAGTATGAGAGGAGGAAATAGGACGAGGACATAATCTACAGACTCACAATTGTTGCCTCTGAGAGCAGTCAAATTATAAGGAAAAATAGATGGTAAAAAAGGCTGGAATACAATGCCTTCTAAATGGAGTATTTAAGGGTAATTGCAAACAAAATGGCATTTTAGACTTCTGGTTCTTCTTCATTGATTGTACCCAGCTGTTCTTCAAGTTGCTGTTTCTGTGAATGAGAAATAAAGCAAAGCTTTCTGATGTACCTTTTCTTTTTCATTAGGATCGAAAGCTGTCCAAGTCAGAGCGACAAAGATTTAAAGAGGAAGCTGGGATGCTGAAAGGGCTTCAGCATCCCAATATTGTCAGGTTCTATGATTCCTGGGAGTCTACAGTCAAAGGCAAAAAGTGTATTGTTCTTGTGACGGAACTCATGACATCTGGAACATTGAAAACGTAAGTAAAATAAGGCATGTCAAAACACTTAAGAATCATTAGCATAAAATCAGAGCACTAGAAATGGATCATATTTTGGAATAGATGAGAACAGAGCCCTTTTGCTGAGGGATAAACTTCTGTGGGGATATTCTTTTTTAAGAGGAGTCTTACTAATACTATAGGGTACAGTAAAATATTCTTTAACACGCTTGTCATATTTTTTCTTGTGACATCCTAGTAAGCACACGCAGGAAACTTCAGATTTTGAGAGCACAGGAAGGCAGTGCTCTATTTTCTCTTATCAAAATCTGTTTTCCTTTTGAGCTGCCTTCCAAGCAGCATGGTAAGAGGTTGTAAAATTCCAAACATGAGTTAATTTACATCTTTTGTGAAGTTTTGGGTCTTAAGTACAAAGAATACGTAAAAAGAAAAAAACCCTACTGTTTGTTTACCTGAAACTTCATGAAGTTGAGTATTTTCAGATATTTTTTTATATACAATTGCAACCTGTGAAGTAGTCTCATGAAACGAGGTCTATTTTTAAGCCAGAGTTAAAAGTAGACACCAGTAAATGAAGCTTCTGTGAGGGCCCTCTTGTGGCACGTAGAGCCTACGAGGACTTACACTGCAGTCACGCCTTTACCTTGCACTGCAGACACTTGCTGAGCTGTGAGCTTTGTTTACGAAAATCCAGTCAATGTCAATCTATTGGAAATAAAACTGCTACAGCACTTGAAATTCAGGCATCTTGGGTCGTTGTCTTAATTTGGTTCCCGTGTAAGTCTCGGACAGGCATTCTAATCTTAAATGTGTAAGCAGGCTGTAGGAGCTGGAAACAGTTTGCAATGTGTTTGATTGAAATAGCCTGTGGATGTTTTGTATTTTTATAATGCTTATTGATAGCCACAAACGGGCATATTTAAAGAAGGAAAAAAATGTCTCCTTGGGAGTTTGGACTGCAATTAAAGGAAGTATTTGCTTCTTGAAATAGTACTGGAGGGCTAAAGATACTGCAATATGTTCAGGCAAGGCTTCTCTGAGGTTGTTTAGTATTTCAAATAAAAGAATAGATCTGTTGCTTCATGTGCTCTTTTCAGAGCAGTAATAAAATAAAGGTTTTACAGCCCTGCACAGACTCCTTTAAAATGACCCAGTTTAATGCTAGAACACGTAGTATTAGATTTAACTTTTTTCTCCTCCTCACAGGTTCTATGATTTTAATACTTGGAGTATCTTACATGGTGGCATAAGCAAAATTATAAAGATGATAATTTATCAAGTAGGATGTTCATAGGAAGAAATACCTCAGATTTGCTGCCTATAGGATTATTTTGCACTCTGAAGTATGAAGGTCTTTTTCTTTTATCCATCAAGAACTAATAGGCTCTTAAATTGAATATCTTTTAAACTGTGGTTTTGCGTTATAATTTTGATTTGATTTATTCTTGTTCACTTCACTCAAGACTTGACAGGTAAACTATATGGGTAATTTCCAATGTGCCAAACTTAATATAATTATTGAGTGTACCTGTGTTATGTTCCTAGATTTACACTGTACATTTGTGTTTGCTTATGGTATTTGGTTGACAGTGTTACTTTTTTTCAGTATGTTTACACTCCTTGCATTTAATAAAAGAGATGCATTCCTCATTTTGAGACTTGGGATGTAGACATTGTCCCTCGATGTAAAAAACTGAACAGAAGAAAAGTATTGTGATAATTAAGTAAATTTTCCTCTTTTTTCATATTTGTAAAACATTATGGACTCATTCTTTTCAAATGCTGTCTGGCCAGACCTCTGTATGAAGAAGAATCCTTGAACTTCTACATACTCATGGAAAACTTTCATAGCTCAATTGTTGTAAAGAGTTAAACTGCTTTCTGACATTGTATATTATCATGGAATTCAAGTATTGAGGGAAAAGATGGAGTTTTCTATTTTAAAAACTTCTGTCTTCATTAATAAATTAAGACTTTGTCTGACTTAGGTCACAGCCACTAGTTTTGTCTGAGGCTGTTATAGAGTGTGTTCCTGATCAGATTTAAGTTTGTGTCAACTGTATGAATGGGCACATAAATGCATAACTAATGACCTTTGCTAACTTTTTAGGGTTTCCTGTAGCTCTTTGAGCTGAGATGCTATAGACCAGCAGCTTTCCTGCTTGAAAAAAGCAGTAACCTTGAGTCAGCCAAACTCTAGTTGCTGTTTCTCTTTAATCGATTCCAACTATTAAAAAAGCTTCATGATCTCATCTTTGTTTGTATGCTGGGCAAAGGTCAAATAGCCATCTTTTTCCAAAATTTGACTGCTACCCTGTAAAATAGACAAGAACAACATTGATTAAGCATGAAGAAGATGGTCAGGTACAGGAGTACCTGCACTGTGAGGAGTGTCTCAGAGAACTGAACTTGGTCATCCTGAAGGTGATGTTTTGGGGGGCACCTAATAGCTGTGTCTCGAGGCATATGAGGGAGTCAGGCTTGTGAAAGTGCTACATGGTGAGAGGATTGGAGACAACAGGCATCAAATGAAACAAAAGAGGTTCAGACTGGTATAAGGAGAAGCTGTTTCAGTGGTGGTAGTCAGGCAGTGGAAACAAGTTGTCCCAAAACATTGTGCAGGCTCCATCCTTTGAGATAGAAACCTGACTGGAGACAGACAGCACAGAGGAACCATGTCTGATTTCCTGGCTGACCCTGCCTTGGGCAGAAACTTAGACTAGAAACCTCCCGAGGTCTCTTCAAGCCTGAGTTGTCCTATGATATTAGGAAGACTGAAAACATGCTGACTAGGAGGGTTGTCTGTATTTTTATGGGTTTATATATGCTTCAGTTTTAAAAATGGTTTCTGCCGTAAGTGACATGTGACTTAGTTCATGACAGTGTTACAGAAAAATGACAGCAACACTTCAGGATGTTGGGTGATGGCTGGATTTGGATCCTTTAACAGTGAGGAGCTGGCAGTAAATAGCATATTTGAAACCAAGAATGTAATTAGGGATTCCAGATGCTGAACTGAAGTGCCCCTGCCATGTGATCTTTGGAACAGGCTCAAGAGATGAATGAGGACTGTGTCCATAGCAAGAATTCAAGTGGTAGCTGATGTGATCCAGAACATCCTTCAGTTTGTTTCCTTCCTTGGCTTGGATTTTACCCTGCCTGTCTTTACATTGTTTTGAAACTTGATTTCCTTCTGGAACTGGGTACCAGTTGCTTTTAGAAATCTGTTTTCACAGCAGGATTGTTGCTAGCAGTTTGATTTTCCTGGTATTTTGAACTGGAGAAATTAAAGTAAAAGGGATTAATACACTGGTTTTTTAGGTTGGTGTTCTTTCAAGTGATTTCATCAAAACTTTCCCTTCCAATTAAGCAGATATGCAGAAGAGATGAGCACTGCCACAGAATAATTGAACATGACTTGGTTTTAAAGACTGTAGTTGGTAGACTCCGTGCTAATCACAGAATTTACTAACAGTCTTGCAGCAGTATGACTGTGGTCTTTAACTGAGACTGATTAACATTGGCTGAATAAAAATTAAGTCCTTGCTCTACATAGCATGCTAGTTCCTCTCTATAACTGTATTTCAGCACATTATTTCAAAAGGAGGAAAACAAAGTCTTTGGTTCAAATTCTTTTACACAAAGAATGTGAAAATACACTGCTAGAAATCACTTGAATACTGCATTAGGTTATTCACCATATGGCATCTCTAATCTGTTGAAGTTAAGGAGTAGAATAAGATCATAGTCTTAGGTTACAAGCACTGAAAAATATTTTTGGTGTGAAATTTGACTCTTCTGACAGGTTTTTAAATATTGACAATTTTAGAATGTTTAAAGTTATGTTACATTCTGCCTGAAAAGGGATACTAACTTTATGTATGAACTCTTCCCTGTCAGTTATTTGGCAGAGACATTTTAAAGGTTTCCTGCCCCATCCATGTCTGTCCATATTTTTGAAGTAGTGAGTAGTACCGTGTGATTAAACCTTGTCCTGCACCAGGGAATTGATCTCTAAGAATTTTTAATTTTCTTGAATTCAACAAGCAAATCAGAAGTAGGTTTAAAGTGTAACCTGGAAACTGTGACCAGAGAGATTGGACTAATACTGATAACTACAGTATAGCAACTTAGGAGTTCTCACACAGTTGGCAGCAACTCTGTAGAAGGTTAGTTGTTATTAGTGTTTTGGCTCTAGTGACCCATCTTTCTGCCCTGTTATATTTAATTGAGGAAAAGGTTGTAACTACTTAGGCAGCTTCGGGAGAGAAGGGAGGAAAAACCCCTCTTAAATTAATAGATGAAGAATTGTTGTAATGCATAAACATAACTTTTTGTCAGGTAAGTGGAGTGCCTTGAAATCTAGCAAGGCAACTGCCTAGTTACTGCAATTATTAGATCTGTAATTACTGTAGATCAAGTATTTCAATTCTGTCTTTCAGCATAATAATCACCTGGCTAGAAGAAAAGGGTGTAGGTTTTAGCAGGAGGAATCATCTTTAGGTCCCCTGAAGTTTTGAAATGCACAGATAGATTTTAAAAATAGAAGGTGAAGTTGAAATTTGTGTATCTCTTTACTGTTGTTTTACTTCAGAACATCGAATGAAATAGCATAATCTGCTACCTGTTATCAGAACCTGTTTAACCTACTGCTAATTTTCTTCATTAGGTATTTGAAAAGATTTAAAGTGATGAAAATCAAAGTATTACGAAGCTGGTGCCGTCAGATACTGAAAGGATTACAGTTCCTACACACGCGCACTCCTCCCATTATTCATAGAGACTTAAAATGTGACAACATCTTCATTACTGGCCCCACTGGATCAGTCAAGATTGGAGACCTTGGTCTGGCAACCCTGAAACGAGCTTCTTTTGCCAAAAGTGTGATAGGTAAGCCTCTCTTGTTTTGGAGGCTGGTGAGCCAGTCTGTCTAGTTGGAAACTTGAGTCTAAGAGCTTTCCTTGAAAATATGTTTTTGAAGGTACATAGTCCAAGCTTTATTTCTTTGCTTTTGAGGTCATTCTGTGTTCCTGATGAGATTACATATTAATGTTTTGATTGTGCTTTTGTTATTTGTATATTAACATGAAGTATTTTGGAGATTCATTGCCCTGCCCAACCAACAGTTTAGTGCAACATTGTTGATAAAACCACTCTTGACTATATATAAATCTCAGCTTGAGTATGGTGCTTCTTCAAGAAATGTACAAATGCATTTTGGTGGCCAGAAAACATTTTGATATTTAGGGTAGCATTAATTTATACAGCCAATTTTTTTTCTTGTCACAAGGGGTTAATATTAAATCTCTTATACTGCATGAGTAAACACAAACTAAGGCATAGCAGAGAAAGTCTATATATTATATCACAGACTGTGGTATAATGTCTTACTCAAGTTGTCTGTAGAATGTGGATTTATGTAAGTTAGGAGAAAACATTGGGGAAGTATTATTATATTCTGGCTCTGTTCTTGTGTATCCACTGATATCCCTTTCCAGAAATTGGTTTGATGAAACATGGTAGTCTTTCTTGTGAATACTTGAAAGAATTGGTTTTATCAGCTTTGTTTTTATAGTTGGGTGAATAGACTGCAGGGAATGAAGTTGCTCTTGCTCTTGGTATTTAGAGCTTGCTAAAATGCAGTATCACTCAACAGTCCTATACTAGATTCCTAGATGGGATCAATGGTCTATACTTCTAAATTGTCCTGCAAGCTGTCACTGAAATATTTCCTGCTTAACCAGGTCAAAGTATTAATAGTAAAGAAAAGTATAGTGTCAAAAAATACTTTTTCTTGAGCATGCCCATCTTAGCCTCAAATTTATCACTGCAAAATTGCTGCTTCCTATCTAACTGTTAAGGGTTAGCTTTTGAATAAATGACTGCGATAACATTATCTTTTCTCTTTGTTTTGTTTCATGTGGAGAAAACAAGCAATGTGGCTATAGAATTATCTGTAAACTGTTGAATCTGGTGTCTGCAGGAAATAATTCTATGCTTAAATTTACAAAAAGCAAACTTGCAACTCTGGCTTAAAGTAAATCTGATCATACAATGCTGTCCCTGTACTTATGGAGGGGACGCTGTGATGCTTCACTGGGCAATAATTTTCTGCACACTATTTAAATGGGACTTGTTGAATCTCACGCTCTATGCCTGTAACTCAATCTCTCTGTATTTCTGAGTATTTTTGACTGTAGGATGTCCCTCACTAATGCCTGTATCTGCAGTAGGCCTATAAAAATACTGCAGGTGGGAAGGTAAGTATATGAAGAAAAGGGCTCTGGTGAGTGGCCTTTGCAGAAAATTATTTTTTATCCTTTTTTCATAAAGATTTTTATCTGTAACAACAGAGTTTTTCATTGCAAGGCCTTTTGTGAAACATTCTACTTCAAAAAGTAGATGGAGAGCACCAGGTTAGAGACTAGCTGTGGGCTCTTACCAATACTATTTTTTTTTTGCAGCGGAGGGTAGTCGGGTAATTTTTAAGCAAGGTTTAACGTGCCTCCTTTCTTACAGGAAGAGAAGGTAAGTGTCTTAACTCTCCTTAGTATTTGGTTTGCAGCCTATGGCTAGTCTGCAGTTTCCCCCTCTTCTGATCCCCTCTCCTGCGTTTGACTCCAGCCTGACCCAGTCTGATTTGATACTTAAACTAACTAACGGGTAAAAAGGAATTGCATCAGTCCTTTCACACCATTTTTGTTCCATAAAGGCCTTGCAATGGAAGACTCATAAAGTACGTTGGTGCAACAGAGTGACTGAGGGTTTCCTCCCTCTTCTTTTTGCCTCCACTTTCTCTTGTCTCACAGGTCTGCCCACCCGCTTCCCCCTGCGGTGAGTAACGCCAGCAGCCTCTGCTCGCTTTGAGACATTTAGAGTCTGAATCGTTCTTTTAATTTAAGGTACCCCAGAGTTCATGGCCCCCGAGATGTATGAGGAGAAATATGATGAATCCGTTGATGTATATGCTTTTGGGATGTGTATGCTAGAGATGGCCACGTCTGAGTATCCTTATTCTGAGTGCCAAAATGCTGCGCAGATCTACCGTCGAGTGACCAGCGTAAGTCCCTCCCCACTGCTGACTCTAAGCTGCTCCTGCTGCCAACAAAGCAGTGTAGCTGGGTAGCATGGTGCTGTGCAAGTGTGTGTGTGAGAGAGATGCTGACAAGGTTTTTTGGGAGATGTGTGGAAAGGTACAGGGTGATTCAGCTTACCAAACAGTCAGAAGCCTGTAAAATACGTGAATGGAATTAAAATTTGGCATATTTTCATATTCTTCCCACAGTATATTAAAAGCTATTGCATAGGGTTCAAAACTAACATAAAACCCCAAACAATAAAGCACATTAGAATAATAATTATTTTCTAAGCCTCTCTGGGGGTGGTGGTGGTAGTATGTCAGTCTTGAAGATTAGGTGGTAAGTTTTTTCTGTGGAATAAAGCTGGAACACAAATTTAGAGCACTTTGGCTTATCTGCATGCTAGTGTAAATAATGAATTGTTACTTAGAATGATTTTAAGTTAGTAGTTTACTGAATTCTCAATGGCCCTTAGCTAACTTGGTAGGTGGCAAGAAGCTATTCCACCCTGAGAGAGAGATTTTGTAGTAGTGGTGGTGGGAGGTATTTTGAGTAAAACCAAATAGATCAGTGAAAGAAAACAAAGTATCTTACCAAAATGGTGTTAGTGGTACCTTTTACTGTACTTGTCTATGTGTCTTGGGTAGAGCCAAAGAATTTCAGTATGGGATGGGCACTTTTTCTCAGCATAGATAGCTGATGTAACTTCCCTGCCCATTCCTTAAAATGTTCTAGGACCTGGGCTCTAGTGAGAATAATTAATTCTTGAGACAATTTCAGGCTTGGAAGTCCCCAGGTCTTAAAAGTATGTATCTTTCCTGGTCTATGAAGTACTTGGCAATTGGAAAGCCTTGTACCTAGAGACTTACCGGAGTTCAGCTTACCACTTCTTCATTGTGCTTGATGCTTCTTTCTCTCCATCATTTCTGGTTGATTGTTGGACTTCCAAGAGGGTAAGGAACACTAGGAATTTTTCAGTCTGTCCAATATCACCTTCTGCCCTACTCTGCTGGTGGTGGTTCACAGGTTGAATTTAATTGTTCATTTTTAATTTTTTTTTTTTTTAAATTTTTCCACCTCTGCTGTTTCATCTACTGCTTGAGAGCCCTAAAAAGTACTTTTGATATGAAATAGAGCAAGTCTTGTTTTCTTCCAGAAGAAGCAAAGGGTAGGAAGGTAACTAAACTGAAATGTACACTTACCTTCTTCTAGGCAGAGAATGGAAAAGCTGTGTGCATTTATTTCCCTGTAGCTGCAAAACAGGTTTTTAGGAAAAAAAAACCAGCACCAAAACCCAACCACAGTCATAACTCGTATAACTTTCAAGGAAGCCCTTCAGTGAGGAAAACACAATATCATCTGGAAATAAAGCACTAATCTGGCTTAACTGATAATAGAGAATTTAGTGTTTCTTCTGTAACATGGAGAGCAGAATGAAGTTATGAAAGTGAAGTAAAATACTCTTCATATTTTTTACCACTCTTGAAGGCCCTGTGAACCCATATGAAAAAAGCATTTTTTGCCCTCGTCCTTTGCTCCCTGTTAAAGAAATCAAGATTTCCTTTTAACATCTGCAATGGTGGTAGAGGGGTGAACTGATTGAAAAAGTCACAGCTTAAAAAGGTAGTGTGTTAACTATCTGTGACTTATCTGTCACTCCTCCCCTGTGACAGAGGGGAGCCAAAAAACTTCCCATGTTAGGTGACTAACAACTTCCTTTTAATGTGTATGGGAAGATGACTGTGGTTTGTGGAAGATGCTTAACATTTCTATTGCAACCCCTTAGTTTGCTATTTTCCTAGGCATATTTAGGAATATTTTGAGGTAGGAGATGTAGTCCTGTTGAGCCTTAAATGGAAGGATTATTTTGTCTAGGTGAATACATAGAAATTAGAAGGAAAGTCAATAGTAATTGTCTGCTATTGACAGTCATGAAATATCATGCCATGTGAGAGCTTACCAATGACTGTAACCCCAAGGCAGTATGATGTGCAGGTAATATATATTTCAATTATTTCCCTCACCCCTGCTGCAGCAGCTATTAGGCTTAGTAAAAAGCAGTTGCTCTGTTAACTTAAATCTTTGCTATTGCTTAGGACAGAAGCCTGTAAAAGGTGTCATAATGCCCAGGGTGTCCTCTCAGACTGGAATTTGTACTGCCAGCTTACATTCTTTACTCCTATTTTGTCTGTGCTTTGGTCTCTCTTCTAGGGTGGCCATCAGCCTCATTGCATTTTGACCATATACCTTTTGTGGTAACGATTGCTGTAGCTGATGCCCAGATACTGCAGCCTTGGGTTGGAGCATTTGCCAAAGTTGCTCAGAGTACTCGGTTATATGTTTAGGGTCTTCTCTCATGGTTGGAAGCAGTTTTCAGATTAAATAGTACAGTTAGGTAAGCAAAGATCTGCATATCAGATGAAACATTTTTTGGATAATAACACTGCTGCATGGGTTTGCTCTTAGCAAGATGCTTTGTCTACATTATCTCATGGGCAGGTTCCTGGTTTTCCTCACAGCGGTGCTGGGGTGAAGTTTCTGAGTTTTCCCTGGCTCAGGAAACAGAAGTGCAACCCAAGTGGTTTTCTGGTTCATTTTGACTAGAAGAGTTCTTTCAGTATAAGAATCAAATTAAATGCCTGACCTAAAGGAAAAAGGAAAAAAAGCTGTCTACGGTTTATAGGACTCAAGGAGTTAGGCTGAATGTTTTATACCTCTGGTGAGGAAGTCAGCAGGACTTTGACTCAGCAATTGATCTGTTTGTACTTGCAGCCTCTAACATACACTGTCCAGACCCTTTCAGTACCAATAGCAGTTTCTTTAGAATGGAAAGTAAGATCTACATGTCTTGTCACTCAAGCATAGAAGAGCTTAGGCTTCCTCTTTGAGACAAAATTGCAACATTATGGTTTAATGAATAACCCCCCCAAAACTGTTTTCTTTATTGAAGTTCTCCTTTCCTCTTCTTTGGAAATTGTTCCAAGTAAATTAGTAGTTAATCAAATTGCAACTTCTGTTGTTTTTACCTTACTGGGCAGGGGAAGAAAAGTAACTCTTTGAGGCTTAAGCAGTATGTCTCCTCAGCTGGGACTGAGTGGCTTTACCTTACTGGCTACTTGGCCGCAGTTAAAAAAGCATTTTAAGTAAAAAGTCTTTTAAGTAACTGAAGATAAGATGTACTATTAAAGTAGTCTTGCCTGGTCCTGCAATTTTTTTTTTCCTCCTCCGCCGGCTTATGCAGACAGAACTGTCTGTGTGTGATGTATTAATAGATGAGGAAATGGGTCTCCCTCCCCTCCTTTTTTTGTGATTTTGTGCTTCTGCACCATATCGAAGTAATACAGGCAGTTTCAATACAGAACATAATCAAGGTACTTAATTCTGTTCTATACTTACTTGCACAAAAAAAGGAATATACTATCAAAGGAAAATTCAGGAATGTTTCCCTGCCTGACTTCATTCCTCTCTGGAGACTGTTATACCATCTTTGACCTGTTCCATGCATATTTCAATTAAACAGTTTGTCACAGGAGATACTTGAAGTGGGGTTACATGTATATTTAAATCAAAACAGAGGTATTTATAGAACAGACATCTTAAGTATGATTTCTTAATTTAGTCTGTTTGGAAAGCAAGGCAGTAAAGGCATAACTAACCACAGCAGCCTCAGCTGCTTTGCTTCAGCCTCTGGTGAGACCCATGTACCCCATGTAGTTGCCTGAAAAAGGCAGCTTTTTTTCTTGCCCATATTGCAGTTGCCATTCACAGGTAAAGTACAGACCTCAGTTACTTCTGTGCTACATTTCCTTCAAGCTTTCTTTTTGCAGCACAGAGGGAAATTTTAGGAGTATGTAGATGCACTGAATACTTGATCTCTAATACTTGAATGGCCCAAGTCTTAAATTTACTAGGTAATTGACTAGTCCCAGGACTATTAAAAAGCAATTAATGCATTTATTATGCAAGTTTGTCTCATTCTTTTTCTCACTAACATAAAAATATAAACATGTTCATTGCAAAAAAGTAAGATCATCTTCAGTTTCAAATGGTAGTAAACAGCTGAGTAAAAAGCAGAAACCCCCCCTTTTCTCTTCCGTTGCCTCCAATTATATAAACTTACCATTTAAGTTCTCCTGATGGACTTGTACTCTGTACTTTTAATCCACGCTTACTTTGACGAAGTGAAATTTTGCACTTACCCTTGCTTTCAACAAAGTCCATTCTCTTCTCTGCAAACAAGTATCTGCCTTCTGAGCTGGCCTTAAGATGAGAAGGGGGGGGAGCAAGGGGGGAGAAAAGCATTTTGACTTTAAAAGTTGTTCTGTACTGAAATGTTCCACAGTTTTGGCACAACATTTTTCTTCTCTGTTCTATGGGGCTTTAAAAAAAGGCCCAAGGGAACAAGGTATATAATGAGTAACCTGACTAGGCAGTATCTTAACTGGTTTAAAAGCCTTAATTTCCCTAACTGGTGAGAACTGAAGCTCACTGGTTAGAGTGAAGGTCATTCTCTTGTCTGGAAACCAGGCACTTACAAAGCACTGCAGTTCGTCAAATTGATGTGAAATTAATCTTTTCCTTAGTGTCTCAAAAGTTGAGCATCATAATTATCTAGACTTATAAACAACTTTGTTTTAACCACGTGTAATGGGCAAAGTGTCCCACCTCTTTTCCTTCTTCCTGAGGGGTCTTAGGCAGCAAGTATAAATGCTTAACCTTCAGAGTTATAATTAATTCTACTTGCAAGTGCTTAATGCATGTTGATGAATTTCCTCTTTTGCTTTCTGGAAGCAATATTCAACTTTTTCAAGACATATATTCTGTTTCTTGAATAACTTGGCTTCTTGTCCTGACTCAGATACAGTAACTCTTTTTTCTAACCAGCTTTGTAGAGGAAAAAGTGCTGGAAATAAATTAATGGAAAAATAGGGGGAGGTATAACCCTCAAACAGAGCAAGCAGTCTTTGGTTAAAGCAGGTACTGTAAGACCATGAACCTTCAACCAAGCACAAGCAACAGAATAATTCTAAGAAAGGGTGTACTCTTGTATTTATTGAAAGAAGAAACTTCAGGCACTTAAGTATCAAATGGAAAAAAAAATTATGCATCAGGTGCAATTCCTGCATGGCACTGAATGTACTAAGGAGTGCTTAAGTGCCTTTTTACCACTTGCTTGTTCAGCTCAGTTGCAAGCATTTTTCTGGAACAATTTTAAGAGTGAAGAATCTTCCTGGGTTCAGTCACTGACTCATCAATTCAGAAACACATAGCCTTAACAATGAAAGATGGGAATTAATGGTTTTGAAGCATTAATATATCAAGAAGCTTTGCATATTAGATTAGAAATGCTCTTTAAGAAATTGCAGTGATCTAAGTGAAGACAAACAGGGATCAGATTGAACACTGAGATATAACATGGTATATGGTTTGCACAGGTAGGGCATATGACACCTGAAGTTGGAAGGAAACAAGACTCACTCGACTGAATTCCTTTCTAAAAGTAACTCACTTTTATGAATTGATCATGGATGCATTTGTACTGTTCAGCATCAAAAGCTTCTAGATTACAGCTGGAAATATTTTGTCAGTATTTGTGTTTTACAGCGAACTTGGTTTGAAGCAAAAGGAGGTATTTCTTATTTACATAGTTCACTGCATAGTTCCAAATGTTTTTTAGAAACCTAAGTAAATTATTAGAATATTGAATAAGCCACCTATGTCTAAAAACTAAAAAAGTTCATTATATGTTAAGGATAAGGCCTCTTAAAACTATGATACTAATATTTAATATTCTGTCACATATTGACTAAACAGAGTTTAATTTAAGAGACAGGAAGGTGTCTGCTTTTAGGAACAGCGAAGTGGGAAGTGGTTTTAAAATGCCTGACTTTACAGTGTGATGAGAGCTATTAATATGTTAATAAAGCATTACTAGGGGGAGACTGATAGCTCAGTGTTATTTGTCAATATAATGCCTTTAGCCAAAGATACTGACATTAAGAACGCATGGACTTTCTTGTCCTGTTAAATGTGCAGTAGTTGCAAAGGGAGAGGAATGGGCTAAGTCCAGGAAAGTTTTAGTCTTGTGGAAACTCACAGGATCGTTCAGTAAAAATAAGTTATTTTGAAATTTTGTGATTCATAGGTGAGAACTCCACCAAAATTTTACATAAACCCTTTAAAGTTGCTTTGAGGTTACTCAGAGCTGTTCCCAGAGAAGGCAATGAAATGGAGGTCTGTATGCCTATTGGAATGCTTTTGTTATTTCTGTAGTAGAAGAGTGAAAGTTACTAAGGTTGAATGTGGTTTTGCACATATTTTTGTAGAAATTCTCAAAAATGCAGAGAAAAACCCAAGGATTTAAAAGTATATGTAAGAAACTTCATTGCTTATTGTGCATAATATTTTTGCACTAAAAGGGGGAAAAAAAGCTCTTGCTTTGCTCTCTAGGGAAGGTATTTAAAAGCTTCCTCACACTATGAACCTGTGACTTTGTTTAAAGGTAAGCTTGTTTAAGAGATGTTTCTATGTTACCACCCATTACCACTGTCATAGTTCTCTGCATAGCAGGGATGCTATTTAGGACCACCCTCTGAAATGGTTGGAACCTTTAGTACACAAATACAGAAGTTCTTCACTCCTACTAGTGTAAGTCATAAAATAAAGGGAACAACTTCTGGTGCATTGTCTCAGTTGTGTGCTATTTGTGGCATTTGCATCTTCAAGGCTAGTTCTGGTACTATGTTTTGTGGGCCATGGAAAAGACTTAATGTTGTTCTTTTAAATTCAGTTCCAAGCCCACTGGTACTAATCTGTGGCTTTTGAATTACTGTTGTGGAACTTGACTTTAAAAATGTGTGATAGATTGTTTTCCTACGAGGATGGTAGCCGTTTAAAACAGAGAATGCAACAAATAGAGTGATTTTTCAAAAAGGCATTTTCCATACTGAAAATAGAAGATATTTTTAATATTATCTGACTGAGGCATTTCTAAAATTATAGTGCTGAAATGTGTGTCTGGTCATGTGTGTATTTTTTGAAAGCTATTTCCAAGCTGAAGTCTGAACAAAGTAAAGGGTCATTCAGCTACCTCAGGATGTTCACCTCTGCATATTGTTGTACAGATGATAGCCAGCATCCCTGCTTCTAAGTGTGAGGTTAAAAAACTGCATGATAGATTAAACTGATCTTAGCTTTTATGCTCTTGTGCAAGACAAAAGATGGAAAAATCTGTGCCCGGTTCACTTGTTTATTTAGAATTTATTGTTGCTTCAGAAGACCTTCTGTCCTTATACTGTGTGTTTCTAAACAAAGCCCTTGCCACTGTTATATGCACCAACATCCTGCTTGTTTGCCAGCGGTACACCAAGGAACTGTTCAGCCTTGTAGTTACAAAATTTCCTATTCTAGAGCTTGAGAAATTTTTTCTATTCATTATAACTGCTGCTATTTACAGTAGGTGCTGTGACTAATTAATCTACTTCTTAATGAAAACCATCTGCTTATCTAGTCATAAGGGCTCCAGTTGCTTAGCACCTGTGATATTTTTATTTATGTGGATGTGCTCAAGTAGAGAAGACTTTCCTGTACAAGTAGAAGCTTTAAATACTATGTATGTTGGGCTAGATAATTAGTCACTGGGGTAATTGGAAGACATGGTGTATATTCAGCAGTAGTGCACAACATAAGTTGCATTTCAATGTTACCACAAATAGTGTTTTTTGTACTCTGTTGTAGATTTTTACTTGAGGGTGCTGCCGAGGGTTGCAGCCAATGATCTCTGGGAAGACTTAGGACTCGTTTCTGTTCAAGCTTAACTGTGTGGAAACAAAGTGGTGGAACTGTAGCCTACTGTAGTGGTCTTAAGTTGGCTTTGTTGACTAGGAGGATCTCTAAATATATAGAGTTCCAAACCTTCTAATGCTATAAAGCCTCTGACTTTATAATAAGTAAAAACATAGTATTGAGAGTATAGCAAAGAAGCTGATTAAATGGGTAGTGTCAGTGTTCTCATGGCTCCTGGAGATCAGTTGCAGAAGACAAAATGTGGAGATTATAGTAAGCAGTGGTGTCTCATCAAATGAGGAGTGTGTTCTTTCCAGCAAAGATTCTCATACAAATGACTAGATCCTTCTTTTAACCAACTTCACAAGCATTAGGAATAAGCAGGGTTTGTCCAAATAGCAATTCACCTGGCGTGTATAGCAGCTTTAACCATGTATCTTGGGAAATTGTTGTTACTATTGTGACTGGCCTCTTGTTTTTTATTACTTCCTCAAAATTGCTTAAAGACAGGTGGTAAATTGAGGTGGAGGGTGGTTTCTGAATTGCATCAGTCAGGTTGCAGCAAGCAGGCCTGTAGAAACACTGCAGTGCCTCCATTGTCTTTATAATGTATTTGTGAAATCAGGGCATGCACTTGTTTCTGTTGCAAGTCATGAAGAGAGCTGGTCTGCAGAAATTTAAGAATTATGGGACTTCTGTTACTTACACACCTGCACTGCAGAGGGTGCAGACAGACTCGATAGGCTACTTCAGTAATATGAAGCTCTCAGATGACTAAGTTACGAGTTTTGCTGTGGATGGTGATAGAGCAATCAATTTCAAAAGGATTCAAAATATGCAGTTGTCATTTTTGAACTGGGCCTGTCCTAGTCTAAATGCTGCCTCGTGAGCTAACTAGCTTATTGGAAGCTTTCATCTGCTCCTACTGCTTGTATTGCAGTAATGCTATTTACTCTGTTAGGATACTGATCTAGTTCAGAGTTTATTCTGCAGGATTTAGTGATTCAATCCTAGGCAGAATTATCAATTGTCCAGAATTAATTGCTGTGAAAGTACTGAAATCGGAAAAGCTATATTTTTTACTCCTGTTAAATGTGTTGAATTGTTTTGAATTCCTCCTCCTTCCAACCCCTGCATTATCAACTACTCTATCTTGCTTTTTAAGAATAGCAATACAATCGGTCTTCAGTAAGCAACCCTTATCTCTTTTGAACTGAAGAAATCTCGGAGCTGAAGCATTCCTTTTCACAAGTATTTGAACTGGGGTGAGAATTATCAAGTAGTTATAGGTAGTGTATCCTGTATGAAATGGGGAAAGAACTAAGTCAGACAGATGGTTTCTAGAAATGACAACAGGATTAATATGACAGATTAAGATGGAAAAGGTGGTGAAATGGTTAAACCTGTGGGTTCTGAGGGCTGGGTAAATAACTAATAGCAGGTGGTGGAATTAGAAGATCATGGGTTAAACCAATTTAGATGCCATATATACCATTACCTGGGGGCTTCTTTGAGACTATGAGGAAGGAGGTAGGATCATTGGCTTATTTTCCACTGGAATCATATGCTCTATCTAAATTCCTGGAGTTAATGGTTTGTGGCAGCCTGGGACTGGCTCAAACTAGATTGGTAACATTTTTTTAGGGGAAAAAAAAAAAAAAAAGCAGCATTTAATTACTTTGTTTGTGTGATTTGACTTTGCTACTGATTCTCTTAGCCTCTGGTCTCAGCAATGCTAGAACATTTTGTTTGAGAAGATCAATCAGTTACGGTAGAATTCCTTCACACTCTGCACTTAGAGCACCTTTGAAAAAAGTGAAGCAAGAATTGTGGTTAGACTGGGACAGGTAGGCTGTGTGCTTGTTAAAAGCTGAAACATTTGATGTTCTTTGCAGGTCATACAGTGTACCTCAGAAAAATGTAGCCTTTGTTAGGTATGTATGATACTAGATTTTTATTCCAGTGCAGTAGGTTTACTTTGACTACAATCTATATTTAGTTTGAGTGCACCTTTAACAGCTAGAAGATTTATAAGCAGTGATAAGCAGAATGTCAGCATGCTTTATTCATGATACCAGGAAGTGCTGTTAAAATGGAGATGATAATCAACAGGTAGTTGATTATAATTACATTTTTCTGTCTGTAAAATGTCTAGCTAAGCAGTTGGAAGGCCACTCAATATATCAGTATAATGATTCCTTTCCCCTTTACTGCTCTGAAGTTTACGGCAGCTGGTAGAGAGGATTTCTAAAATGTCCAGTAAAGGATCAAAAATTACTGCTTTTGCAACACTGGTGATGAAACCAGCATTGGTGTTAATTGTGATATACTTGAGGAACTAAGTATATTAGTATATTTTAATGTGAAAAGTGATCTTGATAATTTGAATTTGAAATTTATCACAGTTTTATCATCACCAGTTGGTCTAAATTGATTGGCTCACTTCACACTTTAAAACTGTGTATGTGAAATTTATTAGTTTTGTTTCTTATACCCTTCCAAAAAAAACCCCCCAAAGCCCTGAAGCTGTGAACAACTCATTGTATAAGTAAACAGGCTTTACAATGGCTGTTTGAAATTGTATTTAAGGGGGAAAAAATTACATGTCAGACTTCAGGTTTAGGCTTGGATTCTAGCAAGAGGTGTTGAAAAATATAATTCTGAAAGCTTTTCATGCACATATGATTAAAAAAAGAAAAAGCAGCAGTACAGCTGGCTTAACATTTTCCTTTTCCCTTACACTAAGAAGACCATGGTTAGCAGAATGCTGTTGTCAGGAAGGAGGGAGGTTGAATATATTGTATTATTCTAGTGCTGTCTTGTATTCTGTTAGGATAAAATTAAAGTTAGTTAGCTATAAGTATTCTTGTGTAGCTCTGAAAGAAAAGGTGAAACAGCAGCTGCTTTCAACACTCCCTTTGCCCTCCACCCCTCCCAGTAAAAAACTGGTGCCAGCAACTTCAAGTCAGACCAACACACTGGACAGACCCAATTCTTCTCTGTTTAAAAGTGTACTTCTGCACCAGTGGGAGTGAGTTGGGTGATAATCCTACATGCAGCCTTAAACTATGGCAGGAAACTTGGGTGGAGAATGGGCAGAGCAGCCAGATAGGGAGGCGGGGACATGCAGGAAGCAAAGGATCCTTGTTCTGCTGCTTCTTTCTCCTCCTTACAGCTACAGCCAGGCAGGTAGAAAAAGGACACCCCTACTTCTTTCTTATATTGATTCTTTCTATTCAGTATTTGATTGGCAAAAACAAATATTAAGCTCAAATGTCTGCAGCCTCATGTACTGGACTTGGAAAAGTACAAGAGGTGTCAAACAGAAAACAATGCTCCCATTTACTTTTGATGTCTGCTTTCCTTCTGCTGTGCGTTAAGTCTACAACCCAGTGGATTCCCATCAGAAACTAGCACCTAACTAACTCTTCAGTGAGCGTCTCTCTCTTCTCCCAATGGATTTTACAAAGAGAGACATCTGTCCCATATTTGTGATTGTTAATTCCCACTGTTGCTGCTCTCACAAGGATTGTACTAAAGAGGTAAGTAAGAATTTCAGCTGTATAGAGTGTGTGTAACCACAGAAAAGGATTTGGGGGCTGAATCAGAATTCTTGATGAACTTGCTGAATGGCTTTACATTTGTGTGGCTTGACTGTACATTTTTTCCTGTAGATCTTTTAATGTAGATTAAAATCCTGAACAGTGAGGCTGGAACACTTGTTTCTTCTGTTATTTTCCACCTGTGGTGTTCTTCCAAATCTAACAATTTTTTTAAAAAAGGTTTGGATTGCTGAGGATATATTGCACTACCTCAGTCTTCATTTTGGTTTGGTATAAAAGTTATAGAGTACTGATTGTACATGCTTTTATGAAGTAAGTTATCTTTTCGTTATCTCTTGCATTATAATGAGGTGCTAAACAAGTGACCCAGTAATCTGGTGATCTAACTAATGCAAAATACGATGTGTTTATAGTAAAAAATTGTGTGGAGGAGTTTGCTGTGGAGGAGTAGCCTATGCTTTGTTTAAAGTGTCTTGAAAATCTAGTGGTTTGTAAGAGAACCTAACTTCTCCTGGGTCAATGAACCATATAAAGGTGGATGTTGAATTCTGGAACACTTATTTTTCACCTGATCACAGTCTGATAAAATCACAAGCTTTATCACATCCAAAATGCACAAAACAGGAAATATCTTTTTATGCTTATCCCAAAGACTGGAATATGCTTTTTTATCAGTTGCACTTCGTGATGCCTACATATATACTTGTATTTTAAGGATGTTCTCCAAACATACATGTTCAGTGGGTTTTATTTTAGGTTGGCACTTGAAAAAGCAGCAGTTCTGCCCTTTTTAGCTATTGCCTGGGAGCCTAGTGCAGCAGTATATGTATATGGAAGCAGATTGGGGAGCTTCATCTGCCTGGAAACTGTTGCAGGCTTTTTTTGCCTGGAATTGTTTCAAGTCTGTTAAACACTGATCTGGTTCATTATGCAGCTGTGTATGTGTATGTGCTGGCAAAAGGGAGGCAATGATACGCGTGTGGGAGTGGGAGATGGAGATGGAGAAGAAGCAACTGTTACTTTCAGCATCACTGCCAGCTCATGCTGTTTTAGGTGGTAGCTTGAGGAAACGTTCATGATTTTCATGCCTGCCTGTTACACCTGTCTATGCTTTTCTTTTTTTCCTCTGTGAGAGTGCTTCCTTCTAGCTCTTTAGCAAACTCTGAAGAAATGCAAATGGGATTTGGTTGCTTAGTTCTCACTAAACTGCCACTGGAGAATAGGACTAGTAGATGAAAAGATGTTAGTTGTCATGTAATTCTTCTGAGAAACTTGGAGCCAGGAAAGGCATATTAAAACGTGATGGTCTTGCAGTAAATGTCGTGAAAACCAGGAAATACTGAATGGCTGAGTATGTACTTGAGTGCCTTTGAGTTCAGAAGCTAATGAAGGAATGCTTGGCTGCACAGCTCATGTGCACTTAAGGACATATCAAGGTTATGTGAATTGCAGGGCCTGGTCTCTCTGTGCTTTCTTTGTGATGGTAGATTAAGGTGTGTAGGCAGTTCAGGGTAGAAAAGAGCTCACTGATTTATTGCTTTTTATTATTCACAGTATCCTTTACCATCTTAGGTAAAAATTGTTTCCTCTAGTGCTCATAAGAGGAAAATAATAGCTGATGATGCGTAAGTGACCTGAATGGAAGGGTTGCTTGGTCACTACTGTAGACTAGTCTTAGGTAACCCTTCTCATGGACTTCAGAACAAGCGGAGTAACATGTTGGTTTTGGGCCTAATGTGATGGTTTTTTCCCCAAGTCTTCTGAGGAGCAGTTAGGTACAGGGAAGCGAAGCTTGAGACTGGCAGGAGCTTCTCTTTTAAACTGAACTCTTGGTTTGCAGTTCACAAAATTGGTTATTGTAAAATAGCCCTTGTGGAAGGGGATGAAGCTTTTAGATATTTCTTTTAGGATAGCAAAACACAGGGGAGATTTACTGATTTTTAAAATCCTTTCATAGTATTACCTTCTCAGTCTTTGTGCAAGAACAGAGCACATTATAAAATAATTTAAAGGAAACTCATGTTCTGGCTTTGTTAGATTGATATTTTGCTGTAGCTGTTGTCTTAGATCTGTGACAATCTCTTTTCAGAAAAACTAAAAGCTAACATCTGCTGGCAGAGTGTAAATGAACATACATGCACTCTTCTGCGATGTCTGGGGATTGAGCTAATTAGGAGATGTAGATGTGTTAAACTGTGGCAAATTTAGATATAAAATTTACAATAAGCAGTTGAATAGTTATTGAATAGATTATATATATATGTACGTGTATGTATGTGGTAGGGCATTTAATTATGTTTAGAAACATCTATCTCTGCATAGATGAACCTGAACTCCTGGGACTGTTTCAAGCTTGATAATAATTAAAGGTGGGTGTCTCTGACTAGTCTGCTATATAAGCAGGCATACATGCAAACAGGTAACTGATGCCATTATCAAACAGCAAATCCAGTTTTATAAAACCCTGTAGACTGTAGGGCTCTGTGATGTCCTTCTAGGAAGATAGAGATTTATATTACCTGGTTACAGTGTCCAAACTTCGGTGTGGTGTCTTATCAGGAGCGTTGGTCTCCAAAAGTCTTAATGATCAGTGAAGCTACTAAAGGCATTAAGTTAGTGTTCCCTGGAACACTGTTTTATGGCTTACTGTAGTGACAATATGCTCTTCAGTGAATTTTAATAGCTAGAATTTCATAGAAATTTAGAGCAAAGAAATAATCGGAATGCTGTTGTGACAAACTTTTATAATGTGAAAAAGGTGTTTGTCTGTAGTATTTTTTTTCTTTTTAAAAATTCCAGATACAACACCTTTGCAAAATGTAGTGACAACTAGCACTGTTGTCCACTGAAAGACTAGACCCGTGTTTTTCTCACTCCTGTGTTTGCATCAGTTGAAGCTGGTGTTGACTGTGCCCTCTGGTGGGGAAGTGTGGTAGATATTTTTTAGGTAGTAAGTATACTGAGTCAGTATACATCCTTGTCTGGCTAAGAGAAAGAAGGTATCTAAATGTAGATGGAAATTATTGCCATTTAACTTTCAGTTAAATGAAGGTCCATAATTGCAAATGCTGTGGTTCAGAGACTCAAACCTTTGTTTCAAGAATTGTTTTCCTCTGGCAATAGAGGTCATGTCTTGATGCCCCCATTTGGTGGGAAGTAGTATTGTATCAGATATTAGGAGAAGTAGTTTCTGGCTAGGACACAAATCGTGATGCTTGTACTGGCACTTCATTTATTTCTATACTCCACACTCTGGCTTTTATTTTTAATTTTTTATTTGTTTGTGATTTACCAGTGACACGGGGTCATATAGCAGAATTTGAACAGGATGTCTTCATCCTCTCTCATTCTGCTGTCTTAAACACAGAGTTTGAACCTAAAGGCTGAATCAAGTAAAAGTGTTTGCCAGATATCACTGTAGTGGACAGGTGTTCCTGAAATAAAGCTTCTGGCCATGATTAAGTGATCAAGCTTGGCTCTGTGCCTGCAACGTTTTTCAGAATTCCCAGATGGTCTTTTCTGTAGCCCTATTTGCCTTACTGATTTGAGTAGCTGATCATATATAGATTTTGTTTCTTCTCCCCAGTGGCTTTAGCCTGTATTGGAGAAAGTTATGCTGTGTGTTCTTGAAGGGCTTTTGTAAAGGTCTGCATTGCTAAGCTTATTTCACTGAACTCACAACCCCAGCGTTGTACAAGTGTGATCTGAGTACAGTAGGTCTTCTGGAGAGATTAAGATACAGGAAAGTTGTTTGTTGTCTTTGTTTTTTGTTGTTTTTTTCAATTATTACATCCTTTTTTAAACATTGCACAAGTTATTTAACCAGCATTACTTCCACAGAAACTGAACAGTTCTCTTATCATAACTGAGAAACTAACTTCCAAAGCCTTCTGTTATGGAAGTCTAGCTGAGAAATGGGGGGGCCAGGGAAATGTTTGCAGATGTCATTAACAAAAGATGAACTTTAAGACTGTGGTCAAATTTCTCTATAATTTGCGCTGGTGGGGAATTCCTAGTTTCTCTGTTACTTGTATGTTCCAGTTTCTAGTTTCTCTGTTACTTGTATGTTCCAGGGTGTCAAACCTGCCAGCTTTGATAAAGTAGCAATCCCTGAGGTGAAGGAGATTATTGAGGGATGCATTCGGCAAAACAAAGGCGAGAGGTAAGTACTTTTGGTTTTCTTCCAGATAGAGGTATTGCTTGCTGTAATGATACTACATGCATTTAGTTCCTGAGCTCTTCTGTGTTCTGATCAAAGCTGAGAAGTCAGTATTGCTTCTGCAGCTTCTATTCATTGGTAGATTAATTTTAAATAATTGTTTTAGAGCATTACCAGCATCAGGAAAACTGCAAATGCCATAGTAAGCATCCATGTCAGTTTATTTGGAAATTCTACTCGTTATGTTAAAACTTCGACCTAGCCAGGAAAATAGAGGAGGACAATCCTTTCAGATTCCCAGATGTTGGGATTGTTTGCTTGTTTTTTTAATTCTATAAACCTTTGGTTTTCCTGTCCCTTTGATTTTGTTGGCATTTAATGGCTGATTATTTTAAGGGCTTGTTTTATTTTGTTAACTCTTTCTGTTCCTTTTCATCTGCATTTTCTGCAAGATGGCTTCTGCTTGAAGTGATTAACTTACACTAGTACAGGAAATGTGTAGCTGATCTGATGGCTGATTTGTGGGACTGGTTTTGTTTTCTGCTTTTACATAGTTGTTGCTGCTTATTGAATGTATGATTTAAGAATATTTCAGCCATTAGCCCTCTGCTTGCCTCCTGATGTTCTGTTCAGAGCTAGTTTTGACAGTTCATGAATGTTTGCTCGTTCCCTTCTGTTAACTTGTTGAACTTTTATGTCTGATGGCATTGCTGTGTGTTTTTAATTAATTTATTTTGAAAAAATTTCATGTTTTTTCCCATTTGAAGTTACTTTCATTGCAGCGTATTACTTACTAGTTGCCATTTAGTTTAAGTGGTTAACTTTTAGATTCCTGCTGCTAATGTTGTGTGTATATGAACTTAGAACTTTTTGTACCTTCAGGACAAAGCTTCTAATTGTGCCAAACAGAATGCCAGTTTATTTAGTGCTAAATTTACTAGATGAGACACTAAAGAAAGTCTTGAAATAGACTGAAATAAGTATTTAGATTACTTTACCCATTTGAGGGCTAAGGGTTGTGTATTGGATCTTAATGTTCAGTAAAATCAAACCATTTCTTCAAGGTTCTTATTTAATATAAACCCTGCTCTGGCTTAAATCTGTTCTGACTGATACGTGGTTTTTTTTTTTTGTACATCTGTAGCAGTGTTGCATTTTGTTTCTCCATCTTGCCTTTAAGTAGAAATCTGAAACTGTCAGGCTGTCAAACAATTCATGGAAGAAGTGAGACATGTAGAGAGTAAATTTGTGGGATCACCTGGCAAGGATATTCCTTAATATTTTATGAAAACCTAATAACTTTGAGCTTTCTACATTCTTTTCCAATTCACCAGATATGCTATTAAAGACCTTTTGAATCATGCTTTCTTCCAAGAAGAGACTGGAGTGCGGGTAGAATTGGCAGAGGAAGATGATGGAGAAAAAATTGCCATTAAACTCTGGCTACGAATTGAAGACATCAAAAAACTCAAGGGCAAATATAAAGATAACGAGGCAATAGAGTTTTCTTTTGACTTAGAAAGAGATGTCCCAGAAGATGTAGCACAGGAAATGGTAAGTGTTGGTAGTCTCACAAAGCATCATAAATACTGGTGTTGTCTGACAGTGAAATGTAATCTGTCAGTTCCTGTATTTGCTATTGTTTGGTCTAGAAATAAAACAGTTTCAGAAGTTTTTGAATGAGAAGTAATAGTTCATGTTGCAGCATTAAAACAGTGACTATGGCAGTCTGAATTCTGTGAATATATCCTCCTTCAGGTGGAATCTGGCTATGTCTGTGAAGGGGATCACAAGACAATGGCAAAAGCTATCAAGGACAGGGTGTCTTTGATAAAGCGAAAGCGAGAGCAGCGGCAGTTGGTGCGAGAAGAACAGGAGAAGCTTCAGGAAGAAGGTGGTCAGAAGCAGCAGCTGGAGCAACAGCAGCCATCAAGTGCTTCCCATGCAGGGTCAAAGCATCCATCTGTCACTGGTACTGCTCCTGTCCCCACTGCTTCAGCATCGGTTTCTACACAAGTGGAGCCTGAAGAACCAGAAGCTGATCAACACCAACAACTGCAGTTCCAGCAGCCCAGTATATCTGTTCTTTGTAAGTGTCTGTTGGTTTATTTAGGAACTCTTGCACTGACACATTCCACACCTACAGAGGCTTTAGCCTTTGGTGGGTATACCAATAAATATATTATGATGTTGCTGTCTCCCATTGCTGTCTGCTGACAAATGTCTAGAAAGCACAGCAAAATAAAGATGAATTCCTGTGTCATAGCTGAGCCAAGTTCTGGCACAGTTCAGAAGCCAGTGTCTTGGAACTAATTTTTTTTTTTTCAAGTTCATACACTAAATGAATGGGGGCAACTGCAAAATAAGCACATGTCCTAATATTAGCTGCCCTTCTATAGGGACAGTGTATTCTGGCCATGTGAAAGGTTGTGTACTCTTGGACCAATGCATTTAGAGCTTTTAGAAACACCTACTTGAATCCTTGATAACTTGCGTTTAAGGTGAAAATGAGATTGATGTACAAGCAGTTCAGCTAGTAATTTGTTTTCTGATAGATGTTTTTAATTATGCTCTACTTATACATGAAATGATGAATTAACACTCATAGCTCTTCCTCTTCTGCCATCTCAACATTTGAATGAATATTTAAGTAATGATGGTAGATTAGGACATCTGTATTAGAATGGTGAAGATAGAAAGCTTCTTCTAGTTTACCTTTTTTGTAGGAAGCATAGTTTACTATTAACTATGTTCCCAAAGGACTCCTGAAATGACTGATATTTTTCAGAGGTTAGGAGTAAGGAGTTACTGTATTGAGAAAAGGAAAAAAAACAAGCTTTTTTTTTTAATCAGCTTAAACATTACAAAAGGTAAAAATGCTGATGTCAATGTGATGTGACACAGACATCAATCTAGTATTTGATTATAATGTACTTAAAGTTCTGAATTCAGACTGCAGTTCTTTAAATGCAGATTTTTATCTTTAACTTCTGCAGCTGATGGGACAGTTGACAGTGGCCAGGGGTCATCAGTTTATACTGAATCATGTGTGAGCAGTCAGCAGACTGTGTCCTATGGTTCCCAGCATGACCAGTCCATCCCAACAGCTGCCGTCCAGGGATACGCGGCTCCGGTTGGCCAGGTGCAGTCACAGCAGCATGGAGGATATCAGCCACCTGCAGCGGTAAGCAACAACTTCTAGTGTTGTAAACACATGGGATTACCTGATTTTTGTATTTCCATTGTGAGGTGAAAAGAAAGCATGTCAGTATCCTCCAAGTGTCTTTAGTTTTGCATGCGGTACAAATTCTGCATGGGATTAGTTAAGGGGCTGTTATTGCAAGGTAACTGAGTCTGTGGGTTG
Source organism: Florisuga fusca (assembly GCA_038090715.1). Classification (NCBI taxonomy): domain Eukaryota; kingdom Metazoa; phylum Chordata; class Aves; order Apodiformes; family Trochilidae; genus Florisuga; species Florisuga fusca. The sequence goes on from JAAWXA010000044.1 coordinate 546,698, forward strand.
GGGAAATGCAAGAGCATACTTATTTTTAAAGCTTTTGTTTGATCTTGAGTGCACTTAAACAGAATGATGCGTTAGGCTTATTATGGATGGAAGTAACTTCCTCAGAACACAAGACTAACTCTTAAATTAAGCATTTAATTTCATCTGGGAAGGCAGTTGTGTGTGTGTGTGTATACGGTGACCAGGGATAAAGTTAGTTTGATTCGAAGAGGGGATTAGAATAATTTGAGCTATTGCATAAGTATGAAATTGTTGTGTGTGTTCTGTGAGATTTTGTTTACAGATTCTGCAGGTAAGATTTTTTTAAACTGTTACAGAATGCTGCATGTGAGAATTCCAGACTGAAAAGACCCCACACCCCTGTTCCCAATTTAATTTATAGCTTGTGTTGGTTTGCTCATCAGTTGCCATGTGTATTCCTTTTCCCTGGAAAGTCTGCACTGGGCACAAATACTTTTCCTACTATGTTGGTTTGTGTTGCCCTTCTATTTTGGTGTGTTTTTTCCTTTGGTATGTTTTTAGATCAGAATATGAGTATGCAGAAATCTATTCCAACTCTGGAGTAGAACTTCTGCAGCTGTTACATTGTCTTCAGTGGTTTCCTTGTCACTTGTTTTTTTTTTTTAAACAAAAAAAAAATCTAAGCTTAAGGCAGAGACATTATGGTATAAGGTAATAATACCATAGTTGCTTCACTTTTTTTTTTTTGGTTGTAGCCTTTGCTGCAGAATTGCTGATCTTACTAGCTTTTTGGAAAACATGGTGGTTTACTCACAAGCAAACCATCTCCATCTTTTCAAAAGGCGCATAATCTGAAACACGTAGTACTGCTAGTCCTTGATTAAATGATTTTTTAAAACCCTCTCAGTAAGATCTTTTTCTGGGTAAGCCATATTTCGGTGTGTGTTGGGCGTATCTCAGAGTAGAAGCCATTTCACTGTCTCGGGATGGCCTAGCTTCTGGCTTGAAAGACTGTAATCTCTTGGGGACAACAACGGTATGACAGAGGCAGTCAAGCTACTCCTATGTGCTCATGCTCTGTGATGATGACACTGATACCAGGAGATTGACAGACTGGAGTAGAACACTAGAGGAACTACTAAGAGTTTGGTGTGGAGACAGAATGACAAGTCTAAATGGCATTGACAGTGGGAGAGAGACCTTAGAAGAAATGAAGTGCAGTTCAATCATGACGAGAGTAAGGTTCATGCCTAAACAGAAATAATCAGCTACACAAGTACAGGATGAGCAACAGCTGACTAGGCAATGAATCTGCCAAAAAAAAAACCCCAACAAACAAACCAACAGGAGGGGCTCAGGGATGACGTTGGACCACAAGCTGGACATGGTCAAAAACATCATGCTGTTGTGAAAAAGGCAGACATCCTAGCAGACATCGTATTTATCTAAAGTAGTTCTAGTCTTGGCCATTGATAAGTCTGTCCTGGACACCCTACTTGTGCTAACTGGGAGAGAATTCAGAGGAGAATAACAAAAACCCCACCAGAAATATAGAAAACATAGTTTATGTGGGAAGGCTGAATGAGTTAAGCTAGGCCTATGAAAGATGAGCCTGAGGAGAGAGAAAGGTGTAAAGGCTGCTGTAAAATAGGAGGAGACTAATCTGGTCACAACATTTGTCAGATGATAAAATAAAAAATAATAAACCTAAATTACGTTGATTTTTTGGGAAGTTTTTGGGTTGTTTTTTTTTCTAACCAACAAGGACATAATGTACTGCTGTTTTCATAATTAGAGAAATCTCTGAACAGGCTGGATAAATTAGTCAGATATGATATGTATAACTAGTCCTGCCTTAGAACAAGTAAAGATTATGGGCAAAGTATTTAACTCTTTGAATTCCCTTATGCCTCTGTCAAATTGTTGAGCAGTCTAGCATGATTTCTTGCATCAGAAATCTTCAAAATCAGTTCTCCATGGGATACCTTGAAGTTTTTTCCCTGGAGGTTTGTGTTTAACTTCAGTTATGTTAAACTGTGGATTGCATCCATAAGAGGCTGTAGTGTTAGAGAACGAGAATTTGCAGTTGAAGACTGCTTCTTTCTGTTCACTTAAAGTACAACAAAACACATCCTATTAAAAAAGAAGTAACAATAACAACCCACCCCCCCTGATTCTGATTCTTCCAATTTGTCTGGGTAAAATTTAGATGATTTATTGACCCAGTGTCTGGAAAATGCTTGTTTAAGACTAGTTTTACTGAATTTTCCACTTGTTGAACCAACTTTTTTCACAGCTCATGTTGTAGAATGTGTAAGGTTTAAATTTTTATGGCAATGTTCTATTTTTTTAAGTCAGCTGCATACAATTAGTCCACTTAGTTCAGGCAGGGAGGTGCCCAAGCAGAGACACGAGATGTTTATGAATAAACACACATCCACTTGCTAAACTACGAGTTAATGTTTAAAAGCTCATCAGTATCTGCTTAGTTTTTTCTTTTTATCATGCTGCCAGATGCTGTGAGTACACACAGTATGGGTTACATCAGTGGCCCCAGATAAATTTTTCTCTCCTGTCTGCTCTGCCTTCCACATTTCTTGGAAGGGTACCAAATAACTTCCCACACTGCTCAGTAAGCTAAGGCAAACTTTGGTCCTCAGAGGTGTGTGTAGTCTGTTCCCAGTGTGTTGCCATTCATTCAGCATTTTTCATGTCTTCTTGCACACATAGTAGACAGTGTTGGGTCTAATCATTGTGTGTCTGCATTTCTTTTCTACCTCATTATCACTTTTGCTCATTTTGTTACTCATTTTTTTTCAAGTGTTCAATTCTTAACTTTTGTTTTCCTCCTTTAGCCTCAACGTGGTCGTAGCATGTCAGTTTGTGTCCCCCACCTTCCTGCTCTTCCCTCTATGTCCTGCATCCCTCTCAGTGCTCCTTGCACCCCACCACCAGCGCTGTCTGCACCTCTCTCTCCTTTCTACCTTCGGACTGTCCCTGAAGAAACCTTTGCAGAAAGGCTTTCTAAAGCCCTGGAAAGTGTCCTGCCCATGCACTCTGCCTCTCCACGCAAGCATCGACGCTCCAGCCTGCCCTCCCTCTCTGTCAGTCCTGTATGTGTTACCATTTGCCTCCTGGCACAGTAAGATAAGTTATCATTAAATACATCCTGGGCTTTTGGCATTTTAAAAATGACAACATGAAGGGATGTTTCTTTATTCCTGTGCTGCTGAGTTGTTGACTTTTTCTGTGAAAAAGCAGTACACTTAACATTATCAAACAGTGTTAATGTAAATTACTCAGTTGTACCACAGAAAGTAAAGGGAAGACCAGTTCTTAGACCCTTAAGTCAGAACACTAGCTTTTTGTTTTCCAACTTAAAAGAAATTACAAAATCACCAGCTTTTAAAGCTTGGTTTCTGTGGCTGATTATTCCAAAAGCTTTAGCTAGCTGTCATGCTAGAACTTCAGGGTATGAATACTTTTGAGCATTCTTCTGTGAGCTTTAATTGGAGAGGCCACTTCCACTGCTTCTTGGTGGGAAGAAACCATGGCTTTTTGTTTCTTAAAGTCTGATGCAAGGTGAACAGGAGAACCTGTCTACAGTTTTGGACTTTGATTTACCAGAAATAAACTTTGAGAAACATTTATCTGTAATTGAAATGGAATCAGTTTTCAAAATGTAGGAAGAGTTCTTCATCCCATAGGACCTTTTTGTTAGGGTTGGTCAATATGGAAATTTGCTGCTGCTTTTCTGGATGAAAAAGGGCTGGGGAGAAAGAACAAAGTGGAAACAGCAACTTGAAAAAGTCATAAATGCCATCTATCTAGAAGACAGTATATTTGCTACTGACTCTTGCAAATTTTTTTTCTTTTAATGTAGATAATACATTATCTCTCAGCATACTGTAGGCTGTAGAGATAAAAAAAATGCATAATTACCAAATTGTTTTATATTCTTACTTAGAACACTTTAGTGATGTTTTCCATATACATCTTAAACAAGATCAGCCTCATCTGAAGTAGTACATCAGATGGAGTGGAATTGCCTGAAGACTCTGCTGTTACTGAAAAAATCTGTGAATATTTTATTGTCTGGTCAAGAATTAGGTTTGTTTTAATGAATGCTAATCTTCTATGTGAAAAGGTGTGATAAAAAGAGACAATGACAGAACCTTGCAACTGGCTCTGCAGTTTTATTGTAGTTGTTCTTTTCTTCCACCTGTGGGCTGGAGTAGTTCAGTTTTGTCTTGTACAAGGTTACTTCTTAGCTCTCTGGACAGCATACATGACAGTAGCAATGTTTTTTTTCGTGTTGGATGATACTAAGATGTAATGTCACTTTTCATAAGTGCAAACTAGAGGCTCTGCATTGTTGCTGCTATCAAGTTCTCAGTTTTCAAATTCCCCACATGGCAATAACCTCAGGGGTTTGATTGGATTTCAAGCACTTTAAGACAATGGATAGCCCATGACAATAAATCTCATCCCACTGTCAGGAGCAAAAGTGGTTTCTTATTGTGAATTATTTGAATTGGTCTGGAAAAGCAGCTCTAACGCAAGCAAATGTTTCCATTTGTAACTATGCCTGCCATGGATGTATTTAATGGATATTTACTACTCACCTAAATTTCCTAAGTACTGGATGCTTTTGACCATGAGTTGACTAGTCATTCTATAAAGTAACTTCACAGAACTGCCTAGTGAACTGTGCATGTTGATGTGCTTTCACTTTTAATGTATGAATTACTTGTCTTGTTCATGTCAATACAGCCTCAGCATCCCCGTGGGGGAACACCAACGTTCCCAGATTCACAGATATTTTTCCCAACCGTTCATGAACGGCCGGTGTCTTTCTCGCCACCACCTGCCTGCCCGCCGAAGGTGGCAGTTGCTCAGCGGCGCAAGAGCACTTCATTTTTGGAAGCCCAAACTTGCCACTTCCAGCCATTGCTGAAGACTGGCCAGAGCTTAGTTCCACCTGGTGGTAGTCCCACCAATTGGACACCAGAGGCATTTGTTATGCTGGGCACAGCAGCTCAGAGAGTCGCTGGAGAGCCTCTGCATGTGCAAGTCAATCCTGTGTTTGAGCCAGCTCCTGTACAGAATGACTATAGATCTGGACCAACACCTCCAGAGGATGCTCACTACAGAATGCATCCAGAAGCTGTATATTTGGTGGGCATGCACTATCCATCACAGGTATCGGAGCAGTATGATCAAGTAGCTTGTAACTCTCATGGGACTGAACAACATTTGAAGCAGGTCTCTGAGTCAAGCCATGGGCAAGGTGGTCCTCCACAAAGCTCTGTGTTCGACTTTCAATTGGGGCAAACATACCTGGCAAGACATGTTCAGAACCTGAGGCTGGATTCTGGGATGGGTCCCCTTTCTCCATTATCCAGTGTTTCAGCTCCTCTGAGTGCAGATCCTGCTCAGATGACATTCCACCAGGTATTTGTTCCGCACTCTGCCCCGGCTGTGCTCTCTCACGCTGGTGATGGCAGAGCCAGCTGTGTCTTTGAGTTCCATGTGCACACACCGACTTCTGCTCCAGCAGAAGGGGCAGTTGCACCCCAGAGGGTCTACAGAAGTCGCCGGGGCTCTATGGAGACCAGTCAAGAGGAATCCACTCAAGGCATAGGGTTGCACAGTCGGCTTCAGCCTGTGAGAGAGGAGCAGTGTAACTATCTTGGTCCTGAGTTAGCAGGTCCCAGAGGGGGCTCTGCCAGGCGGAGCTGGCCGGAAGGAAGCCCCGAATACTCCAGTGATTCCTCACAGCTGACTTCCTCTGACACTGGCGATTTCCAGTCTCCTCCCCCTACAGGGGGGTCATCTGCTTTTGGTTCAGACTTCTCATTGCCCATTGTTCAGCTGCCTCAGAAGGTATTGCAAGAGTCGCAGCTCTTCATCTGCTTCCCCCAGGGAGCCTCGACTCAGCAGGCCTTGTCCACCTCGCTTCCATCAGGACCACCTACACTCTATCCTCAGGTTACAGGAGCAAACCCTTCCAGAATTTCTCTGCTTTTTATAAGTCATATCTTGAAACTTAAAGGGGAGCCTTGCTCTTAGATGTGCTCCACATGGTTCTAAATATTAGCATTCATGGGAGTGACTTTCCACAAAGTCAGTAGTATACTAGGTTCTCTTTAACATGCCAGGTTGCAGTGAAATAATGAGGCATCAGCAACCACTTGGTCTGTGTTCAGCTTCGGCTGAAATACTGGTAGGGCTTTTGTCTCAAGGGTAACAAATAGTCAGTGTTCCTCCTGGAACTAATTGTTCTTTTGGCAAGAGATAGCTGGAGTATCACACTGGCTTTTTAAACAATGTGTTCCATGAAATTTGTCTCTACAGTTTGAATCAGGACTGATAGTAAAACTTGCTTTGTGTTTTTGTTCTTGCTCCTTAGCCATTGAATGAGAATGTGTTATTTGAAGTTGAACTTCTGTATGAATCATGTTTCCTTAGACAACCATAAAATTAATTTGGTGACTGTCCAAAATGCCAGAGCTTTTTCTAGGCTTGGGGGAAGGAAGTGGGAAGAGAGGAGTGGAAGGAGCTGTGTTATGTACTTGTGCATAGATTTGGAAATGTACTTGCAGGATCATTAAAAGAACTAAAGATGGGTAGTAAACCAGTGGCACAAACAACAGTTGCTAATAGGTATTGCTTCCTTGTAAGCCTTGTAGAATACTGTGTCCTTTCAAAAAGCAAAATTGGAAGCCTGAAGCTTAGTTTGGAGGTACATGTTTTATCAGCATATATGGTATTTGCACTTGAAATAGTGATGCATTTGTGTACTGTGACTGTGAGGTTTGTGTACATACGTTGTGTCTGTACTTGTAGTCTGAAATTTTTCATGAGAGTTTCTAGTGAGAAGAGAGGATTTACTTTAAGCAGACTTCTCCTACTCCTGTTCTCACAATTAGGGGCTCTCTGACATCTTAGTTATCGGAGTTAGTAACTTTGGGATTTTTGTCAAGGAATCAGAGAACCTTTTTGGGTTTTTTGCGAAGATCCAAACGACATGTTTAAGGTTTTCTCAAGTATAATAAAGGTGTTCTTATTAAAGCTGAAACTACTTTAATCACTAGTCCTATAGGTAGTAATTTTGACACTGTAGGGGAATTTGTAGAGTGAAGTTGGTATGAAAATTATTTGAGGATTATTTCTCCATTAACTACCTTTGTTAAACTTCAGGAGGTGACTTCTGATGGATGTAAAATACAGATGGAAAACACAGTGCAGGATCACAATTATTTTACAGAGTATAAGTTCTGGAATCTCTGATTTGATCCAGAACAGAATTTGAAGCACAAACTGAATTGATGTGAACAGATGTTGCAGCAGTGGGATAGCATGTTTAGATCCTAGCCAATAAGGGACTGAAACTTATAAAACAGCAAAGAAAAAAAATGGTTTTTTTCATTGGCATTCTTCTTTCCCCCAAATTTCTATAGCCGCATGTAGTTTTAATAAACTTGCTCCTAATAACCTTCTACAAGCTTAATGATCACAGCATTAAGGAATTTTATTCTTCCGTTATGTATGAATCAAGTATGTTTCTTACAAAGGCAGCTCACTGAAATGGTGTGTGCTCAAGGAACTCATCTGGAGGTCTTTGTCTACTGGTCTTCCAGGATCTGGTAAAGAAATGTAATAGTCACAAAAATAGTAATGAAAATCCTGGCATCTGATCAAAGATGTCAAAAGCCACAAAAATAATAATGAAAGTCCATTCCATTTTTCTCTGCATTTTCCATATTCATTTGTATGCTACTCATCCATTTTTTTTCATTGCTTATTCATTCAAAAATTCTGTCTTAGAATGTGGACCCCCAGATGCTTCAGCAGACAATTCTTAGTAGCCTTTGAATGGCAGTGAGTCTGGTAGTGTTTTGTAGCTTGTATTATGACATGTCTCTCTAAGGGAGCTCATGACATCTACATATGAGGAGTACTTTGTTATTGGTCTAGAATTTTGTTTATCTTTGAGCTTTTTTTTTCTTTTAACAGTTTTATTTCCTTCTAGCCTCCTTCTGTTCCCCCACCTAACTGTGTTTAGAACACATGTAAAGGTAAAATTTAATGCCTCAATTTCCAATTATCATATCAAGGAATCCTGCTTTTAAAGCATCATCAGTGGAACAAGAAGCTGGTAGACTGATCTGTCTCATGTTGAGGGTCATGGGGGTTGCAAAGACTTTCTGTATTAATTGGTTTGGAAGACTGAGTATGGAGTTCAGTACTTTTCCAGATTTCTCTACTTAGTTCTGGTTGTTGTAGTAGGATTTGGCTAAAAGAACTGATTGTCCCAATGGACAGCTAGAAATTTACTCCAACCAGATCATTCCAGGCAGAAATTATTTAAACTGCCTGCTGCAGGAACTGTAGGTATTTTAATTTTTTTTTTTTTTTTAAGCTGATTCAGTTGTTTTTTTTCTCCTGCAGACACAGGTGCAAGGCCAGTCAGCTTCAAGCAGTGCATCAGTGCCATCCCAGACTACCCAACATGCTCAGCAGGTAAGATCACAAGCCCTAAGCCCAGGACTAAAATAATTTTAATACAGAGTTTTGATGGCTGAGAGCAATTGATTACCTCTACGTCCCCTTCAATCCACAGTTTTGCACAAAAGCAAAAGAATCCTCTAGTTCTCACCCAACCTAACATCCTGTGAGCTTAGTTTCATAGACTTCCTCAAATTTGTTTTTAGAATTATTTTAATTGTTGTTTTTGCATGTCTGTTGTCCCCAATTTCCACCTTACCTTGCGGTGGATAAACATTATGGTTTGCAAGATAGATTGACAGGCAGACTTCATTTTCATTATTTATTTTAACTGGAAAATACTATATTCTGCAGCATCCTCTTCTCTTAACTGCCTGGTTTTCCTCTATAGAATCTTAATTGTTGTTTTCATAGGTGACATAATTCTGTGGCAAGGTTTAATGCTCATAATGAAATTGTATTAGTCATGTTAGTAGTTGCTAAATCTTAATTGACTCGGCATGTTCAGAAGAGCCACTGATGTCTGTTACGAGGGAGTAAAAAGCAGGATTTAAATAGGATATGCTTAAAAAACTTCTGTGTGTGAGGAAAAACAGCTTCTGCCTCTTTTCCTTACTGCAGAACGCACAGCAGCCAGCCTCTTCTCAACAGCCTGGACAGTACCAGCTGCAGCAGCCATCAGTTTCTGCTGGTGCCACTCCCACACAAACTGCCTCACAGACTCAGACTTCACAGATTATGCCAATTCCTCAGGCAGCAGCTGGGACACAGGTAAACAAAAATCTTTCTAGCAGAAGATTTTTTTCTTCTTCTTCTTCACAGTTGGCAAATTCAACATGCTGCTACTTTCACTTTTGTCATCTTTTTCTAATGGTTTCAAAACATTCATTGAGATAACTGTTCTTAGTGTGCTACAACTGTCAGTTGTGTTGGAAAATGTGTTGGAAATCCGTTCTGTCACACATGGCAGCCAAGAGTAATTTGAGGGAGGGATAGCACTTCATGCACAAACACGTTCAAATTTTCAAAAATATCATGAAGCATATTGATAAGTGGTATATAATGCATGGATTTTCAGGAACTTTAATTTCTTTGCCTCCCATAAAATGTCTATCTTCTGCACCATTTTTTATGAAACATGTTCTCTTAGTAGTGAACTGTAAGGACTGTCTTCTCCACTCATCATCTTTCTTATTCAGCTCTTTTCCTGTACTCCCTGATAAAGAAGCTTCTGTTACTGAGTATTACTTAATTTTGGCTCATAACGCTGTCTTGAATATGTGAGCTTTGATTTTGTTTTTAAAGTTGTTGTTTTGTTGCTTTGTTTATCTAAACTGACTTTCCATTTGCATCATTTGCTGGCTTTAATTGACATATCCCTTGCCATTCTCTGATTGCTGGCACAGTGGCTTTTCATTCTCCACAGCTTTAGTCCCCATATCCAAAGCTGACAGATCTGTTGAAAGATTTGCATTTCTTTCCTGTAAGAAGGAAGGCTTAGCTCTGGGGACAGAGTTGAGGAGAATATGATTCTGTTTATGCACAAGTCAGTGCTTTAAGGTATTTGATAGTTTCTCTTTCACCCTCTATGGGTGCCTGTTTCAACTGCTTGTTGAGTTCTTCAGGGGAAGTGTTGTGAAGTGAGGACCTTTCGGAACTCCAGACAGCTTCCCAGCCACTCTGCCAACTGTGCTACCTGCCCACTTTAACAAAGTGCTGTAACTTGAATAATTCTTTCTTGGCTAATGCGTAAAAAATCTGCTTTCTGCAACCCTGCTTTTAAAAAAAAACATATCTATCTCTATTTTCTTTACCTCCCCAGCTTCCTGTTTCCCAACCAGTGTCGATCATCCAAGGCGAGCCTCAATTACCTGTTGCAGCACCTTCTCTCCCTCAGCCTTCAGTTGCCCCATCAGTCCCAATTGGCTCTCATTTTCTACCCATGGGACAACCCCTGCCAACTTCCATGGTTCCCCAGTTCTCAGTCTCTCAGTTGCCTGTAGCAGCTCCTCATGTGTCAGTGACTCAGCCAGGTTTCCAGTCACTGCCAATTTCCATGGCAGCTGGCATGAATCAGCCACTGCTCACACTGGCAACATCTGCTGCGGCAACCACTGTCCCAGTAGGACCAACTGTTGTCCCTAGCCAGCTTCCCACACTGATGCAGCCTGTGGCTCAGTTGCCGAGCCAGGTACTCCCGCAGCTCCTGCAGCCAGCTGTCCAGTCCGTGGGATTGCCAGTCAGCATTGGACAAGCTGCTGAAGCTTCACTTCCTGCTGGAGAAGCTCTTTACCAGGTATTGTTGCAAGCCAGCAGACGTCTTCTCCACATTTTTTACCTGTCCCTTTAAGGTACCAGATCTGAACTGTGTTCCCTGGCCAACTCACTTCTCAAAAGAGAGCCATTAAGCCACAAGGATGAATTCTGTTCTGTGGTAAAGGAATATTTTAAGACGAGGGGAAAAAAAGTGCTTGAACGCTCTGGTGTTTTGCATTTTTTTTAAATTTGGTAATTAAATTGTTTTAAAATACAGAATTATAGTGCAGGATTTTGGTCAACTACTGTGTAAACAAGGAGAGCCATATAGCCAAAGGATTTTTTTAGCTTGGAAAAAAAAATCTGAAAAATTGTGATCTTTAAAAGTGAGGAATGTGTTTGGAAAGATAATCAATGGCAACATATTAAGCAATGTCAGTATTTAATTCCAAGTGTGGGAGGGGGGACATGGATTTTCTAGAAGTCGAACTGTGGATCTTGAATGTGATGTAAGTACCTGATGTGAGTCGTGAAATGGTTGACTGCTGGGCACAGACTGCTTCAGCTACTCTGAGCAATCACTGTAAAATTGGCAACCTAAAAGAGTGATAAAAATAGTGACTCAGAATATGCTCTTCTGGACCAAAATTGTATAGATTTAGGAATATCTGCCCTGGGATTGTAAGGGGTGGTGTAGAGAAGAAACAGTATGTAGGAATGTCTCTTGGTTCCTGAGTCAGCTTATCGTGAGAGAACGGGAAGAACACAAGAACAGTTTTGCTGTTCGTGTCAAGAATCAGCAGCAGTTGCGTAACATGTTCTGAGCAGCAGTTGTACCGCGTGAAAATCCTTAACTCATTTCAAGTCTAAGGCCATAAAATACTAAGCCAGATAGGCAACTCTGCAAGTTGAGAGCTGAAGATTGTTTTGCCTAAGTCCTGGAACTTTGAGTGGGAATTTGCTTGTTTTAAACATCGTGACGTGCAAGCTAAGCTTTGATAATGTGAGCGGTTTGCTCTGCCTCTCTTTTCTTCTTGCTCTTTTCTAATTAGCTCTGACATGCAATTTACTTGACTCCCTCATTTCTATTACAGGGCTTCCCATCTCTGCTGCCGCCTCAGTACCCTGGCGACTCGAATCCTGCGCCTTCCTCTGCTGTGGCCTCTGTTAGCATTCCCTCTGCCGTCCTCTCCCCTCCCTTACCTGCAGATGCAATGGCTCAGCCAGGCTATCTTGCTCCCGTTGCACAGCCATATGTGGAGCAGAATGTTTTAGTTCCCATGGGCAGCCTAGGAGGACAGGTTCAAGTGCCCCAGCCTGCAGTGAGTTTAGCACAACAGCTCTCATCTGCCCCCTCGCAGCAGGCAGTTATGGAGGTAAATACATTGAATATAATGTAACAATACATTTAGGGTGTTTGAATTTCACAGCGGTGTATGTGTGTGTGGAACAAGTCCCTTCCATGCTTGTGTTCATTTGGAAGTTCATATTTCAAATGACCTTTTCCTTACAGCAGAATGTCATGCCAATGTGGGGACCTTGTTGCCACTGGCTGTTCTGTTGGGAAGTGAGCATGCATCCTGCAGGCAGAAACCTGTTAACACGTCACTTCTCACTACCACTGTAGAACATTTTTGCCATATCAAAGACAAACTGCAACTGATAGCTTTTGAGAATCTGTCCTTTTTGCCTATTCTCTGCAGTGCTGTTCTTGCTAGGGAGAATCTGAATTGTCTTTCTGTCCTGCATTGGCTTGCCTTTTGCACATTCTGTTAGTAAGACTGTAGTTGCATGGCAAACTACTGACACGTAGCAGTAGAAAAGGTGGCTGATTTCTGATCCCTGCCCCTCCCCAGATGATTATTTGCTTCACTGCAGTTTGCTCTGGAATCTTTTGTAAACTACAGCTGTCTAGCTGCCAGCAGATTAAGTTCTAAAAAGGCAGTGCTTCTTGCTTTACAGCTGATTTGGAAGGAAACACTGAAGACGACTGGGTTGTTTGAAAAAGAATAGTATTCTTTAGAGGGTTTCTTAATGTAACTTTCTATCCACAGGGTACTCAGGGAGTCTCACAGACTGCTCCTTCAGAGACTCTTCCAGGAACACAGCCTGCTCAGTCTACCCCTTTGGTTTCCTCTATGGATAGGTAAGCATTGTTTCCTTTTCACCAAGCTGAATTTCAATTCTATGTGTTAGATTATTTTTCCTTAGGTATCTTCTTTCATTAAGAATATTTTTTTTATTAAGGATATTCCTGAGAATGAGAGGAAATACAGGCTTATGAGAGTTGGAGTAAGTTTTGATTTACAGCAGGGTTTGTAGTGTGTAAATAGGATTGTCTATAAAAATTTAATTTTTAATCCTTCATTTCTCATGTCAGATGGATCATAAGGGATGTTTTCACTTCCTTTTGGCACTTAAAACTGTTTGAATTCTGTCTTAAAATCTATTCAGAACATATATTTATACAACTCAGTTTGCAAGAGATACAAAGATAAATTATTGCTATTAGAATTGCTATTCAAACAACCTTAAGTGTTGACAGGACTCTTCTCCCCTGCTATGTGATTAACAGGCATCTACTGCTGTCCTGAAGAGAATACCATCTGGCAGGGTAAACTGTATCATTGCAGTTATGGAGTGTATGGATACTAATGTAAAGTTGTTGCTTTGTGCTTTTTCAGTGCACATTCTGATGTTGCTTCAGGACTGAGTGATGGCAATGAGAATGTTTCAGCTTCCAGTGGAAGGCATGAAGGAAGGACTGCTAAACGTCACATTCGGAGGTCTGTCCGCAGTCGCTCTCGCCATGAGAAGACTGCTAGGCCTAAACTGAGGATTCTAAATGTGAGTGCATTTTCTTAATTATTACTTTAGTCATATTTTGGTAATGATGAGGTCTTACTTCAAACTTTCATTCTTTTGAGGAATGCCTTTTGAGGAGTGCCTTGTATAGTTCTGTATCGTTTCATCTTCCTTGCCTCCAACTCTGAACACACAAGCTATCCAGTGTGTTTCTTCTTCTGGAGTCTTCCAAATATCATCTATTAAAGGCTTTTTTTTAGCATTAGATATGGCAAAATTGGCTTGCTTAGCCACCAGTGATTCCACAGACTATTTCAGAATGTTTGGTATAGTCTTACTGGTAAAGCTAGGCCAGTGACCTGAACTGTAAACCAGAAAGAAACAAGGAAACATCAGGAGTTTTAAAGAAAAGTGTGGACAAAAGGTGACCTTGGAGGCTTGAAAAAATAATATTGTATGTAGCATCATCTATTAAACTGGAAAATGTGTTTGTAGTAGAGCAGTATTGTTGGTTTGTCTCTTTGAGCTTTAAAGTGCTCGTCTTTCATGCTCATGTTTTTGAACTATTGTTGTCTTTGCTTTAGGTTTCAAATAAAGGTGATCGAGTAGTGGAATGCCAGTTGGAGACACACAATCGGAAAATGGTTACTTTCAAATTTGATTTGGATGGTGACAACCCTGAGGAAATAGCTTCAATTATGGTAAGAATTGAAAAATGGAATCCAGTCATAACCACATGCAACAATATAAGCAGTCCTATTTTCAGATCTGTTGCAGAATTGCTCTTCCATGTAGCATGGCCTGTGCTTTCCTTATTGGTATGCAGTAATAACTAGAGATTCTGGGCACAGAGTGGTATACCAAATTCACAGTTTATATTGCACTCTCAGTTCACATGAAAATTGCCATCAGTTTCATCAAGTGAATCTGCTTTTGGTTTTTTTGAATCTAGTTTTTTGAAAAACAACAACAAACTTTCTGAAAGCACCAGGTTATACAAATTCTGTTTCCTTTCCTAAAAGCAGACATTGCTAGATCTTTAAGACTTTTGCTCAAGCGTTATTTTTTTTTCTGTTGTTCTCAACTGACAAGATTCTGCCCTTAAAGTAAGGAATGGGAATAATTTTCTGGTTTCTGAAAATCAGTAATGACTGATGCTGCTGTTTACTTTTCCAGAGGGAGAAACCTCTCCTTTCAATACATAATAGTCAGGCATGGAAAAGAAACTTTAAATGCAATTAAATGAGAGCACTGTGTAGTATGGAAAAGAACCTCCTCTCTCCCTCTCCACCCCCATCTTTTTTTTTCCTTTTTTTTTTTTTTTTTTTTTTTTTTTTTTTTTTTTCCCAATTTTAGCTCTCATTCCTGGGCTGAGATTGCTCTAGTGTTACTGAAGTTGAGTGGGTATGAGGAAAAGCAGTATTTTTTACCAGCTTCTTGGGCCATCCATACAGTTCATCTTTTAGAGAGGTAGCAAGAATAATCGTAGAATGGTTCAGGTTGCACAGGACCTTAAAGGTGATCTAGTATGACCTCCTTGCCATGGGCAGGGCCACCTTCCACAGGACTCAGTTGCTCTAAGCCCCATCCAACCTGGCCTTGAACACTTCCAGGGAGGGGGCATCCACAACTTCTACAACATGTGATGTGTGCTGAATTTGTACCTATCAAAAGGAGCCTAACCAGTGACATGAGAGAAAGTCTCTCTTTGCATTTGAATTTGTTCTTGGATGTGTATTTGTATTTGCAGTGGGAGCAAATCAGTAACAAAATGCCAAGAAATATGGAGAGAGTACACAGCCTGCCTCACACCTGAAGTGATTCTATGGAGGAATAAAAGAGTATGGTTAATTTAAACACAACAAAAACAAACCCCAAAACCCTTACACAAATTAAAAAAAAACCATCTCCAAAACCAAAGCAACCAAACAAAACACCCTCAAAACAGACCAAAAAAGCAAGAAAAACAATGCAGATATTTGAAGATGGGTAGAAGCAAAATAAGAGCACTGCATCCAAAATGCAGCCACATAGTTGAAAGTGTGCAACCTAATTTAGACAGCTAAATCTGGAACTTTGTGCTCATTGATTTCTTGTTGAATGTTGAGGAAACTTTGGGTTGTAAGACCTTCTGGTTTCCTTCTGATCAGGATACCATTATGTATACCCCATATGGGTTTCTGTCATTCCTTAACTTAAAGTACTGATGGCTTCTTTAACTACCAAGTATTCTGTATTGCAAAGAGTGATTTAAGCACACTGTTTCTCTTTCCTGTTTCTGAACAGCATCCCAGAAATTGGATGTAAAAACCATGTATTGGGCTTTACCTCTGTGACACTTTCACAGTATCTCTGCTGGGAAGGAGAGAGACTGACAGCATTGCTTCTGTTTCATAGACAAGCTGTCTCAGAGTTTTACTGTGCATGATTTCAGGAGTCACAGTTTTCTCATGGGTCAGACCAAAGAATGTGTTTCTGAATGCCAAGTGTACTTGTTAAAGGTTGTTTCCCCAACATAAGCAGCAGAATGTATTTTTACAATAGAATATATTGAAGTTAGGCTGAACAAACTTCTTTTCCCGTATAAGGAACATACTTAATAGTTGCATTTGTGTCCTACAACCAGACTTTGAGTACTGATGTGTGATTTGCATAGGGTAGAAGTTCTGTATGGCATGGAAAGAGAGGAGCACAAAACATGCATGTTTTCCAGTACAGAACTTTTAATTTTTTAGAGTATTACCATTCCATTAAAATGTAACTCTTATGTACATTACATTAGATAGGAGGCACTGCAGTAAGATAAGGTTGTTAAATTTCACTGTGCTAAGCAAAGATGGAGGTGTCAGTATAAGAAGTGAGATGGAATGTTGTTGCACAGTAAAGGGTAAACCAGGGCAAATACTTCTGTGCTGGAGGTGGTGTCACCATCTTTATCTTGTGTATAAGAACAGTGAAAGGACAGACAATAGCACCAAAAGTAAATTATGGTTATTGAATATATGGTTTTGAAATATTTTTGTAAAATTTCTATTGCTTTGTTCTCTTCACAGGTGCAGAATGAGTTTATTTTATCAACCGAGAGAGACTCATTTGTGGAACAGGTACGAGAGATTATTGAGAAAGCAGATGAAATGCTAAGTGAGGATGTAAGTGTGGAGCCAGAAGGTGATCAGGGCTTGGAGAGTATGCAGACAAAAGATGATGGCTTCTTTCCAGGGTCACAGGTATGTAAAGAACATACTGCCTTTGCTATCTCTATTTTACATTTTGGGTGGCATGGTTTTGTGAGTAGAAATGCTAGCTAGAAATGGAAACTTTAGTAAAATTTTAAAATCAGAAGACAGTGAAAGCTTGATATCAAGATGTGAGAGCCTAAAATTCATTTAGAAAGCTAAATAATATAAAATTCTTGCTTTTTGATGTGTTCTAATGCTTCCAAAGCTGCTAAATCTCCTAAGAGTCCACTAAGCAGAGTCTTAAGTGCTGAGACTTCTTGCACTGAAGGCTGTTGTGAAGCAGGACACTAAAGCCCCCAGCCCTGTGCTGCTTACTGAACACTGAGAGCCTGGACTCAGGCCCTCTCTCCAAGAAAGTGCTAAGATATTGCATGGCTCAGTTAGAAAACAGGTTTTGAAACTGGTTGCTGAGAATAAGAAGGGGTGACATTTCCTGAATCTCTGCCTTATTTCCACACAGAAATAGTTGGAAACATCCATTTAGCTGCAGAATATTTAAGGAAATTGGATGGACCACCTGTTAAAAACATGTTTAGATCAATTTGCTATATTGACAGCCACACCTAGGCAGAATTCCACTAGTTTGGTAGTGGTGGTAGGGTTCAAGGTACTTGTTTGCCTTAAATGCACACATTTCAATAACCTCACATTTTAAGAACTATCTTGTAGGTTTCTGTTTCAGAATAGAACTTTAAATTCTATCTTACTTTACAGAAATTAGAGTTCAAACAGCCAGATCCTACATCTTCCATGCCACAAAGAATAGGTGAGTCTTTTGTGATTTTTTTTTTTTTCTTTTCTTTTTTTTCCCAACCGTTACCTTTCTCTGTTTCAGCGGATGGGTGCAGCCAGCTTTTTATTTTGTATGATGGAGTGCACATTCCATATTGCAGGTTTTGTGTTTACCTACAAACACGTATCACTAAATATCTTAACTTCTTTCTGTTTAGGGGTTCCTCCTAGCTCCTTCACCCAGGTGGTCCATTCTGCAGGAAGACGGTTTATTGTCAGCCCTGTCCCTGAGAGTCGGCTAAAAGAACAGGGCTTCTTCACATCCAGTGTTCCTGGAGGAAAAGAAACTTCAGATATGGGTAAGACTCTTAAACTCAGGTGGCTAAGTCATGTTCATCAAAATGGTGAAGTTAGTGAACTAGATTTTGTCTAAACACCTGTAAGTATTTGAGGAAGTAAGGAACTGTCTGTGTTGGCAAGAAATTATGATAATTTGTGTGATACTCTGCAGTATTCGCGGGAGGAAAAAATGTTGGTTGGCTGTCTGCAAGACTGTGAGAACTTAACTCTGTATTTTAACATAAGCCTGAATTTGTAAGTTTTTTTTAAAATCTTGCTGAGAGGTAAATGTCATCTTAGCCTAGCAATAGAAAAAAATACTGTAATGAATTTTTCCAGGTACTGACATTTTTCTGTTCTTTCAGTTGCTGCATCTCCACTACATGGTCCTGGAATGAATCTCTCCCATTCGGCATCATCACTAAGCCTGCAGCAAGCTTTCTCTGAGATGGGGCATGCTCAAATGACAGAGGGACCTAGTACAGCTCCTCCAGTGTTCAATCAAACAGTACCACCCTTTCCTCCTGCACTTTCTACTATGGCGAGCAGTGGCGCACCTTCTGCATCTGTGGCTGCTTCTTCAGTATCTGTTCCCTCCAGCACAAATGTTTCTCTTCCAGGATCTGTTACTTTGCCTTCAGAAAGTGCAGCTGTTGGAGTTGCACCAAGTGCAAGTGTGCCAAGCTCTGTTTCTCCACCTCCAGCCTCACAATCTGGACAGCAATCGACTGGTGTCACTTCCAGTGTGAGCGCCCCTGCTTCTTTCTCCTTAGCTACCACATCCCAGCCTGCTCAACCAGTAACTGGAGACATTGCCCCCAGTAACAGCACACCATCTTCTTTGTCTCTGCCATCTACCCAGGTTCCTGGTGTCACTGGTCTTGGTGTCATTGCACCAGCTGTGACATCTCAGTCTACTCCTCCGATTGTAAGTAGTATGGCAGGATCACAGACAGCTGTTGCTCAGAGTGTGGCTTTGCAGCTCCCTCAGCTTAGTAGCGGTGGTTCGGTCTCCAGTTTGGCAGAAACAACAGTTGTAAGTGCTCCACAGTCACTACCTGAGAGTGGGCAGTCTATGGATAAATCACAGCTCTGCAGTGCATCTGGCTTGTCTCTTCCAATCTCTGCCTCTTTATCGTCCTCAGTAGCAACAAGCATATGTGGTTCAGTCTCTCAGCCAGTGATACATCCCTTACTTGTCCCATCAGGAATTACATCCACACCTGTCCCACCTCAGATTTCAGGTGCAGCACCCATGTTGCCCCAGGTTCCCTTAGCTGGTGTCTTACCACAACCGGTGACTAACTTGCCTGCAGTACAGCAAACTTTGATTCACAGCCAGCCTCAACCAGCTCCTTTACCCAATCAGCCTCACATTCACTGTCTGGAGGCTGATGCTGATGCTCAGTCTAAAGCTCCTGGTATTGATGATATAAAGACCCTGGAAGAAAAGCTTCGGTCTCTCTTCAGTGAACATGGTAATGTGGGAACAGCACATCCATCAGTATCTCTGGACACATCACTGGTAATGGAAACTACAGTGACTCCGGGGATACCAACTACTGCTGTGGCACCAACTAAACCCTTGACATCCATTAGCACTTGTATACCTCCGAGCAGTTTGCCTCTTGGACCAACTGGCTTGCCAGTGCTGACACCAGTTGCCACTCCTGGGCAAGTGATCACCCCAGTCAGCTATATTTCAGCATCGAGCAGCATTGCAACAGCAGTAGTGAAACCAGGGACCTCTCCTTCAAAGCCCCCTCTTAGCAGGGTACCGGTAAGAGATGCAACATTTCTGTGAATATTCAAGTGGTGTAGGAATTAGCTTTCTTGAGCAGCACCACTTTTATAAATTTGTTCAGACAGGGGCGTCTTAATTTAGTATATTATTTGAATCTTTACACTGTTTTTTGTCACAAGAGTTGTTATAGTGTGTCCATATTGGAAAAAAAAAAATCACAATTCTATGTCATGCCTCTGAGAGAGCTCTGGTGTTGCTGTTAGTTTTTCCTACTCCTAAGCTACAAAGAGTGAAGCAATTGTGATTTTGTTTGGTTTTGGTGGTTTTTTTGTGGTGGTTTTTTTGGTGGGTTTTTTTGGTGTTGGTTTGTTTTAATGTGGGTTTTGTTGCTGTTGTTTTTTTCCAGTAGAATTTGGAAGGCATGCTTTAAATAGCATTTTATTTCATGTGTGATCACTAGGATGAGATGGGGTGGTTAAATGTTTCACCAAGTAGTCAGGATAGCTTAGCTTCTTACCATTAGCCTGCTCCTTTGAAGTCAAGGGTGTTCACCTGACTGACAGTCAGGATTTTCTTTTACATTATTTTTGTGTTCTGCTGTCTACGTAGTGCCTGGACAGTCTTTTACCTCCCTAATACAAGACTTGTGAAATCAGAATTTTGAGAAGTTAAAAAACACCTGGATGTTTGAAGAAGAACCAAAGCTTTTTTGCCTGTTTACTGAATTGATATTCAAACGAACACTCTCTCATAGAGTCCTGACTTCCAGTAACAACTTGTCATGTGTTGTGGATGTTGTTACCTGCTAACTAGCCACAAGTATCAGGATGTGGAATCAGACTACCTGTTTTCTTTAAATGGTTCCCTCTGTTGGGAGACAGTGCATTTTCATAGTTTAAACTATTGGTAGTCCTTTCCTTTTCAAAATTTCATTGAAATAGATTTAAGAAACTTTCAGATGTTTAACAAACAAAAAAATACTTAATACTCCTTTTTTTTTTTCTGTAACATTCTGTTCCACTCACCAACACCCTGTTAACTGTCTTTGGCCAGCCTAGCTGTTTGCCATTTTCAGGCCGTTTAAGCTGAGCCAATGCTCCTGTCATCTCCATTCCCTAGTTGTCTTTCCCATTCAACCATAGTAGAAAATTTCCACCCTGGAGTAGCAGGAACATGAGCTAAGGAAGTTGGGAAGAAAATCTAGATACAGAGGCATTCTTTTTTATAAAATAAAGCTGAGACTTAGAAAGGAAATACTAGAAATTAATAAAAACTGTTACTGGTTCGGGAGCAGTTAAAAACCTGCTAACTGCAAACATGTAATTTTAAAGACTTGGGTTTAAACATAATAAATTTTGGGGTTTTTTTGATGTCAGTTGTGGGAAAACTACCTCCTTTCTGAAGTTTTTCTGTGTTGTTTTTGAGCTTTAATGAGCTTATTTTTAAAATTTTTCCGAGATTTACTAAACTGCATTTGTATGTATTTTATTTTTTTTATGGACAGCCTGTTAACCTAGAGAGTTAAATATGTTCTGACTTGTCTTAGGAATTTATTTAAAGTATATTTTGCCATATCATCATGTATTTCTCAAAACTTCAAAGTCATGGTCAAGCCTTGAGAGTACAGTTGTGAACAAGAAATGGAAACTGTGGAATGGATCACTTAATTCCTAGAACTTCTCACTTCCCTAACAATGGAAATAACTAACTGGAATGTGCTATCTGACCTGACATGAAGGCTTTGATGGCTCCTTCTAACCTTTCCAGTCTCTCTAACCTCTTCCACATAACTTGGTTGACTTCCCCTTACCTAGTTTCATGGCCTAGTCATCTTCTGTGGGTCATGAAAATCCTTCAGGTTCAAAAAAGTGATGGATCAAGAGACTGGTGTGAGAGGTTGCAAAAGCAACGTCTGCTTCTCAACAGGTCAAAACATGCTCAGGCATGCGAGTTTTGTTCTCAAATCAATTACTTGAGACAATTTGACAGAAGTGTGTAGCTTGCTGTTGCTAATGGGACGTTCACATAGATCTGTTGTAAGGAGATTGGGAGCATTCTTGCATACATCTATAAATTAAGTTTCTTGGACACTTTAATTGGGTTTTGGAAGATTTATTGTAGTATTTTTTTCAGACTTGAAAATAATATCCCTACGATAGTTTGCTCCTAGAAACAGCAACCTGTTTAAACTTTGACTTCTCAAAGATAACCAGAAATAGAAAACTAAAGCAAAAGTATACAAACAGTTTCCCCTAACTTTTCTGCGAAAAAAATCCTGAAAGACTCTATGCTAACTCTCCAGGAAGTAAGTCTCTGCAGCAGACCGTGTTGAGGCTTCTATTGTATGACATGACTGACTGTAGCTTGGTATCTGATCCCTCTGTTGTTCTGTGTCTGATGGACTCGCGTTTCCTTTCCGTTATCCATAGGTGCTACCAGTAGGTTCTGAACTTCCGGCTGGCACTCCATCCAGTGAGCCGCTGCCACCTTTCCCAGGACCTTCACTAACTCAGGTGCTACACGACTTGGCAGATTTTATCCGTTTCTTTTCCTTCCAAAGAGCATGTTTTGATTAAACTCTGAATTGCATGTTATTAATGTCTTCTTTCCTTTTGACTGAGTAACCCCCTTTGTGTAGCTAGCAATGGCCCCAGTCTGTTCAGCTGGGTATGTAGCTCACCCTTCAGGATGCTGTACCCAGTGTCTGAAGCACAGGAATAGTCAACCAGGCTTGGGGTTTTTCAGTGTGTTGACCTGAACTTAGAGGTGGTGTTTTGCTTTGGTTTTGGTGGGTTTTTGTTTGGTTGGTTGTTTTTTTTTATGAAAAGGTAACACAGGTGAGTATGTGCGTAGAACTTGAACTTGTTCTTGAAAGGGTTTGGTAACAAAATATCTCTTTAGGGTGGCAATATGTACTGTACAAAATTACACATAAATAGAAATGCAAGATTGTTGGCTTTACTAATGCCTGTTTCCTTGGGGTTTTCTGTTTTGTTTTTGTTTGGTTTTTTATCCCCTGTTATTACTACGCTGATTTCACTAGGCTTTCAGATTTGCAAAAGGTCTGAAGCTCTTAATCATAAACATGAGTGGAAATGTAACGGTGGCTTCCCTTGCTCGGGTTCTGTCCCTGTGGGCACTACTTACCTTGGGTATCTTTTATCTAAATTGGGAGGTTTTGTCCTGGAGATTAGAACGGAAACAGCTGGAAGCTGACATCTCCTGCTGTCTATTTGTGCCCTTGTACCTTGCTGGTCTTCATGTGGTGATGCAAATGCAAGTCAGTGACCTTAATCAAGGAGTCCTCATTGGTGGCCTCTGTGTTCAGGCTACTTCTTGGATGTGCTTTCTCATTTTTCGTAAAGCATGTTAAAAACTACTGTTCATTAAGAAAAGGCAGCATCTTGCACCCTTTAAGAAATCTATGGAAGTGAATGTATGGCTCGTGAAACCTGTCATGGAAAATGAGAGCTGCTGTATGTGGTTTTATGGAGCTTTTTTTCTAGCAGTCTGAACGAGGTCTGTATTTCTGCCCTGTAAGTAATCAGGAAATGGGTGTCTTCTGCCTCCGAAGTGAGCAAGAAGCTGAATGACTTATGTAGAACTATAAAAGGACAGTGTTAGCAAGAAAGACTTTTCTGTTCCACCAACTTCTGGAGTCAGAAGCTGGTTGATATCAGCAAATTCTTTCCGAAGCATGGTTTCACTGAAGAGGAGACAAAAACAGTTTGATAATTATTATTTGTGTTCTTACCAGCAGCAAGGGTAGCAAAGGGATCTGGAAGTAGCTGATTAAAATCAGTCACACTAAGTTAGTAGTCATTGCTTTGAGCTGGGTATGTTACTAATATTTTCCCCCAAACTCAACACATTTGTAACCACTTATATGACTCAGGCCACTGTGCCACTGCAAAAGGCTTCTTCCTGTTTGTCACAGGTATTTCTGGCAGGATTTGTGGTATGGAAGAGGCATAATCATAGATCCCTTCCTTCTTTTTCTTTGCAAACTGCTTACCCTATTTCACTTCTCATTTGAACTCTAAAGCCTGCTTAGGAGTCAGATAAAATTGGAGGAGACCAACTGGATCGAATCTAATTGACTGTTAAGAGCATTTTCTGCTGTCTCATAATACCATCTGGAAAATTACTGGTTTGTCTTAAAGTAGCTAGAGTTGCCTGCCTTACTGTTTCTGTCAGTACCTCATTACACAACTGTTTTTTTTCCTTAGTACCAGACTTCTAATTTGCAGACAAAGTACATGTTCATCTCAAGGCCAGTTTTGGACAGTTTGTTCCTTAGTCTTAAATACCTGTTCTGTTTATTCCTTTATTTTAAAAGCATATTTTTCAGGCTTAGTTTTTAGCACTTTGTGCTGCATCTCGTGCTCTTTTTTCCCCATTTGGATGGGATTGGTAGGGGGTTTATTGTTCTTAGGTTTTTTTTGGCTGTGTTTTGAAATCCACAATTTCAGAAGAATATCATCCTGGCAACCTGTTGAAAGCATCTTTATGCTATTATGTACCTCTAACTTTCAGTTTCTTGAAAGTGAAAAGTAATGTTTTTGTGTTGCCATAACCTCAGCTTCAGTTCTAAAGACAGATCTGGCTTTTTCATATAGAAGACTCGGAAAGATTTATGATGCTAAAGGTTGGATGGAAATTTCTGCTTCAAAGAATTGCAGCTTAATGATAGCTGCCTACACTTTATTCTTCCAAATGTATCTTATGTGTATGGCCCTAATTAATAATTTTTAATTCATCCAGACTTCTCTAATCTTCTAAGATATTTTTAGGCAATTCTTTTTCTCTTCCCCTCCCTAATTCAATTGGTCAAGTTTGAAAAGCTCAAACATCTGAAATCTTGATAGTAAGAATACTGGAGAGAGATTTGCCCTTCTCCCTTCCTCCTCTTCTAGTCAGTCCATCCAGATAGCTTGATGTATCTTGAAAGAGGTGAGGGGTTTTTAAAATTTCAGTTGTCCTCAATCGTACATAATCCATGGTTGTGTTTGAAATGATGGACATCTTTGAGTTTTTCTGTGTATTTTTTTTTCTAGCTGACTTTCTTCAAGATTTTAGTTAATCCATAATACAGAGTATCTTGGTTATCCTCCAACCAAAAAAAAAGTAGAACTCGGGGGCTTTCAGCATCTTTGCCCAGTTCTCAAAGGTGGGAATGCAGACTCCATGCTAACTTCCAGAAAAAATGAAGCTCAAATTAATCCTTCTTTTCTGTGTTTTACCAAATGTGTTGCTTAAATTGCTTCTAGTCCTACTGTGCTATACGTGTTAAATTTAATCGTGTAGGAGAACATCATAGAAATATGAAAGCTGTACCAACTGCTTTAAATGTTAACATTAAATATGGCTCTTTCTCAAATGTGATGTTTCTCCTGGGCTGGGTCAGCTGCTTACTCTTTGCTTTCTCAGTCCCAACAGCCACTGGAAGATCTCGATGCTCAGCTGAGAAGAACCCTCAGTCCGGAGACAGTTCCAGTGACATCTGCTCCTGCCTGTGTATGTTTGCAATGCTGGCAGTATAGGAGTCTTGAAAAAGTTAAATGTTTCGCCAAGGTTGTGCTCTTAGGTCACTACATTTAATATCACAAAGTGTTCATACTTTGAAAAAGAAAATTGAGTCATCTTCCAGTTTGTGGGAGTCAACCAAAGGAGGAAAACTGTATCTTGCAATAGATTATGTATCTCCTGAGTCTGGTTTTGATATTGGTTCTTAATCCAGGTTTTCTAGTGATGCTCTTAATGTCACCAAACTAAAAGGAGAAGGGATTATGGAATAAGGGGAAAGAGCACTTAACAAACAGTATGTAATATGTCAGTCTTAATATGGGGAGGGTGTTTAAAGTGGGAATCTGAAAATTTTAATGATGATAATAATAAACTTCAGTGCAAAATGAAGGTAAAGACTGACATTGTGATCTTCAGTGAAACTGCTGGTTCTTTTAATTCAGTTTTATTTTGTTTTCCCCCCTTGTACCTGTAGTCTGTGCCCTCAGTAGCATCTACAACGGTTACCGCGGTGGTGTCCACAGCAACTCAGTCTCTGAAGGATGGTAAGGCAGCCTTGATTTTTTTAGATTGTTTGTCAGCATGGAGATGTAGTCCAAAATTGAACAGACTAGCAACTTCGAAGGACATTGCTATTCTATGACTTACTAAAAGGGTATTTGTTAAGGATCACTTTAGGTTTTAGTAGCTAGGCTGAAATTTTCCACTGTAGGCCAGGGGAACAATGTATGCATATTATAGTAAGTCACTTAGGATTTAAAGCTGTCCAGAATCCTAAATTAAGACTTGCAAAGAATCTCTGGTATGCTGCAAAGGTACAGCCTTAGTATTTGAAGGAACTTTTTCATGTCTTGTGTTACATTCTTGGCAAAACCAGCAAGAATTCTCACTTTGTGTCATCATGCTATATTCAATATGTAGGATACATCTTCCTAATCCAAGAGTGTTTCCTTTATATTTACATTAGAGAAAGGAAGGTTAAACAACTAAAAATCTAAGGAAGGTAGTAAGGAAACCAGACTTTCTGATTGCATTTTTAGAACAATTTAAGATTGACTGGATGATAACAATTGAAGTCCAAATGATTTTCAAATCTACATGAGTTTAGTTGTTGGTCAGGGTGGGGGGAACCCCAACAACTTGCAAAATAGTCTGAGACATTCCTGTCAGCGTTCTCCTAATTGTTTAATTTTTAAAATCTTCATTTTTAAAAAGACATTATTAATGTGGTACTGGGATTATTTCTGAACTATCTAGTAAGCATTGTTTAACTTGCATGTGCTTCTAAAGTTCAGTGACAAATCTTCAACAGCTAATAAAACCCATAGGAAAACAAAATATTCCCATTTTAGTATGTTGGCAGTGACCTATACCATAGAACTCGATTGTCTGCTAGAAAATGAGTTGGGATTTTCCTGCTGAAGTTTAGAAGGTAAAAGTAAACAAACTTGGAAGTTGCTTAGTAAACATTGCAAGTTGTCCAATAGAACTGATTTTCAAATATAGTGTGTTGGCTTTATAACAACAAAATCAGGAGCTGATACCTAAGGATCAAGCTTCGAAAGCTTCAGATTGACTGACTAAATTTGACAAACACTGTGGACAATTTGTCAATAGACAGATGGTAAATTTAAGAAATTTTATAAACCACATTTGCTCAAAACAGTCTATGTGGGTATTTAATTAAGTAAGCTTTTTCTTACATGAATTGGCCTACTTTCACATTCCTGTTTAAAATAAGTGGGGGTTCTTTTCGTGTTTTTTTAATTGCTGTCCAAAAGGGCACTTTTAGCAAATACACTGTACAGGGAAACTTTATAGAGAAATACATCACTTGATTATTGTGGTTTGATATTCTATATGGTAAAGCTGAAAAATAGATCAGGTTCCATGAATCCAAAGGCCTGCTAGGAGTTAACTGATGGTTGAGTTTGAAGTAGATAAAAAATGGTTGGAGTTCAAATAATTTGCTACTCATTTTCCTCCTAATCCCATTCTCTTTTTCCTTAGCTTCAGCATCATGTGGAGGAGAGAGCAGTGCTATGGCTACCACAGCAGGAGCCAGTGTTAAGATGGGACGGTTTCAGGTACAAGATGTTGACCTCATTTGGTGGTTGATGCAGGATCTTTGCTGAGCAGTGCCCATGTAGTACCAGCTCACTGTGCCTCATGGTGGGCTTTTCTGTCACAAGAAAGAGTCCGTGTTGAAGTTGTGAGTGCAGAGCTTTGTGCAGATTCTGTCTTCACGCAGGTCAGAGGTTGCACGAGATAATGCAGGTCTAGAATTGAGAATGCAGCATTTCATCATGTCAGGCCTTAGCTGTGTAATTATTGCCCTTGTGTTTTAGCTAATTGTAGGATGGTAGTGTCTGGATGTTTGCTGTATTATGTCCTGTGTTTGACAAAGTCCTCTCTGAATCTGCTGTGTTGCTGGGGAATTAATCCTCCAGGTTGCTTAGAACTACTGTTTTGTGTGACAGTGTGTTACTTGGAGGGAAGCAGGATCTTGCTTTGTGGCATACCAAGGAAATGGGTTTATTTTGACCTCTCAGATGCAACTTACTATTACGTTAAATAAAAGCATCATATTAGGGAAGTCTGCATGATCATATTTCTGTTCTAGGTATCTGTGGCGGTGGATGATGTGCTAAAAGAAGGTGACAGGCCTGAAACTAAGCCAGTGCAATTTGAAACCACCTCAACTGATTCTTCACCTCTTTCTGGCAGTAGCCCAGAGAGTACGCTGGTAAAGCAGACTGGCAGTCAGAAAAGTGAGGCTGTTGTTGTCTCTTCCTTGGATGTGGTAGATGGCATTCCTCAGTTAGTCCCCATGCTGCAATTACCAGTAGATATTGGTCAGCCTACCAAGGTCGGGCGCTTTCAGGTAACAACAACAACGGATCAAGTGGGGCGCTTCTCAGTGTCAAAGACTCAGGATGAGGTCACCTGTGCAGAGAAACAGCCAATGACTCTTCCTCTCTCTGTGGACTTGGAGCAAGTTGCTTCTTCAGCTGCAACTCCGAAGAAAGAGTTGGAGTTGAGGCAGTCACCACACATGAATGGTCCGTCCTCTGAACCAGAGGCTGCCTTCTTAAGTGGAATGGCTAAGGATTTGGATGATGGCTCAGGGAGCCCAGACTCCTTCCAGCCCTTGGGGGGGTCAAAGATCAGCCTCCCTGTACAGAGCCTTAGCAACTCCTTCAACTCTTCCTACATGAGCAGTGATAATGAGTCGGATATTGAAGATGAAGACTTGAAATTGGAACTCCGTCGGTTACGGGAGAAGTAAGGTTTTTTTTTCTTGTGTAGTAGTAATGTATGAATACATGTAACAGAGGCTCAGCATGGCTTTCTCTTCATCTGGACCTTACTTTTCACAAAGAAAAAAAGTTACCTTCCGTAACTTCTAAAGTTTTGCTAAATGCCAGGTTCCATTCTCTGATTATGTGAGAAGTAAGATTCTTTGATGGGGAAAAAAGTATGTAATAATTGCAGAAAAGTATATATGTTTCCTGTTTTCTTACCTGCAAGCTTGTTGCACGTGTTTATATGTAGGTTGATTGCTACACTCTTGATAAGGCTGCAGATGCATAGAAGCTTTTGGTTATCACAGAAATTTTGTAGGTAGTGGGAACAGTGTTGTCTCATTTGAAAATGACACACAGCTCTTTGTATTTCTAATGGTTGTCCTTTGCCTGAAGAATTGCTCTTGGCTCACAAAAAATCAAGCAATGGGACCTACTAATTTATATGTATTGAAAGCTGAACTTTTTTTAGAACAACTGGCAATTTTAAGTCTCGTGTATTCAACTGCTCTGGAAAAACTAAGGCAATACAAATGTAAAAGTCTCCAAAGCTATGCCTCAGAAAATGAGTAATCTTAGCTATTCTTGTGGTGTTTTAATGCTGAACAATTTGATCTTTGACAGGAGGTATATATTATTTTTTGTAGTTAAGTTTATCCTGTTTCTATGGTTACAATGCTGGGAACTTTTTGTTGGCATTCTAGCCAGGGTCAGAGCACAGTGAACAACGGCAAGTTTTCTGCCATGTGTCTTCAGCAGTTATTTGTGGAAAAGAATTATTTCTGCCATTCTTAAATGTTAATGGGAGTTTGACCAATGAGACCAGTCGAGCTTGAGTGGAAGGGAAAGACTGTATGCATGCATGTATATACATACAATTTTGGTAAGTCATAGTCTTTGGTAACTTGTTAGGCACCTTAAAGAGATCCAGGAGCTGCAGAGTCGCCAGAAGCAAGAGATTGAGTCACTGTACATGAAACTGGGAAAGGCCCCCCCTGCAGTAATTATTCCCCCAGCTGCACCCCTTTCAGGAAGGAGAAGACGACCTACTAAAGGAAAAAGCAGCAAGTCCAGTCGTAGCAGCTCCCAGGGAAATAAGAGCCCTCAGCTATCAGGTAAGGCTTACAACGGTTTTTTGAGGAGACAAAGCAGAGAACATTCTATTTCTCATCTCTCTCTGTTTTGCCTTTTGAATGGGAGTGTTTGTGTGTGTTTGTGTCCCAGTTCCTCTACTGCCTGGATTACTAGATCATCTTTGAAATTGCTTTTACTGTTGAGTAGTCTTCTTGTGAGATTTGCAATCTGCTAAAAGATACTGTTACATAGTTCTGTAAAAAGAGTTGAGATTGGTATTTTGTAGAGATTAGTCATATGGTTCTGACTGGCTAGGAGGATTGGGGAATATCCCTTCTGGGGCAAAAACTTTAAATTTACAGTATGGGGCAAAACTTTTATTTACTTAAGATAAAATGTTGTCCTTGCCTCTTCCAGAAACCGGTTTTGCAGAATGGAGCTGGTCTCTTCAGCATCTTGACACTTGGTTTTTCTTTCTATTCTAGTAGCACTTAAGCATAGTATTACTGGTGTCCTTCCAGTTCAGAAAGTTTGCCACAGTTGATGAATGTTAGTGGTTTGGTTTTTTTTTTAATGGAGTTGCAATTTTCTTGTACTTACAATTTGTGAAACAATTTCAATTGTCAAGGCTTCCTTTCTCACTACAATAATTTTTATAATAAACAACTCAGAAAAAACAGTTCTGCTTAGTCTTTGAATGACATGGTTGTCGGATGCTTGCTGGGTAGTTGTAGATATCTCAAATCCTGTAGCATTGAGCAAGCAGTACTGGAGGGCCAGCACTTTGAGCAGAAATATTTTTCACTGCTTCCTACACACTCACTTGGTTAATTCCATGTCATGCTGCAATATCTGCATCCAGTCACCCTGGCTGCTCTCTTCTGTGTTGTATGATAGGGGCTACATGTAACCATTTTCTTAGAAACTTGGGTAGTTGCCTGCCCCTCTCTTCCCTGGATTGTCATGCTTGACCAGAGGACTGTGTCTTTTTTTTCTCTCCATTTAAGCACTTGTCTTGTATTGCTAGGGTAATAGCTCAACTGATTATTTGAGTTACTTGGTAGTGGCTTCACTCTCTAGTAAACATGACAGTCAAACTTTCATCTGTTTTTTCTCCTGTTCCTTGTGGACAATGACAGAAGCTTGGAAAATAACGTGGGGAAACTGATACAATCAATGTCTTTTTTTCCTTTCCTTCCTTCTCTAGGCAATCTGTCAGCTCAAAGTGCACCATCCGTCTTGCCCCCACAGCAGACTCTTCATCCTCCTGGTGGTGTGCCAGAAACTGGGCAGAACCATTTGTTACAGCCCCTCAAACCTTCACCTTCTAGCGAAAATCTCTACTCTGCCTTTACCAGTGATGGTGCTCTTTCAGTACCAAGCCTTTCTGCACCAGGCCAAGGTAGGACTTGAAACAGAATTAGTGTTGAGTCTTGCACCTTTGTTACTGGCAAACATACTATCAACTTGATGAGACTTGATTTTTAATAGGTAGCTGAAGTAGATTGGTTGTCTCTAACTGATGTGTGGAGGCTGATAAGAGTGGGGTTTTTTGTTTTGTTTTTTTTTTACTAGATTTCTGCCTTCTCATATAGGTGAAGTGTGTTGAGGTGGCTGGAGTAATTGATATATAGTGCATAGTGCTCTCTGCTGTAATGAGAGCACTGAGGATAGTGCAGTGTGCTGGTGGCTGGTGTTCTGCTGACCTGGGGGAAAGGTGTTGGCTGAGAGGATGAGAAGGCAGATGAGAATGAGGTATTTGGAAATGTGAATTGAGACTAAGAATTTGGCAGAGCAGCTTTGGTGGTAAAAGATAATTGAAATGGTAGAAAATTTTTGAAGGGTCAGTCCTTTAGACTGCCAGACTGCTTTGGCTCTTTCTGTCAATGGTATTCTTAACAATGAAAGTAAAAAGATGCTCATGTTCTGCAATTGTGAAGTGAAGAATTACCCTGAAAGGAAGAGCTTGTGCAGGAGGATGGGAATGGTAGCAATAATTGCTCATTTACTCAAGTTAATCATGTTGTATATTGTTTGTTGTTAGTTTAGTGTGTTATCAAATAATTTCTCAGACACAGCTCCGATTTATTTGGTAGGGAGGGCATTTTGGCTTGCCAGTCATTAAGGGGATGATAGCTTGATTCCTTTATTTCTTTTAATTTAGCTGTTTGAGGTTTATTTTCCCTTGAACATCTTTTTGAAAACTTTTGCCATAGACTTGTTGTATACATAAGTTCTAATACCTGTTTTTGCTGAAATTGGAAAAGTAGAGACAGAAAATGAGAACAGCTTTTTTGGAAGAATTTTCTGTAGAGTTCTTTTAATAAACTGTTTCCAGTATTTTGGAGCTACTGGAATCATCTCCCTGTTTCTGGAGTTGTTCAGTACAATTAGATTTACAATTTTTTACAGTTAGGTACTTATGTCAGGATTTGACTTTGCTATAGATTGCAACCTTATTGTTGGGTTATGTACTGGAGAGTAACACTACAAACTGTGCCCATTGTCTGGAGGTATTGGAAGGAGTCTCTTCTCCCTGTATATTGCCTACATACTCTTTGGTCTGCACTTCGAGGCTTATTCTTGTGTGTCATGTTAATGCATTTCACCCTTCCAATCTCAAGTTGCTAACATCTTGTAGTGGTGTTCTGTCTCTTCTCCTCTCCTTTCTCTGTTCTTCCCGTTTTTGTTTTCTCACAGGCTGTGCGAAGTTTAACTGTGCATCTGAGAGAGTGACGTTCAAGCCTGGTGGCAGGAGGACACGATTTCTGAGTACGCCCTGCTTGGCTCAGCTCAGCTGCTCTTAGCACATCTTGAGAAGTTTGGGTTCTCATGTTAGGTATTCTGTTGTTAAACTCATAATAACAAGCATTCATTTTCTCTCAGCTTTTGGCAAACTTTTCCAGGACAGTTCAGGGAAGTGACAGAAACTGGGGAGAGTTGACAAGTCATGAGTGCACTGACATTTTCTTTTGGCCTGCCTTAGTAATTAAGCTTCAGCGTATGTTGGCTGACATGAGGCTTGGTGGGGGAGATGGTGTTTCTACTGCAAAAGCAAGCAAGTTGTATTTTCCAAATTATTCCTCTGTTAGACACCTCTGTAGCTGCTGGGGGGGAATATGTTGACTTCTTCCAGCAGTCTGCTTACTGTGCAAATTGGATGTGTTTTGCATGTTGTCAGCAATAGTCCTGATGAAAGTGCAGAGCACTGATGCCACTTGTAGGCAGTTAAAATTGATTTATGTTCATTAGTAGATGGGTAGCTGAAAATTGAAGCGTTGAGGCATTTAAAAATACTTAATACATTCAGGCAAACTCAAAAGATGCTTTCCTACTAATGAGCGCAGGTTTAAAGTTTTTGCTGGGACATGGAGATAAGCTAAATGTGCAACAAATAGCAGTAAAGGTAGGTAATTAGACATCTTTAAACATCCTGTCAACCCTCATGAGTTACCTTGCAGCCCTTTTCAAAAACCTTTCACTAGACCAGATTTACAAGAGAGCCTCAAACTTCTGATGTGATTGAAGTAATAATATGCTTGGGCTGAGGCTGCTGATGTGGTGCTTTTTATTGGGAGTGCTGCAACATCTCCTGTGCTGCTTCTGCAGGCTGGACCCTTGAAATGTCCAACATTTATTTCCTGCTCTCTGGAATGATTCTGTGAGAAAGCTTTAAGCACTGTAAAGAGACCTTCAGTGGCTGTGCTGAGGACAGTGCCGTACACCTGTAGCATCTTACTCGCTACCATTGGCAGTAGCACAGCTGAACCAGAGCTGTGTGCAGGAACTGGGCCTGGCCTCGTGCAGAGACAGCTGCAATGCAACCAGATCCATCCTCTGAGGGAAGGAGTATGACAGAGCAAAGTGACATTTTTTTTTTCCCCTGTCTGTTCAGTTTTGTAATACCTCTATCCCACTTTGTTGGGTTTGGGGGATATAAATACAAATAGTACTTCATTTTTCAAATTGAGAGCTTTAAATGTTTTTTGCTGGGTAATTAATGTGCAGATGTGCACTGACATCTGCAATCTCAAGATTTATGGCTCCGTTCTTGAAAGTTAAATTCTTAGCAGAGCTAACTGCCCTCGTTTGGGTCCTGCTCTGTAAGGGGGAGTTGAACTTGATGATCTTCAGAGGTCCCTTCCAACCCCTGACATTCTGTGATTCAGTAACTCTTTAAATTATCTTTAATCTAGCCAATCCTTTTTTCAGGTAAGGAATATAAAGAACAGCCATTCTGTTTCTAGAATTAACAACCAACTGAATATATGAGATTATTATTTACTTATAAGGCCTTGGCTAGCTGCAAATTGACCATCATCTGGCTCTGAGTACTTTGGCAGGTATATCTTTCCTTATAGGACTGGTGCTAAGGGAAATGGTTTCCTTTTAAAAGGCATGTTGTAGCTGTCCTGTAAAAGCAGGGAGTACTTGGCATGGTGCAGCTCGGCCTGGCTCTTGGCTTATTGCAGGTTGCTTGCTTCTTGGAGTCTTGTCCTTGAAATGCTATTGCAGACTGTTGTGTGGAGTGTGACAGCTGGAGAAGATGCTGGGTTAGAATCAGGGGTGTTGAGGGAACAGTGCAGTAACTGATGCTTTTAACTGTGCAGCTGGAGAAACAGAGTGGTACAGCTTGGCAGGGAATGTCTGAACTGTTCCACGGATCTGAGAAAACAGGGTGACAAACTGAAGGCCCTTTTATGTGTCCAATAAATTTTACTCATGTTGCAAACTGGTCAAACTTCAGTAGTTGGAAAATGCTTCCTATCTCCTGGCAAAAACGGGGGATGTACTTGCTTTTCCTTTTGTGATACCAGCCAGTTGTGACAGTCATTTCTCCTGACATTCCTCACTATGGTCACTATGGTTTTGGAATTCTGAAGAATAAATGGAGGAGTCTGGGCCTCTTCTCTTTCTGAAAGCACACCTGCTAGACCAGCCTTTGGGTTTTTCCTAGAACATCCCCATAGTGACTACAAGAGCCCTGCTGTGCTGTGTCCTCTGTTTCTCACCAAGCTTTTTGTACTGTTTGCTGATACTAAACTTTTCTCACTGTTTCTCTTATCTTTAACAAATTACTCTCTCTTTGTGCTTCAGGGAAGATGGTGAAAAAAGTCTGTCCTTGCAACCAGCTCTGTAGTAATTATCTTATTTCTGTTATCTCCGATTCTTGATTGTAAAGCTATTCATCGGCTTTTTCTGGTCACTGAAGCCTTACCTCCCTTACTCTGTCTCCAACATAGCATCTGTCTGTCTATGTTATGCCCTCCAATGTGTACTCTGTCATTAGTATGTTGAATAGTCTGGCTCTTACTCTTGCAGACAAGTGGAGGCAGGCAGAACCTCACCTTCACTGTGAAACTCTTTGCTCATTGCTAGCGAGAGCCAATTGAGCATCAGGGTCAGTTGCTCACTGTAATGTGCTGGAATTGTACTGCTGAGCAGCTGGTTTGTTTACAGATCTGATGGGGCTTGCCACCTCAGTGATGGATCCAATTGCAGACACTCCTTCAACATTTCAAAAGAATTAAGAGTAAGCTATCAGAGCTCTCCAGTGTGTCTCCCAAAGCAAGAGATGTTTACAAAAGCCTATGTGTGCTCATGTCACTTAAGATTGTTTTAAAGGTATCTTTTGACTGCTAGTTTATGAGGGGTAAAAACAAAAGGGCAGAACTGAAAGTGTTATAGGTAGCAGGCTGGAAAGAAAGAAGCCTGTTCCACTTCAGATCCTTCATGTCAGAGCAGAACTGGGGACGGCTGCTGTGACCGAGCAGGAATGTGGGGGGTTGTTTCCATCAAATGCTACAAGTTGAAGCACTTCCTTTTCAATCTCTTCTGGATGGCAGTTTCTGCAGGTGGTGACTACATTAGACTAAAATGTGAAATTCTTGAGAAGTAATTTTTTAAATTGACAGGACACGGGAGCTTGGTAATTGTGTAGCTCACCTATAATGGTGTGGGCTGGTCTGCCCCTATCTGTGACCAGAGATAAAGGCTCCTAAGAAAAATCACTTTTGGAGACAAAGCTCTCACAGCTGCTTACCTTTGCCACTCTGAACCAATCCAGTCCTTTTCAAAGCAATTAAACTTTCCTGAATGAACTTTTGTGTCTTCATATGGGTGCACTCTACACATCTTGATTCAGTCTTTCCCTTCCATGGCCTGAGGAAGCTCCCCAGCATAGGTTGGGGAAGAGGTTGTAACCTATGCAGTTACAGATTAAAGTGAAAATATGAAATATCAAAAGCAAATATTGGCCATCGTGAAGAGAATGAGAGCAAGTGTGTCAATCCCTGCATTGAACCCTCGTAGTGGAATGTGATTATTACTGGTTTTGGCAGCTCCCCTCTTTGCTTTTGCCTCATTTGCCTTTAGTTTCACCTTTCACATCATTGCTTTTGTTAAACAACAGTATTCTGAGCACATTCCACATGATGCATGCTTAAGGTTCTTGTTATTTTGCTCTTGATTTTCCATGCCACCTGACAGCGTGTTGCTATTACTCTTCCTCTGAGCTGCAGCTGTGCATCCTTGTCAGGGAACCTTGTTCTTTCCTTTTTTGTATGGTTGCATGCATCTGCCTGCCTATAACAACTGCTGCCCCACCAGTGGACACCCAAACCTGGGAGCCACTTCCATGCTTGGCTGGAACTGGTGGGAGGGATGCAGTATCCTTCCCTCCCCAGCACTACTAGAGGCAGTAACACTTTGCTTATTTGTCCTGCATAGTAAGTACGTCACCTTCCTAATTCACTCCTCGATATGAAACATTCCTGCAGGGATGTGGAGGCAGTTCTTTCCCTGATGCAGTGATTGCAAGGAATGTGAAGTAGCTGTCAGGCAAGAGGCAGCAACTCCATTTGGCTTTTGCAATAGGGAGGTGTTTTTTGTAGCTGGCATTTTTGGCATTTTGGCACTTTTAATCAGTTTCCTTCAGAAATGTCTGCCATAATCTCAGCTTTTCTTTGATTTCCCAATTGCAGTCTTCAGAGTGAGCAAGTAGAAATGTTTGAGGAACTTCTGAGAGCCAAGTAGGTGAGGATGTGTGCTTGCAAGGAGTGCTGAGTTTAGCACTGCAGTAGCCACATACTTATTTTGTTGTTTGTTTTTTTATACTAAGTGGACTTGAAAAATCTAGATTGATTCTGCCCTTTATTATGTCTTTCAGATGGAGACTACCCTTGTAGATAACTGTCATTTCCCTATCTGTATATGAGGCTGCTTTGCAGTACTGCTGGGAATTGAGATTACTTCATAATGCACAGTTTCTTTGATTCCTTTAAGGAGATCTGCCTTTGAAAAACTTCCGTGCAGTTTGTTATAAGTGTGAGGGGGACAGTTGGGTTATGCAAACCAAAGCTTTGAGATCTATTTTTTTTTTCTGCAGGGTAATATTCAGAAAGTTTTCTAGCACAACTGAAGTCTGGTATTTCTATAAAAGGTTTTTTTTTGTGAAAAGTAAACTTGTCAAAGCTTGTCTGAGGAACTACTCTCATTTCTGCCTTCCTTAAGCTGTAATAGTTGTTTGCATCTGAAATGCTTGTTCTTCTGACATAGGAAATCTGAACCTAATGGCAAAAAAATGCTTTCAGAGGCAAAAAGCAAAAAAATTTAATGCAGTGCAGACTTCCTGTGCTGATCCTGGCTGTTTGGTGGATGAAGACAGTCCCATCTGGTTATCCTCAAGTATGGCAGCTACTGGAACTAACAGTTGCTGTTTCTCACTGTGTTTTTTTTCTGTGATCTGGGTGAATTTTTCTCTTCATTTTACCAAGTGGAGATAATTTGCTACAGAGCAGCTGGCAATGCTGGTGGCACTGCTCCTTACTCAGCATCCAGCATTGTTGTCCAAGGTGGAATTGGCTTGTGTCAATAGTGGTTGCTGCTAGTTAAAAGGCATAGGATGAGAGAGTGATGTGACCCTGCTGTCATTCAGTGCTGAAATCTAATCTCCTTTTTCCTCTGCAAAGACCTGTAGGCTGCTACCACTCCCCTCTTAAGATGATTACTTGCAGTGCTTCTTGAAAAGTGAACTATCTATGAAATACTCTTACTCTGAGAAAATGCCTGTAGGGGTCCTTAGAGTTCCCACTTCAGCGTGTCCTGGAATTGAACCGTAGCATTAATCTGCATGGCACTTTAACTGGCTCTCTATTGATGTACCATTACCACAGTGACTGCATTTACTGGAGAACTGACTCCTGGGTTTTTTGTATTTGTAGGGACCAGCAGCACTAACATAGTCGGGGCTACAGTGAACAGCCAGGCACCCCAGTCTCAGCCCACTGCTATTGCCTCAAGCCGGAAAGGGACTTTCACAGATGATCTGCACAAGCTGGTAGATAACTGGGCCCGAGATGCCATGAACCTGTCTGGCAAGAAAGTTGGCAAAGGCCATAGCAGCTATGAGGTAAGATGTAACCCCTGAACATACATGGTGAGAAACAGTCAAGGTCATTGCCATCTCATTAGGGGGCCAAACATAGGTAGAGTACAGTGGCTGTGAAGCTTGGACAACTGCTCTAGAAAACCATTGGCTCCGGTTTTCACGTATCCCCTGCTATGGAGGGGGAAAGGATAACTGAAGAGGAGGACCATGACCTGTTCTTGTAAAGATCCATTGGGAATGACTTGTAGGCCAAGGGGTAAACTGATGAGACATATATATGTTTTTTGTTTGTTTTTTTTTTTTTTAGCAGAGTTGTGTAACATTTCTTGGGGGTTGGGTTTTCTTTCAGGGCCCTGGAATGGCAAGAAAATTCTCGGCGCCGGGTCAGCTCTGTATCTCTATGACATCTTCCCTGGGTGCTACGCCCATCTCTGCAGCATCAGCTACCTCTCTAGGTCCCTTCACCAAGGCCATGTGCCCTCCCCAGCAGTATGGTTACCCAGCAGCGTCCTTTGCCGCTCCGTGGAGTGGGACGGGTGGTCCAGCACAGCCACCACTCGGCCAGTTCCAGCCCGTAGGTGCCACATCTTTGCAAAGCTTCAACATCAGCAATTTGCAAAAATCTATCAGCAACCCTCCAGGCTCCAACCTGCGGACCACTTAACCCTGCTCGGAGACCACGCTGGCGAGACCTCGGGACAGGACATGGGGAGGGAGATGGGGCCCTGTATCAGCTCCTAGTGCTGCAATGAACTGGTAGCTTGCCAGACTGGGAATGAATTTCTCTTTTCCAACCATTGCTGTCAACTCTCTGTAGAGGGAGTTTCCCCACACACTTTGAAGGGGGAGGAGGATGATCAGCATCCTTACGATGGGACAGTGCTTTTCACCAAGGGGTTCTGCTCTTGTGTGGAACAAGAGCTGTGAAGAGAAGTCACGGGGTCAGTTAATGCAGTCTTGCTGTAAAATTCCCCTCTGGTTTGAGGCTGAATCCACATGTGTTGGGTGGGAGAGCTGAATCCTAGCATGAGGCTTTAGCATGCTTCTCATCTCCCCCTAGAAGAACCAAGACCAGGAGAAAAGCTGTCCAAATCCCCCTCCTCTCCCTCTCCCCAGTCAACTGTATCCAGCTCCAAAATGATGGGGCACACGAATGGACTTGCAGTGCAGCCCGTGCTTGATAGGTCATTACTGCTTTAAGTAAGATATTAACAGCTTTGACTGCAGCATTAGAGCAATTTAAATTGTTTAAAAATTTTTAAAAGTTCCCTGCGGACATGTACTTACCATCAGTTTTGATGTGGAAACACTGTGATATATAAATGTTGTTGGACAACAGTAGTTTAAAAATGAGTGGAATATAGAGGGTTAAAAAAGTTAAAAAGAAAAAAAAAATGGGAAAAAAAGCTAGCTATATCCTTATACTTATTGGAGACACTTTAACTTTTTCCTTTGTATTTTCATTGTATTAGATAAATAAATGTGAATGTAAAATTGTATAAATTAATGTACTTGAATACTTGTCTGTTCTCCCAGTATGCTTGCTGGATATTTTAGTGCCTTGGACTTCTATTGCTTCTGCAGTTAGCATCGTCTTCCCAGCAGACCCCCAGGTGGACAGAGGGCAAGTTGAGAGAAGGATGGATTGTTTGTTCCTAGGGACAGGGATACAGGAGTTTATTTAGGGAAACGGTCACTGTCTGGAGGAGGTGTATGGAGGGGGAAGTCATTGAGGCAGCAGGCTGGAGCAACGCTCCGTGTGTTGGGGAAACTTGTCCAGGTGGGCAGCTCTGAAGTTGCTGGTGTGACAGGGGCCAGGTGGGGGTGGGACCGAGGGTTGTGAGTGAAGCTAAAACGAGACTAACAAATACTGTGTATGGAGGCAGGGGGTCTGGATCAGAAAGGGAGAGAGGTTGGGGAGAACATGTATCTTCTGGGAAAGGCCCAACTTAAGATGCAGTTAGACTCCAGCTGTGAAGTGGTAAAGATGTTTAGTCAGGATGTGGCTTGAGGGAGGGGTGCCATTGCTCGGTGGCATGGGCTTGTCTGCTGGGATTGCTTTTCTTACTTTTTTGTTTGTTTGTTTTGTTTTTAATTTTTTTCTTTTCTTTTTTTTTTTTTTTTTTTTTTTTTTTTTTTTTTTTTTTTTTTTTTACAAAGAAACGTGCAAGATCCGTTCCTTTCCAGTTACTTTTTGTGCAGCAGTTTTGGCAGCAAGGGCAGGCGCAGGCTGTAGATGAACGCCAGAGGGCAAAAGCCGAGTGGCAGGTGGGTGGGCTCTGCGTTCCTGAGGCTTTCGGGGGTTTGTTCTTTGTTACTGAAGCGCAGGCTCCAGCTACAGGATGAGACAGGAGGCTTCGTGGGGTGCCTGTGGTGGAAGAGGGGGAGAAAGCAGGGGGCCCTGCGGCCAACGTGAAACGGGGAAACCTCTGCCCTTCCCTCTGAAGGGATGCAGCCAGGATTCCTCAACACGCCCAGTGGGAGGGGAGAGGCGTGCTCCGGGAACAGGAGCAGTGACAAACCTGGGGCAGGTAACCAAACAAGGGGAATATTCGTGGCAGGGGAAGCAATCAGCCGGATGCAGCACGTGGTTATTTAATTTTGATCTACTAAGTTTGAGGTCGTTTTGGTTTTGTTTTTTTTTTTTCACTTAATGTTATGTAAGAACTGGTTTTATTTACCATTGATTCCCTCCCCTCCTCTCCTGTGGATGAATAACTGAAGTCTAGAGGAATAAACTAATGCTACTGAACTGTTAAATTATTTTGTTTAATATTACACTTTGAGTATCTTTTTCCACATAAAATCTGTTTCTGAATTACAAGCGTTTTCTTTACATTATTTAACAATGTACACTGTAAAAAAATTAAAAAAAAAAATAAAATTAATTGAAACTTTGGGCTTCCCTGGCCGTAGTTAGTTGTATGTTTTGCACTAAACCCAGGCACTGCGCTCCTTGTATGACTGCGCTTTGTGCTACAATTTGTTACCTTTGTAGAATATTTAATTAAGTAATTCAAATAAACCAAACCTGCTTTTGTTGAGCTGTGGGTTTTCTTGTTGAACAGCAGGTTCCAACCTCTACGTCCTCTTCCTGAGTGATTTAGCTGTTCCCCAATTTATCCCTTTATCACAGGAAAGAACAAGAAACCCATTTTAATGAGACCCTATAACTTTTCAAAAGCAGTTGCCAGTGCTGAGCCTTTGGCCTTTCAGTTGAGTACTGTGAACCAAGGTATAAAGAATAATAAAGACATGAATCCTCTTTATGAGAGGAAGGGATGAAGGGAAGGGGA
The DNA here is from genome assembly GCA_038090715.1 of Florisuga fusca. Taxonomy (NCBI): domain Eukaryota; kingdom Metazoa; phylum Chordata; class Aves; order Apodiformes; family Trochilidae; genus Florisuga; species Florisuga fusca. Next base: position 587,875 of record JAAWXA010000044.1, read on the forward strand.
GGGTGAAGCTGTGAAGGGTGATGCTTAAGCAGCAAGATTGCTTTTACGGCTGAGCCTGTCAAGAAGTTACCAAATAGCAGAGAACTCTGCTGAGCTGTGACAGGGAAGCATTTGGTGGTGGTTCTTGTTTAAAGAACAGGTGGAGCTCCACCAGGTGTGGTTCTTTTGCTTCCTTTTGGTAGTGAAGCTCAAGCAGGCTGTGCTGCAAGGGCTGGGGCAGCCCTGTCCCAGGCACAGAAAGGTTCTGCTCCTCTTTTCTGATGGGTCCCTTACCCTCCTCTCTGGGGTGGAAGGGAGAAGGGGTTGTAGATGCATATTTTGGGATGGAATTCCTGTTATTCAACTGTATGTGTAGTAGTAGGAGAGTGGAACTATACAGAGCCATTCTCAAACAGCTGTACACTTGTAGGA